>JAGFNQ010007099.1:553216-579499 GCA_024364735.1 Boesenbergia rotunda | reverse complement strand
TGAATTGAGTTGTTTTTGAAAGCCTTGGTGTTGGGTGCTATTTATAGCACCTGGGGTGCCCTGGACGTCGGGGGCGCCCCCCCATGTGTCACGCGATCCGAGCTTCGCTCGGTCAACCTCTATCCCACTCGAATAGGGATGAGGTTTGACACTGGGGGCGCCCTGGACGCTGGGGCGCCCTGTTTAACTCCTTCAGCGTGGGCTTCTCGGCTGGATAAGGGTAGTCAGCTTCGCTGGTGTAGGCGCGGGGCGCCCTGGGCACTAAGGGCGCCCTGGGCGCCCTGGCTGCTGGGGGCGCCCCAGCCAGTGAGCAGCCGAAGCCTTTGTTGCTTTGCTTGTTTTGTGTTCCCCTTGGGGGCGCCCAGGACACTGAGGGTGCCCTGCTCAGCTACTTGCCTCTCTCCTTTGGGCATTCTGAGTTGCAGACACACGTTCCTTCGGTCCTGCATCTAGGGTTAGTCCAAAACAATATAAAACAATAGAGTATTATGTTTATACAGCCTTAGCTGTCTTGGTTCTAACTTTGGGCCTCCAAAATGGAGCCCTAGGTCGAACCGACGCCTACTGTTCCCTCAACGGGGAACGCGTCCTCACCTACTCCTCTCGGGAGAATTTACCTGATGCCAACCGCTCCTCTGGTTAGACTTTTGCCTGGAGGTCCTTTGTCAGGTCTTGGATACCAAGCTGTCCTTCGCCCGGTGCCTAGCATTCCTTCGCCAGGTCTTCAGTCCCAAGCTGTCCTTCGCCTGGTGCCTAGCATTCCTTCACTAGGGCTTTGTACCCTGGCATTCCTTTGCCAGTGCCTAGCAGTCCTTCGCTAGGACTTTGTACCCTGGCGTTCCTTCGCCAGTGCCTAGAAGTCCTTCGCTAGGACTTTGTACCCTGACATTCCTTCGCCAGTGCCTAGCAGTCCTTCGCTAGGACTTTTTGCCCTGGCATTCCTTCGCCAGTGCCTAGCAGTCCTTCGCTAGGACTTTTCCTGCACACTTGGGTAACATTGTTAGATCACCAATAGACTTAACTTTGAATCCTTTGCCAATATCAAAACAAGGTTCGATATGGTGCTTCCTACACCAACATATAGGAGTATGATTGGATGCCTACTATACCTTACAGCCAGCAGACCTGATATCCTTTTCTTGGTAGGAATGTGTGCTAGATACCAAACCTGTGCTAAGGAAACACACTTAGCTGCCCTAAAAAGAATATTAAGATACATTAAGGGCACCCTAAATGTAGGGATTTGGTATCCTAGGACCTCAACTTTTAAACTATCAGGATATTCAGACTTTGACTATGCTGGTTGTAAGCTAGATAGAAAAAGTACAAGCGGAAGCTGCCAACTCTTATAAAACAGTCTAGTAAGCTGGTGCAGCAGAAAGAAACACTGTGTAGCTTTGTCCACAACTGAAGCTGAGTATGCTGCTTTAGGAGAGTGTGTAACACAACTCTTATGGATGATGCACACTCTTAAAGACTTCCAGCTTGACTACAATCAAACCCAAGTCTTCATTGATAATATAAGCTCAATTAATCTAACTAAAAATCTAATCCAACACTCCAGAACTAAACACATAGAAGTTAAACACTACTTTGTAAGAGATCATGTAGCCAGGGGTGAAATAGTCCTTAAGCATATAGACTCTAAATCCAATTTAGCTGACATATTCACTAAACCCCTACCTGAGTCTGAGTTCAGCTCATTAAGAAGGCAGTTAGGATTATGCTTGGTAGAATAGGGTTACTATATTCCTTCTTTTTGCTTTATTTGATTTGAAAAATCAATTTCTAAAATAGTTTTAAAACTGCTTTACTTGATTTCCAAATCAGCCTTTAATTAATTTGAAAATCTTTTTAGCCTTCCTTTTAAAAAATTTTTTGACTTAGTTTTTTTTTTTCAAAAACTACCCCCTTCAAAACTAGGGCTTTTTCGCAAATGGACTTAACCTAGGCCCTAACCCTAGAAATGCATGCACCTATAGATCTAGAAGCCAGCATCTCACAAGCACCTTAGGGTACTGTTGATTGATAACCTAGAATGGGTTGAGATACTTAGGTCTTTGCCTTAATTCAAGATGCTTTAAATCAGTGCATCTGTAGTAATTGGGGCACTAAATACAACTTAAGCAGTAATCAAGTTAAGTGTCAAGCTTAAAAAATCTAACTTGAACAAAACACTTAACTTGACTAACCCTAGCGAAAACTACTGTTTATAACAGTTAGTAAGTAGCTAATTGGGTTAGACAGGACCTTAAAGAGATAATTGAAATTGGTTTGATTCAGTTTATATCTTGATTTGGTTCAGTACAACACATTATTCAGTTATATTGTTATGCAGTTTATTTTTATTTGCTATATTGCCTTGTTTTTGATATATGGCAAAGGGGGAGAGATAGGAAATGAGAGAAACTTTAAAATTTTTCAATTTTCAATAAAATTTTTAAATTTAAATTTTTATCCTTTCTTCAAAAAGTATTTAATCTAAGTTTTTCAAAACTGTTTTCAAAAGCACTTAATCTATTTTGTTCAAAAATACTGTGTTTTCAAAATTGATTCTAAGTACTTGGCCCAAGAAGTTTTCAAAAGCATTTTCTAAGTACTTAAACTTAAGGTATGTTCAAAATATCTCTAAGCACTTATTTCTAACTTCTCTAGAAAAGTTTCTAAGGTTCTAAAAGTACTAAAGAGATTGAAAACTTTTAAAAGTGCTTCTAAGAACTTAAAAGATGTTTTAGAAATTTTTTGCTTCACTAAGTTATTTCTCTAAATTCCTAAGTATAAATTTTTTTTCAGAAATGCCAAATCAAAAGGAATTTTTTCTTTTGAAAAACCTACTAAGTTTTTTAAAAATTAGTTCCATCATTTTTTTTTGACTTAGAAATTTTTTCAAACCCCACGAAACTTTGAAAAACCTAGGGGGAGATTCCTTCCAGGGGGAGGAAACTAAATTGTTATACCAATTGTATGAATTAACTTAACTTTTTGAATCGGGTCGCCATAAATCAAAAAGGGGGAGATTGTTGGTGCAGACAGCACCCAAGTCGAACCTATGTTTTGATTAATGACAAAGGGTTCAAAAGTTAAGATGTTATGTTTATCTAATATGCTACCTGAGTGTGCAGATTGAAGTCCTAGCGAAGGACTACTAGGCACCTAGCGAAGGACTGCTAGGCATTAGAACCGAAGCCCTAGCGAAGGACAGCTAGGTTCCAGGCGAAGGACTGCTTGGAACTGAAGACCTAGCGAAGGACTGCTGGGCACCTGACGAAGGACTGCTGGGAAAATGTCCAACCGGAGGAGCCGGTTGGCAATAGGTAAATTCTCTTGAGAGGAGTAGGTGAGGATGCGTTCCCCGTCGAGGGAACACTAGGCGTCGGTTCGACCTAGGGCTCCATTTTGGAGACCAAAAGTCAGAACCAAGACAGCTAAGGCTGTGTAAACCTAATATTTTATTGCTTTGTGTTATTTTGGACTAACCTTGGATGCAGGACCGAAGGAATGTGTGTCTGTAGCTCAGAATGCCCCAAAGGAGAGGGGAAAGTAGCTGGGCAGGGCGCCCCCAAGGTCAAGGCAAAACAAGTTAAGCAAGAAACCACTTCGGAAGCTCACTGGGGGGGCGCCCCATGCTCCCAGGCGCCCCCATGCTCCCGGGCGCCCCCGTGCTCCCGGGCGCCCCGCGCTTAAGCCAGCGAAGTGGATAAACCTTATCCAGCCGAGAAGCCTGCTGAAAGAGTCAACCAGGGCGCCCCCTGCTTCCCAGGCGCCCCCGTCAAGGTTCGATCCCTATTTTGGAGGGATAAAAGGCTGACCGAGATTGTTGCGGATCAAAGGGCACGTGGAGGGTGTCCGCAACGTCCCGGGCGCTCCCAGACCTACTATATAAAGCCCTCGACCCCCAAGGCTTCTCAATCACTGCTTCCAACGCAAATACGCTCTTCTACTCAAGTGCTCTACTCCAGAAACCTCCCAACTCAAGTGCTCAATCACCTAAGTCAAACCTGTGTTTTGATAATGGCAACATAGATCAAAAGTTAAGTCCTTCTTGTTTTCTAACAAGTTAATCAAGTGTGCAGTGAAAGCCCTAGCAAAGGATCGCTAGGCACTGGCGAAGGAATGCCAGAGTTAAAAGCCCTAGCGAAGGACTGCTAGGCACCAGGCGAAGGACAGTCTGGTACTGAAAAACTAGCGAAGGACTGCTAGGCACCGGGCGAAGGGTAGCTCGGCATCCAAGCCCTGACAAAGGACCGTCAGGCAAAAGTCCAACCAAAGGAGTGGTGGCAACAGGTAAATTCTCCCGAGAGGAGTAGGTGAGGACGCGTTCCCCGTCGAGGGAACAGTAGGCGTCGGTTCGACCTAGGGCTCCATTTTGGAGACCAAAGTCAGAACCAAGACAGCTAAGGCTGTATAAATTAATGCTTTATCTTGTTTTCGAACTAACCCTGGATGCAGGACCAAAGGAACGTGTGTTTGCAGCTCAGAGAGCCTCAAAGGAGTGAGGCAGCAACTGAGTAGGGCGCCCTGAGTGTCTAGGGCGCCTCCACGGTGAACAAGAAACAAGTAAGGCAAAAAGGAGTTCGGCTAACCACTGGCCGGGGCGCCCTCTGCATCCAGGGCGCCCTCAGCAGCCAGGGCGCCCTGAGCGCCCAGGGCGCCCTCAGGAGCCAAGGCGCTTCGCGCCTACGCCAGCGAGGCCGATCAAATCTATCCAGCCGAGAAGACCGGGTCAACCAGGGCGCCCTCAGCGACCAGGGCGCCCCAGAGGTCAAACTTCATCCCTATTTAGGTGGGATAAAGCTTGACCGAGCAAACTGCGGATCGGATGACACTTGGCAGGGCGCCCCCGACGTCCAGGGCGCCCTAGGGGCTATAAATAGCACCCCTCGACCCCAAGCTTCACATCAACTTCGCTCCAAAGCTTCCACGCTCTTCTACGCTCGTGCCTTGCTCCAGAAACGCCCCACCTCGAGCCGACGACGTCCCGCTGCCCCGAAAAGAGTCGATACACTCCGGACGTCGGTAACGAAGAGCTTAACAGTTTATTATTATTTTATTGCACTTTCTTTGTAATTGAAATTATTGTAACCTCTTTGCGCGAATATAGAATTGCCCAAAGTAAACGGTCAACGACCGTGGGCCTTGGAGTAGGAGTCGACACAGGCTCCGAACCAAGTAAAAATCACTGTGTCTTTGTGCTGTGTCTCGTATTTTTATTTCCGCTGTGCACTTACTCTTAGTTTTCCGAAAAAGAGCGATTGCCGATATTCACCCCCCCCTCTATCGGCTTTTCACGATCCAACAAGTGGTATCAGAGCAAGGTTGGGGCAACACCCCTTGTCTTTAATTTATCCAGCACTGCTAATCCAAGACTAAGTCTTGGCAAATTTCTTTTTAGCTTTCTTTTTTCAGTCTAAATGGCCATGCAAGAGAGATTCAGCACCGCAAGACCTCCACTCTTCAGTGGAGAAGACTTTTCCTACTGGAAAAGCCGCATGGAGGTCCACCTGAAAACTCAGGTGGATATGTGGATCATTATCCAGTCCGGTCTGGAGATCCCCCGAAACGCTGATGGACTTCCTCAGAACTACTCCGAATGGGACAACTCCCTTAAACGCAAGATAGAAGCCGACGCAAAAGCGACACAAACCCTACAATGCGGGCTGACAAAGGAAGAGCTGAACCGCGTGGGCCCCTTCAATAGTGCAAAAGAGCTATGGACAAAACTGATTGAGCTGCACGAAGGGACTTCAGATACTCGGATCAGCAAGCGGGATCTGCTATTAAACAAATTATACACTATCAAGATGGCGGACAACGAATCAGCAGCCCAACTCCACGCACGGATCCAAGAGGTAATGAACGGTCTTCACTCAATAGGTCACAAGGTTGAAAACCGTGACCTAATAAGGTATACTCTAAACGCCTTTCCTAGAAACACCTTGTGGGCATCTATGGTAGATGCATACAAGGTCTCTAGAGATCTCTCTAAAATAAAACTAGATGAATTATTTTCTGAACTAGAACTGCACGAACAGACTAACACCAATTCGGTCGAAAAAGGTATCGCTTTCATTGCAGGTAAAAACTTGAAGACAACGAAGAAGAAAACTGAACTTGAACCCGAGTCTGACACAGACTCAGAAGATGAAGAAGGAGATCAAACTAAACTGGTCCGGCTCGCTCGAAGCTACTACAAGGAGCTGAAGAACCGAACCAACAAACGAAAAACCGGCCGAAGAAAGGACGAACCAACTGAACCAGCAAACAAGCCCAATGTGACCTGCTACGAGTGCAAGAAAAAGGGCCACTACAAGTCAGAGTGCCCTAACCTAAAGGAGACGAAGAAGCCGAGAAGAAAAAAGGCGCTACAAGCAACCTGGGACGAGTCTTCCTCAGAAGAAGAAGAAGAGGCACCCCAGTCCAACCTCCTAGCTCTGACCGCCTCAGATAAAGTTGAGACAGAGTCAGAATCAGAACAAGAGGACGGCGAGTTGACCTTCACAGAGGACGGAGAAATTAAGGTAACTGGTTTTAATAGATTACAGTTAACTGAATTGATTTCTTTTCTTTCTCGTGATTTGGCAAAAGCCAAACTCCGGGTCGAATCCCTCCGACAGGAAGTAAAACTCCTGAAAGAGGGAGCTGACTCTAAACCCTTAACCAAGAAGGTTCAGGAAGGAACTTCTATTCAAGTTGAAAAACTTGAAAAGGAGAACTCCTCCCTGAAAACTCAGGTTAAGGAATTTAGAACAGCTTCAGAACAATTTACATCTGGTTCCAAGGGTCTTGACATGATCCTTGGAAAACAGAAATCAGTTCTAAATCGATCTGGACTTGGCTACCGAACCAAATCCCGACAAAGATCATATTTGACTGTACTGAATCAGTCCAGAAGAAGAATTCAGGCATGGGTACCTAAACTATGCCTGAACCAACCTACTGGATCAAATCAGTATTGGATCCCCAAGGACAAGATTCACATCTTGCCTAACCATCACCGTGGCTTTAGTCCAGGGGGAGCCAAACTGAAAACTATTTTTATTAGATAAACTTGTTATTCTTGATTTAAATTGCTTGATTGATTGATTGTTTATTTTCTGCAATATACCATGCTTAGACTTAGGCTAGCTTAAGGACTGAACAAACTTAGCTGAAATTTGACAACATAGTATTGGGTGGAGGTGAGATGATAGTACGTTAGGGAAGCCAATTTGGCGGAACTAGCCGAAGCTACCGATCCAAAACTCAAACTAGTTAGACCAGAAATTTTTCAAAGAATAATTTTGAAAATGAAATTTCATTAAAAGACTTTGTCAAGGAAAGGGTGGATGATCCCATAAGGCTTCGGCCAAAGAAGGCCTAGTGCCTCGCTAAGACCTGGAAGCCAATTTTTGAAATTCAAATTCAAATTAATTTTTGTCAAATTCGAATCTAACACAAAATTTCAGCTAAGTATAGATTTAAACATCTTTTCGAAAATTTTAAAATTAATTAATTAAGTTTCTCAAAATTTAATTATCCTTCAAAATTAATCAAAATTTTCAAAATTTTCAAAACTATCAAAACCTGTCTCACAAAACCTATAAGGTTAACGTGATTGAAAACCCTAGATCTGGGTGAGATAGTAAAATTAAGACTAAATGATTCCCTTAATACCTGTGTTTCAGTGAAATTCTATATGTCAAACCAGGGTCAACAAGGTCAAAACACGGTCAACATAGTCAAACCATGGTCAACATAGTCAAACCACGGTCAACATAGTCAAACTACGGTCAATGTAGTCAAACCAGGTCAAATCTGGTCAAATGCACTTCATTTGAGTCAAAAGCTAGTCCCTAGGGCGCCCAAACCGGTGTGGGCGCCCCAAGGCTGGTCAAAAGCTGCCAAAAGGCAGCTGCAGCCCTGTTTAGGGCGCCCTTGTCATGCAGGGCGCCCTCCCACAATCGTTTAGCGGCAGAATGCTGCACAAACAGAACTACAGACCTGATAAAGGCGCCCTCGTCCGGAAAGGCGCCCTTGCCAGTATCCTTCAGTGGTCAAAAGCTGCCAAAAAGGTAGCTGCAGCCTGGTCAAGGCGCCCTGGTCATACAGGGTACCCTCGCCAGTTAGGGCGCCCTCCCGAGGCAGGGCGTCCGAGAATGCCTATAAAAAGGGGCTCCCTTCCCCTTCTACTCTTCACACCCAAAACACTTCTCCTCCTCAACCTTCTACCTTCCAAGAGATCTTGCAACCCTCTCAAGCTCTCAAGCCCTCAACAATGCCTCCCCGAGCAAATCGGTATAATTTATTGTTTTTTTAATTTCTTTTCAATTTTTCAATAAATGCACACTTTCTTTAAGTATACATTCTTTCTCTTAGAAGACGCCGACCTAATCAGGCAGAACCCGGTACTCAACCTAGTCCTGATCCTAGGTTTCCCAATTTAGAATTATGTAACAAGTTCGCTCGTACCACCTATAAACCTATCAAAACGAGTTACTTGAATAGGCTATTCTTCACCCAATCCTGTCCCCTAGCTATGAACGTCATAAATCACTACCAACTGGACAATCTCGTATTCTGCACTCACCCAATCAATACTTCCTTATGTGCAGAATTTTACAATAATATCATTAGACAGGATAATCTCATGTTCTCCACCATGGTTCAAGGTATTCCCTTAACCATCACACCAACATTACTGAACCGATTTTTAGGACTACGACCCTCGCAGTCCATCTTCTGTTGTTATCCTCCTAGGGAGCCTCCCTTTGATGCTCCCTATTCTCACATCACCTTAGATACATTACACGCATACTTCTTTAGGCAACCAGTGGCCAGACGATTCCAGTCAGTCGACTTAGAGGTTCAGGACTACGCCCTATACAGGGTCTTAGTCCGATGTATTCTGCCCTTATCCACCAGGGACGTCACCACTATGCGACCATTCCATACCTTTCTCTTGTACACCCTGATTCACCAGCTAGATATTGATATAGGACTTCATATGTTTCACACTATCCTACACGCATCCAGTGTGAACACGCAAGGGCGGGTACGCACACCCTACTGCCACATTGTCACATCTCTATTACATTACCATGGTAGGAACATTACCGAGGGAGAAATGGCCGATCTAACCGACTACGATGAAATAGGCTATAGAAACTTCGCCCTAGCAGGTATAGAGGTGTCCGGTACCGGGGTTCTGTCCTGGAGACGTCGGAGAGCAGCTCACCAAATCGATTCGGACGAGGAGGTCGAGTACGACGTCGCAGATGTAGCAGCAGAAGCCCGAGCCCATATAGACGAGCCCGCTCCACCGACACTCTACGAGAGAGTGACCCGGATGGAGACACAGATACAGAGTCTCCGAGAGGAGGTCGAGGCCTCTCACATAGAGCAGATGGATGCTCGCCGAGCTGATAGAGAAGTAGCTGATGCACGATTCTTACAGATGATGGCACGATTCGATGCATGGCAGCCGGGTCCATCTGATCACCCCGGTCCTTCATCTTAGATTCACTTGGCATTGTACCTATTTGACTGCCCCTACTCAGTAGGGTTGACTTGTGCTTGACTGTTGACTATGTTGAACCTAAACTACCTGCTTTTATTTTATGATAACTAGTTTATGATTATTGGTTTCTTGTTAATCAGTTAGGATTGTGTTCAGTAGAATAGTTTAACTCAATTGCTTTTACTCTACTTGATTTCGAAAATAAGTTTTCTAAAATTAGAATTTTGAAAAACTGTCTTACTTGAATTTCAAAATCAGTTTTCATTTTCAACTTAGTTTTTTTTAAAAATCAATTTTAAAATCTTTTCGACTTAGTTTTTTATTTTAAAACTACCCCCTTCAAAACTAGGGATTTTTCGAAAATGGACTTAGCCTAGGCTTTAACCCTAGAATTGCATGCACCTATAGACTTAGAAGCCAGCATCTCACAAGCACCTTAGGGTACTTATGATTGATAACCTAGAAAGGGTTGAGATGCTTAGGTCTTTGCCTCAATTCAAGATGCTTTAAGTCAGTGCATCTGCAGTAATTGGGGCACTAAATACAACTTATACAGCAATCAAGTTAAGTGTCAAGTTTAGAAAATCTAACTTGAACAAAAACACTTAACTTGACTAACCCTAGCAAAAACTACTGTTTATAACAGTTAGTAAGTAGCTAATTGGGTTAGACAGGCCCCTACAGAGAAAGTTGATTGATTTAGTATAAATTTAAGTATGGATTGATTCAGTACAGCAAAAATTTTACTTATTTCCTTATTTATGCTGTATTTAATTGTTTTGATATATGACAAAGGGGGAGAGATAGGAAAGGAGAGAGTAAAATTTTCTTTTCAAAATTTTCTTAATTCTATCCTTTATTCAAAAAGTCTTTCTGAAAGATACTTAAGCCTTCAAAACTTCTACTTTCAAAATTACTTAAGCCTTTTCGAAACTTTTACTTAAAGCCTTCAAAAATTTTGCAAAGTACTCTAGCTTCAAAATTTTTGTTTAAAGCTTTCAAAATTCTACTCTAGCTTCAAAATTTTTTTTTCAAGCTTTCAAATTTTGCAAAGTACTCTAGCCTTTCAAAAGGTTTCTACTTAAGCTTGTCTTTACTCTAAAGCTAAAGTTTTTCAAATTTGTTAAGTACTAAAGTGTTTCAAAACCTACTAAGTACTTAAGCTTGTTATATACTACAGAGTATTTAAGCTAACATTTTGAGTACTGTAAAACTTAAGACTTTAAACTCAAATTATGCTTTAAAAAACTCTACTATGTATTTTTAAGTTACCTAAAACTTAAGTACAAGTAAAGTGTTTAAAACCCCATGAATTTTTGAAAAATCTAGGGGGAGATTCCTTCCAGGGGGAGGGAACAAAAGTTAAAACTTTTTCCATATTTTTGCTTAACTTAACTTTTTGAACTAGGGTTGCCATAAATCAAAAAGGGGGAGATTGTTGGTGCAGAATGCACCTAAGTCAAACCTGTGTTTTGATAATGGCAACATAGATCAAAAGTTAAGTCCTTCTTGTTTTCTAACAAGTTAATCAAGTGTGCAGTGAAAGCCCTAGCAAAGGATCGCTAGGCACTGGCGAAGGAATGCCAGAGTTAAAAGCCCTAGCGAAGGACTGCTAGGCACCAGGCGAAGGACAGTCTGAGACTGAAAACCTAGCGAAGGACTGCTAGGCACCGGGCGAAGGGTAGCTCGGCATCCAAGCCCTAACAAAGGACCGTCAGGCAAAAGTCCAACCAAAGGAGCGGTTGGCAACAGGTAAATTCTCCCGAGAGGAGTAGGTGAGGACGCGTTCCCCGTCGAGGGAACAGTAGGCGTCGGTTCGACCTAGGGCTCCATGTTGGAGACCAAAGTCAGAACCAAGACAGCTAAGGCTGTATAAATTAATGCTTTATCTTGTTTTCGAACTAACCCTGGATGCAGGACCAAAGGAACGTGTGTCTGCAGCTCAGAGAGCCTCAAAGGAGTGAGGCAGCAACTGAGTAGGGCGCCCTGAGTGTCTAGGGCGCCTCCACGGTGAACAAGAAACAAGTAAGGCAAAAAGGAGTTCGGCTAATCACTGGCCGGGGCGCCCTCTGCATCCAGGGCGCCCTCAGCAGCCAGGGCGCCCTGAGCGCCCAGGGCGCCCTCAGGAGCCAAGGCGCTTCGCGCCTACGCCAGCGAGGCCGATCAAATCTATCCAGCCGAGAAAACCGGGTCAACCAGGGCGCCCTCAGCGACCAGGGCGCCCCAGAGGTCAAACTTCATCCCTATTTAGGTGGGATAAAGCTTGACCGAGCAAACTGCGGATCGGATGACACTTGGCAGGGCGCCCCCGACGTCCAGGGCGCCCTAGGGGCTATAAATAGCACCCCTCGACCCCAAGCTTCACATCAACTTCGCTCCAAAGCTTCCACGCTCTTCTACGCTCGTGCCTTGCTCCAGAAACGCCCCACCTCGAGCCGACGACGTCCCGCTGCCCCGAAAAGAGTCGATACACTCCGGACGCCGGTAACGAAGAGCTTAACAGTTTATTATTATTTTATTGCACTTTCTTTGTAATTGAAATTATTGTAACCTCTTTGCGCAAATATAGAATTGCCCAAAGTAAACGGTCAACGACCGTGGGCCTTGGAGTAGGAGTCGACACAGGCTCTGAACCAAGTAAAAATCACTGTGTCTTTGTGCTGTGTCTCGTATTTTTATTTCCGCTGTGCACTTACTCTTAGTTTTCCGAAAAAGAGTGATTGCCGATATTCACCCCCCCTCTATCGGCTTTTCACGATCCAACACGTTCCTCGTCGAGGGAACAGTAGGCGTCGGTTTGACCTAGGTTTCCATTCTGGAGACCCAAAGTCAGAACCAAGACAGCTACGGCTATAAGACTCACTAACATACTTGCTTTATCATGTTTGGTACTAACCCTGGATGCAGGACCGAAGGAACGAGTGTCTGCAGCTCAGAACGCCTCAAAGGAGAGAGGCAGCAGCTGGGTTGGGCGGCCGGGAGGTCCCGGGCGCCCTAGGTAAAAGACAAACAAGAGTTGAGCAAGAAAACGCTTCGGAAGCTCACTGGGCGGGGCGCCCCCATGCTCCCGGGCGCCCCCGTGCTCCCGGGCGCCCCGGATGCCTCGGGCGCCCTAGGCTCAAGCCAACGAAGCGGATAGAGTTTAACTCAGCGAGAAGCCAGCGGACCGAGTCAACCTGGGCGCCCCCTGCTTCCCGGCCGCCCCCGTCAAACCTCGAGCCCAATCCTAGAGGGATAAGGGATGACCGAGTTCGGATAAAGGTTTTCCGGATCGGGAGACACGTGGAGGGCGCCCCCAACGTCCCGAGCGCCCCCAGGTGCACTATATAAGGGGCTCGACCCCCAAGGCTTCTCAACACATTCTTCCAACGCCAATACACTCTTCAACTCAAGCGCTCTACTCCGGAAACCTTCCAACTCGAGATTCAGGCGCCGACGATGACCCTCTGCTCCGAAGTGTGATCCACACCGGGCGTCGGTAACGAAGAGTTTAATTTTTAGTTTACTGTACTACAACTGTAATATTTTTCTGTAAACATTTGTGCACATATAGAATTGCCCGCAGTAAACGATCAATGACCGTGGGCCTTGGAGTAGGAGCCGACCGCGACTCCGAACCAAGTAAAATCGCTTGAGTTCTTGTGCTGTGTTTTCAATTCCGCTGTGTATTTTCTTAACCTCGAATCCAAAAAGTATTTTACGATATTCACCCCCCTCTATCGTATTCTCTCGATCCAACAGGTACTTCTCCTTTGTACTCGAGTAGTTTCTTTTACCTTAAAGCATGACTATTTTATGTCTTATAGGTTACTTGAACTTATTCCTTGTTGGTTGTTATTTTGACTTCGCCGTTGATACTTATTCTTCGTTGATCTTCGAGTATTCCAAATTTGTATCTGTACAGTTCTCTATTGATTTTCTGTTCTGTAAAGTGTCACTTGTACGCGAGTACTTAGAAGTCCATTAAACATAGATAGGTTTATTTGGCATTAGAAATACCCTACCTAGTAGTGTAGGTGCATAATCGTTGGTTTTTGATTTCCGGTTGGATGTATTGATACATCGTTTACTTATTAGATTTTGGTTGCATCGTTGTTTCTTCGGTTGTTCGTGCTTCTTGTAGCATGCACCATATCTGCATGTTGCATACTAACGACTGTTGGGCTTCCATGGTTAAGCCGTCATTAGACATTTAGTTGCTTAGTTCACTCAACCACTTGTTGTCGTGGTAGTTGCTAGAGTGCGAGCATCTGTCCTGTTATGCCACACATGTTGCAGTTGTAGGCAAGCAGTGACACCCTTACCGTTATTTTTCGAGGGATACTGTAGCTGTTGATAGCTCCCCCTATGTATCGGGGTTTGGAGTGTTGACTCCCCAGCATCCTGTCCACTCAACCACACCTTTCTGTGGTATTTGTTGCAGTGTGTACAATTGTCACAGCCCTACCCACTCGGTCACACAGATGAGATGTGTTGGCAGCTTAACTGACGTCAGGGGTGACATATGTCATTGCATCATATGCATACGTATTTCTTTTATGCATTTTCTTGTGATTGTTGCATTTATATGAGCTATGGTTGTTGCACATGATTGACATGCATGTATATCTTGGTTTTATTGTTGTTGCGTTATTTTATACCTGTTTAGTTGTTATTCGATTTTATAACATGTTGTTCTATATATGTTATGCATGTTTAGGTGATTCTATATTCCGTATGGACTGTACCCTGTTGGTTCTCTACTTATTTTACCTTTTGTTATGTCATGCTTATTGTTTACTCATATATCCACAGAGTCCGCCCGGACTCACCACCCTTGCTTTCTCTTTTTGTTTCAGATCGCAGGTAGTTGCGTTTCTTGGAGCCAGGAGAGGATCCAGTCGCCAGTCCCTCAGTCCCACCGTGTCAGTTTAGTTAGGTTTGATTTAGTGTCTGATTTATTTCTGCAGTTATTTTTATTTGTCAAGTATTGGTTTGGTTTTGTCGTTATTACTGGTATGTAGACTTTCTTTATGTTAATGATGGCTGAGCCATCCATTTATTTTGTTTCGATATAAACTGCGTGGATGTGTCTTTTATTATTATTGTGATGTCAGCCGCTTGTGGCTGAACTATATTGGTGGAGAGTCTATGTATATTTGCCCCATCTTGTCCGCCGTACAGGGGAGATGCTGCCCGATTTTTGAGTAAGCATGTGCCTCTGGGGTTGTGACAGCTATGATGAAACGGTAAAATGATTAATCGCTATTTCAGGCATCCGCGATTCGATTCCTAACTACTGTATATTTTGCAAAAATAATTTCTCCAAATGGGACACAAATCCTGGGACACTGTGCTTCTAGATCACCGACCACGAGTACTTACCGATTTACCCAGATGACCAGTAAAAAACTTCCATAAAACTAAATTAATCATCCTAAATTCGTCTGCTATCTGGTCCAACAATTTTCAAACTTTCTTCTTCTCCTTTTATTCTGCTTTTCCTTCTGCATCAAAACAAACAAACAACAAAAAAAAAAGTATAATTTTTTTAAAAAAAGAAAATTCTATGTAATGACAAATCATAAATTAACAATAAATTACCAACATGTATTTTTAATTTTCATTAGCTTACTTGGCATCACCAACACTATTTGAAATAAATTAACAATATTAATATAAAAATAAAAAATTGAAGAGTTCATAAACAAATAATAAAGATTCATAAATATTAATTCTAAAACGAATAACATTCATACATAAACAAAATCAAGAAAAATCATCACCATCATCAACATCATCCAGATGAATCTAACTTGAAGCAGAACCTAACTAATGACGTCGCATTATGAAGTCCTTTTGTCAGTGCATTTCTCTCATTTCATCCCTTTACAATATTGTTCCCTTTAAATTATATGTCTTTAGTTAAGTTATTTATTTGCGTCTTTACCGCCAGTAGGGTGAAAGAAGATATATCAACAACTCTATGAGTTTTACTCAGAAAAATCATTCTCAATATCCTTCCCTCATTTGGTCCCTCATTCACCTACAACCATCAACTCATAGAATTTCTAATAGAGGTTAGATCCATCAGTATCATCACTAACTTGTGAACTCCTCTATGCTAACTCTGGTTCACCAGATTTCTCCTGTATTGTCATTAGAAAAATTAAAATAAAATTACAATAATAATATTTTTAAAATGCATATGTATAACTAATATAATCTAAGTTATAAATTAATATCAAAGATTAAGCAAACCTTATTATTTTAGCTCTATCCCTACTCTAACTCTTGTCTCTTTTTTTTTCAAAAGTGTGAGCGAAAGTATTAATGAATGCAGGCTCCTTCCCCATTTCCTTGATCTAAAATATCACTATTAGAAATAATGAAACAGTCTGTAATAAATTAAAAAATTATCAATATGCATCTATGCTCATCAATATTGATAGACGCCCCTAGGGCTATGGTGCGGTAAAAGGGCAATTGGTTGCTCTCAAGAACCCGCGGTTCGATCCCCAGCAACGATATATTTTATAAGAATTTTCCCTCCAAATAAGGCACGTAACAGTGACATGTTGAGATTCTAGACCGCCTGCTATAAACACTTCCTGATTTACCCTGACGATCAGTGGAAAAGTTTTGTGAGTCAGGCCAGTTGCCCCAAGTTTGACGTTACTTGACCTGATTAATAATTTTTTTCATCAATATTGATAGAGCCTCATTGTCTGAAACCTCGTCGCAGGATTAGCAACGAATCCATGGATTCATGGTAGAATCGAAAAAAATAAAAATAAAAATAAATGTCTCGGAAATCGGTTTATGGACCTAGAGAGTTCGAAATTACATGAAACCAGTTCATATATGTTTGTCTAATTTTTTTGATTATATTCATGCCCTCAAACATTAATTTAACACATTATATATTTTTCATAGTTAGGTCAATTAGATGGAGTTTAATCGACCGATGACTTTGTAAAAAATACTTAAAAGAGTTATTGATTGAATATGTTAGAGTTATTTTGATGTTAAAAAATCATTGATTTAAATATATTGGGTCAAATTGATGTTTGAAGACATTTATATAATAGGAGAACTAGATAAATATATAGAAACTGATTTCATATTATTCCAAACTCTCTAGATTCATTTGTCGTTTCAAATTAGTAATTAGAAACTAAAACCTACAAATATATAATTAATGATTAATCCTTTTTAAATTAGAAACTAAAACCCACATAACAGACCCTCACACTCATAAATATTTATAGGATGATTTTGTTCTATTCCCTAACTCATATAAGCTCTTATCTTTTTTTTATAAGGTACCTTGTTAAATATAATTAATCCAAAGCTCAATAGAAGAGAATTCGTCATATCTTTCAAAGTATGACTCTTTCTCTCATTAATACTATTTTGTTGAGGAATAAGAAGTTGTTGTTTCATATCTGATCTTATATTCAATACACAACACAGCGAATGGTCATATGCATTCATTTCCTTGATCACTTTGTATTACCTTAATCTTCTTTTTAAGATGATTTTTTTATTTCATTCTTACAGAGAATAAGGGGGTGTTTGGTTTGCTCCATTTTCTATTTTCATTTTCCAAAAAATCATATTTTCTCATTTTCTAGAAAATAATTTTATTTTATTTTCTAGTTTTCTAGAAAACGCAATATCTTTTTCTGGAAAACGATACTAGAAAATAAAAACCAAACACGTTTTCCAAAAAAACTTATTTTCTACAGAAAATGAAAATGAAAAATAAGCGTACCAAACGCAACCTAAATTTTTCTATATTTTCATCCTTACTTTTTAGCGAATGGTCATATATGATATTTTCTATATTATCATAAAAAAATGATGGAGTATTTATTTTTCACTATATGCTGATATCCCTTTTAGGTGGCACATATCTATATAGATTAGGTCAAGTGGTTCATTGCTCCTTTTAACGTGTTAAAAAGATAAATCAATTCTCAATGTTTATCATCAAGATGTTTTCCATCCCGGCCTTTCTATTAATTAATCCTCCCAATTCGAAAGGTGAAGGTGCTCATATGTCAAATTTGAACCTATCTCAAGGATCCATTATAAAGTTTAGCTCCTTCATTCTTCAATGACTAGTCCTTAAACTTGTTGATATTTGAGTTAAAATTTCAACTTCTTCTTCTTTTATCTAGCTCATACTTCTTCAAGCAGCTAGTCTGATGAAGAATAGTTTTGCTCTAATACCACTTGTTAGGACTTGTGTGAGCTAAAGGGGTTGAATAGCTGCAATTGTTTTGTCTTGATCTCGTGCTTGTCGTTTAAATGCATAGTGGAAAAATCAAACTCAACATCGCATGCACAACACCAAGATTTTACTTGGTTCACCACCTACCAAGGCGACTATTTCAATGCCTAGTCCTAGCAATTTATCATTACTAATTTTCCTTGTTAGATACCTTCTTGAGGTGAAGAAGTCTCTTACAACAGATTTTACAAGCAATACAAAATGAATAGAAGATACAATAGAAATGAGAGTGAAAATAACTTTATGAATAAAACTTTTCTTTGCTTGCTCTTTTGATAATTTGGATTGCCCCATTATTATGGAAAATATAATAATACTTTGCCCCTAAACTCTCAAGAATTAGTACCTTTTGTTGGTGCAGGAAGCATCATATCGAACCTTGTTTTGATATTGGCAAAGGATTCAAAGTTAAGTTTAATTGTTATCTAACAATGTTACTAAAGTGTGCAGGAAAAGTCCTAGCGAAGGGCTGCCAGGCACCTGGCGAAGGACTGCCAGGAAACAAAGTCCTGGCGAAGGACTGCTAGGCACCTGGCGAAGGACTGCCAGGATACAAAGCCTTAGCGAAGGACTGCTAGGCACCTGGCGAAGGACTGCCAGGGTACAAAGTCCTAGCGAAAGACTGCTAGGCACTAGCGAAGGAATGCCAGGGTACTGAAGCCCTAGCGAAGGACTTCTAGGCGCCAGGCGAAGGACAGCTTGGGACTGAAGACCTGGCGAAGGAATGCTAGGCACCGAGCGAAGGACAGCTTGGTATCCAAGACCTGGCGAAGGACTGCTAGGCAAAAGTCCAACCGGAGGAGCCGGTTGGCATCAGGTACATTCTCCCGAGAGGAGTAGGTGAGGACGCGTTCCCCGTCGAGGGAACAGTAGGCGTCGGTTCGACCTAGGGCTCAATTTTGGAGGCCCAAAGTCAGAACCAAGACAGCTAAAGCTATATTAACATAATACTCTATTGCTTCATATTGTTTTGGACTAACCCTGGATGCAGGACCGAAGGAACGTGTGTCTGCAGCTCAGAATGCTCAAAGGAGAGAGGCAAGTAGCTGAGCAGGGCGCCCTCAGTGTTCCAGGCGCCCCCAAGGCCAACACAATACAAGTAAAGGAACAAGTGCTTCGGTTGCTTACTGGCCGGGGCGCCCTCAGTGCCCAGGGCGCCCCGGACGCCCAGGGCGCCCCGGACGCCCAGGGCGCCCCGGACGCCCAGGGCGCCCCGGACGCCCAGGGCGCCCCGGACGCCCAGGGCGCCCCGGACGCCCAGGGCGCCCCGGACGCCCAGGGCGCCCCCAGCGCCCAGGGAGCCCCACGCATAAGCCAGCAAGGCCGATTACCCTTATCCAGCCGAGAAGCCCGCGCTGAAGGAGTCATCCAGGGCGCCCCCAGTGTCAAAGCTCAACCCTATTTGAGTGGGATAGAGGTTGACCGAGCGAATCTCGGATCACGTGACACGTGGGGGGGGGGGGCGCCCCCGACGTCCAGGGCGCCCCGAGGTGCTATAAATAGCACCCAACGCCAAGGCTTTCAAACATCGAAGTTCTCGAACGCATTCACGCTCTTCTGCTTCCGCGCTCTGCTCCAGCAACCTCCCGACTCGAGATACAAGCGCCGATGACGTCCTACTGCTCCGAAAAAAGTAATCTACACCAGACGTCGGTAAAAAGAAGAGTTTAATTTCAGTACTGCACTTTAACTGTAATTCCATTTCTGTAACTGATTTTGCGCGATTATAGTATTGCCCGCAGTAAACGGTCAGCGACTGTGGGCCTTGGAGTAGGAGTTGACCTAGGCTCCGAACCAAGTAAAAACCTTGGTGTTTTCGTGTTTGTGTTTTTAATCTTCCGCTACGCATTCTCTTTTCAATCCGAACGTTTTACGATATTCACCCCCCCTCTATCGTTTCTCTCGATCCAACAAGTGGTATCAGAGCGAGGAAGCTCAAATTTGGTGCAACCACCAATTTGGGAGTTTTTCGGATTTACGAAATTTTTCTCATTTTCTTTTCTTTTTGTTAATCAACACCACTCAATCTTTTCCGCTTTTTATTTTCAAATAAATAATATATGTGGGTGGATTTATATGCCGCTTTTTATACGCCTTTTTCAATTTTGAAGTTTCATTTTTTCACCATAAGTTAGAATTGATAAAATGATCAATTTTTAAAAATTTGACATAAACTTTTTTTCCATTATTTTAATATTTTTTCTCGAAATTCGTGCTACTTTAATTCTGGCAATATTCACTCTTTTTGAAAACTCCTATTTCTCTCCATTAATCAGAATAGACATTTTCAAGAAATTTGTCATAATTTTTTTATTATTTTATTTTTATTTTACCTCGAAATTCGTGCAAACACCTTTTGAGCGAGTTTTTCTCTCTCTCCCGCACTACTAATCCAAGACAAAGTCTTGGTACATCTCTATTTTTTCTCTTTGTGTGCAAGATTTATCCTTAATGGCCAATCAAGAATGGAACAGTGTTCGTCCGCCTCTATTCTCTGGCGAGAACTTCAGAACCTGGAAGAGTCTAATGGAATCCCACCTGAAGGCCAATCTGGATCTTTGGTTGATAATTCAAACGGGGTTCACATTCCCCACAGAAGATGGAAGATCGATAACTTGGGATAAATTGGATGAACCAACTCTGAGGAAGATCGAGACCGATGCCAGGGCAACAGTAATTTTACAATGCGGCCTGAGCAAAGAAGAACTGAAGCGGGTCGGATCCTTCAACTGTGCCAAGGAAATGTGGGAAAAGCTAATCAATCTACACGAAGAGAGCTCCAATGTTGAGATCTTAGAAGCTCAAGAACAAGTAGCTGAGATTGATTCAACACCCGACGTCGAAATCGAACCAGAGTCAAACGACGAGTTTTCTGAGACAAAATCGGTAACTAATTTTGAATCGTTTTCTGAATTAAGGTTAAATAATCAAGCTGATATTGCAATGGTCGAGGAAGGTATAGTTTCTATTGCAGGGAAAACTCCAAGAGAACTGCAAAAGAGGCCTCAACCAATACCTGAGTCCAACTCAGACTCAGAATTTGACGACAAAGAAGGAGATCGAACCAAACTGTTCCGATTAGCTCATGTTCACTACAAGATGGTAAAGAAACAAAAAAGAAAGACGACAAGTATCAAGGGGGAGATTCCCAACCGGGAATCAAAATGTAAATTTACAGTATTTAAAAATCTAATATTTACCTCAAAGAACGTAATCAATTTATATAAATTAGTTAAGGCTAATATGTTAGAAAACTTAGTTCCCAACCTTGCTGACTTTAAAAAACCCGAGTATTATTTCGATTATGATGTAACTTAGATCATTTCTTTCTTGTTTGCTTTAATTGTATGTTTGCTTGTTTATTTTCTTTTGCAACCTTATTATGTTTAGTTTTAGGACTAGAAATGGTTAGATAAGGACCTGATTAATTGAAACTTGAAATACCTAGTATTAGGACAAGGTTTGATGATAGTACGTTAGGGAAGCCTGACTAAGGAGTCAAGTAGGGTAAGGTGTACCCTATTTGGTCTTTTTATTCCGGTGGAACTAGCCGAAGCTACCTCTCCGAATCCTAAGCTAGTTAGACCAAAGTTTCTCAGAAAGCAATTTGAAAATAAAATTTCTTTAAAAGGCTTTGTCTAGGAAAGGGTTGTTGATCCAATAAGGCTACAGCCAAAGAAGGCCTCTGTGCCTCGCCAAGACCTGGAAGCCGATTATCGAAACTTACTTTCAAATTGACGTTTGTTAAACTTGAATCTAACACAAGCTTCAATCAAATCATAGCTTTTAATTTTAATTAAAAGATAAAATTTAATGCATCTCACAAAACAGTTAAGGATATCCTATTTTGTCACTTAGAAATGGGTGAGATGCTTAGGACCTAAAAGTTGAGTCCAACCCAACCAACTAAATCAAATTCAAATTAATCAAACTCAAATAAATTCAATTAAATCTTAATTAAGTCAATTAAATTCAATTAAATCTTGATTAAGTCAATTAAATCTTAATTAAGTCAATTAAATTCAATTAAATCTTAATTAAATCAATTAAATTCAATTAAATCTTAATTAAATCAATTAAATTCAATTAAATCTTAATTAAGTCAATTAAATCTTAATTAAATCAATTAAAATTAAATCTTAATTAAATCAATTAAAATTAAATCTTAATTAAATCAATTAAATTTAATTTAATTAAATTCAAATTAATTCAATTTAATTTAAATTTAATTCAACTGAACAACTTTCAAAATTAAAATTTAATTCAACTGAACAAAACTTAACCCTCTAAATTTTAATTTTCTCAAAAATTAAATTTAACTTTTTAAACTAAGGTTTAATGTTTCAAAATTAACCATTTTTTCAAAATTAAATATTTGTCTCACATAACCCATAAGGTTAACATGTTTGACCACGTAGAATTGGGTGAGACATCTAGGACCTAAAAGCATAAATCTCTCTTTTTCAAATTAATTCAGTTTACTGTACCCTACTTTTCATCTCTATTTTTTTTAAATATCATGTTAAATATCACAATAGACTCATTTTAAAAGTCAACTGAGTCAAACATAGTCAAGATGCTATTAATTGGTCAAACATAGTCAACTCATAGTCAACTGAGTTAACACTGAAATTCCTTAAGGAACTTAGATAAAGGTCAGACTGTGTCGGATACAAGGGGAGTTATTCTTAATCTTTTTCGAAAAGTTCAGATTTTTCAAAAACCTTATGCTCTAAAACTTATTATCATCTCAAAATAAGGTTTTCAAAAATTGATTCAAAAATCTTGGTATATTACTATCTCTTTGAAGAATTATTATCATTTCAAAATATTTTTTTTCGAAAACTGTGTTATTATTCCAAATTGAGTTTTCAAAAAGTTATCACCTTGAAAGTTATCATACCCAGAAGGCTGTTCAAAATTGCTTCTTTTGATTTTGGTAAACCCTAAAGAATCAGAGGAAGGTCCACTTCATAATCTACAAGGATTCCTAGTATGTGTCAAATTTAGGGGGAGGCTAAACCAAAAGAAATTATTTCTAACAAGTATTTTCTTTGGCGATTATTTTTGAAATTATTAAACAATTCTTTTGATCTGAACTAAACCCTAAGAACTCAGAGGAAGAATACTTGTGGTCAACAAGCTTCCAAGAACTGTGTCAAGTTTAGGGGGAGGTCAAATTAAAAGAGTTATTAAACATTTCTAAATAATATGTTTCCATACACTATATTTTCAAAATTGTGTCTTACAAAATATTATTGTTTTAAAATGTTTTTATGGCTTATAAAATCATTTTTGAAACACCTTTTTGAAATAATATTTGCTTGAGTCTTGAGAATTTCTAGGACACTTAGAAAAATGTCCTTGTAATTAACAAGGGTTCCTAGGATTGTGTCATACTGGAAAAGAAACCTAGTCAAGCAAAGTATTATGTTTTCATAAAAACATTAAATTTTTTTTCAAAATATTATGTTTAAAAGTACTTATATCTTCCAAAAATGTATAATATTTTCCAAAAGTACTAATATTTTTCAAAGCAATAGTGCTCTAAGTGTATGAATTTTCCAAAAGTCTTGCCTACAAATACAAATTTTTTTCTTTCAAAGTGGAGTTTTGTTGGTACAATTTAAAACTTTTTGCAATGCGTTCAAGAGTTATACTAAGAATTTTTTTTCTCATAAGCTCTGATACACAATTTTTTAAAAACACTTATTTCAAAATATATTTCTTTATTGATATATATAGCCAAGGGGGAGAGCACGAAAAAGAGAAAGAAAATTTTCTATATTTAACTTCTATCTCTTTTTCAAAAAGCAAAGCAAAAGTTTTTAAGTACTTTAAATTGTTTTTAAGTGCTTAGTAAAATTTCAAACTACTTCAAGTGCTTTCAAGTATTTCTAGTGCTTCAAAATTTTCAAAGTATTTCTAAGTGTTTTCAAATTTTTTTAAGTACATGTTTTTTTTCTAAGTAAAATTGTTCTTAGCAAAAAAAATTTGTCTGAGCAAAAACTCTCTATTAGAAACCTTTGTCACCCATGTATATTTTTGATATATGTCAAAGGGGGAGGAAAAGTCAAAGTTAAGTGTTTTAAGTGTTTTATAACACAAGTATTCAGGGTTTTAGGAGGAGTATGAAAAATAGAGAAATTTTTTCCAACTCTACATTTATTCTATTCATAAACAGTTATACTTCATTGTTTACCTTTTGTTATAAGTTTTTACTTAACTTTGAATTATGTTGCCATAAATAAAAAAGGGGGAGATTGTTGGTGCAGGAAGCATCATATCGAACCTTGTTTTGATATTGGCAAAGGATTCAAAGTTAAGTTTAATTGTTATCTAACAATGTTACTAAAGTGTGCAGGAAAAGTCCTAGCGAAGGGCTGCTAGGCACCTGGCGAAGGACTGCCAGGAAACAAAGTCCTGGCGAAGGACTGCTAGGCACCTGGCGAAGGACTGCTAGGCACCTGGCGAAGGACTGCCAGGATACAAAGCCTTAGCGAAGGACTGCTAGGCACCTGACGAAGGACTGCCAGGGTACAAAGTCCTAGCGAAGGACTGCTAGGCACTGGTGAAGGAATGCCAGGGTACTGAAGCCCTAGCGAAGGATTTCTAGGCGCCAGGCGAAGGCCAGCTTGGGACTGAAGACCTGGCGAAGGAATGCTAGGCACCGGGCGAAGGACAGCTTGGTATCCAAGACCTGGCGAAGGACTGCTAGGCAAAAGTCCAACCGGAGGAGCCGGTTGGCATCAGGTACATTCTCCCGAGAGGAGTAGGTGAGGACGCGTTCCCCGTCGAGGGAACAGTAGGCGTCGGTTCGACCTAGGGCTCAATTTTGGAGGCCCAAAGTCAGAACCAAGACAGCTAAAGCTGTATAAACATAATACTCTATTGCTTCATATTGTTTTGGACTAACCCTGGATGCAGGACCGAAGGAACGTGTGTCTGCAGCTCAGAATGCCCAAAGGAGAGAGGCAAGTAGCTGAGCAGGGCGCCCTCAGTGTTCCAGGCGCCCCCAAGGCCAACAAAATACAAGCAAAGGAACAAGTGCTTCGGCTGCTTACTGGCCGGGGCGCCCACCAGCGCCCAGGGCGCCCCCAGCGCCCAGGGCGCCCCCAGCGCCCAGGGCGCCCCAGCGCCCAGGGCGCCCCCAGCGCCCAGGGCGCCCCCAGCGCCCAGGGCGCCCCCAGCGCCCAGGGCGCCCCCAGCGCCCAGGGCGCCCCCAGCGCCCAGGGCGCCCGCGCATAAGCCAGCAAGGCCGATTACCCTTATCCAGCCGAGAAACCCGCGCTGAAGGAGTCAGCCAGGGCGCCCCCAGCGTCCCGGGCGCCCCCAGTGTCAAACCTCAACCCTATTTGAGTGGGATAGAGGTTGACCGAGCGAAGCTCGGATCACGTGACACGTGGGGGGGGGGGGGCGCCCCCGACGTCCAGGGCACCCCGAGGTGCTATAAATAGCACCCAACGCCAAGGCTTTCAAACATCGAAGTTCTCGAACGCATTCACGCTCTTCTGCTTCCGCGCTCTGCTCCAGCAACCTCCCGACTCGAGATACAAGCATCGACGACGTCCTACTGCTCCGGAAAAAGTAATCTACACCGGACGTCGATAAAAAGAAGAGTTTAATTTCAGTACTGCACTTTAACTGTAATTCCATTTCTATAACTGATTTTGCGCGATTATATTATTGCCCGCAGTAAACGGTCAGCGACCGTGGGCCTTGGAGTAGGAGTCGACCTAGGCTCCGAACCAAGTAAAAACCTTGGTGTTTGCGTGTTTGTGTTTTTAATCTTCCGCTACGCATTCTCTTTTCAATCCGAACGTTTTATGATATTCACCCCCTCTATCGTTTCTCTCGATCCAACACCTTTAAATGACCTTGAAACGTACTCATTTTTATAGGGTTGCATTGAAGCTAATTTTAGCCAAGCATTTGATTACTCACCTTCACCGATCGATTGCCTCATTGTAATTCGACCATTGACACCTGCAAAATGACTAGTTTTACCTGACCAATTGATTGCTTAATCTCAACAATTGATTATTTGCCACCAGTTGAAATGATCAATCGATTTCGTAGTATTCTTTTTATTGCTATAGTTCAAGCAATCAATTGATAAACTCCATCAATCAATTGATGTGCTTACCAATCGATTGATGAATGATGATGCCCAATAACAAGTGTCACGAATGAGCCTCAAATTTAGATATTTATAAATTGAAAACCCTTAGCTTACAAAATTTGAATGTAGTATAGGGGTCTCAAGTCGTATTTTTCCAAGGACTAGTGTAGGATGTTTAATTCAAGCTTGAAGTTGTCGTTTTCTATGTTTTGGGTTTTCAAATTGAAATGGGGGTTTGTTTTGCAAATATGAATGAATTAACAATTTGAAAAGATTGAACTTAGCTAAGCAGAAATTAACTAGAAAATTGCAACAACTAAACTTAACCTACATGGAAATTGAGCAATTCAATACGAAATTATGAAATTGAAGGACAAAACTAATATC
>JAGFNQ010007099.1:79728-552997 GCA_024364735.1 Boesenbergia rotunda | reverse complement strand
CATCGGAGCTTGGCAGCGACGCGATTGCTTGCAAACTTCGACGGAAATCTCCCTTGATGATTCGGAAACTTGAACTAAACTCAGATCTGATGTGGCCACGCGAAGAAACGGAGAAGAAAGCTACGAAAATGATGAACTTGGAAGAACACTTGCGACACACGACGACGAGCTGGGCGGAGAGGGAATTCCTGATTTAATTCATCCCATTTAAAATTGAACGGCTATGATCATCCTCGCCTCATCCAACGGTCAGATCAGCTCGGATTGAGTCTAAACCTTCCAGATCTCCATCAATGGTCAGGATCTGCTTCTACACAGCTGGGATCGATCAGATCTACAACGGATGGCTCAGATCTCCCTGCCTCTTGAATGGATGGTTTAGACTCCTCTTAAGCTTGATCCAACGGTCAGATGACTTCTGATTTGGCCCAAACTTTCAAATCTTGATCTGTGGCCATGATTAACTCTATCTTGACCTCGGATTGATCAGAAGTTGATAGATGGCTCAGATCTTCCCGTTTCTTGATCGGACGGCCCATATTAATCCAATGCTTGATCATCTTGATCCGAATCCAATTCTGACTCAAACTCGATCCAATCTGATCTAGGTCCATGATCATTCAAAGCCTACAAAATTAGATCAAATTTTAATGCCACAATATCTCAAATATAGAAAGAATTGAATCCAAAAGCTAAAATAGACATACATCATGGAACCTAATGTAAATACAAACTTAAGCATATAAAAAGGGATCAAAACATGGATTTGAGAGCCTAATTTGATTAACAAAATGGTAATTATCAACTCCCCCACACTTGCTCTTGGGCGTCTCGCACAAGCTAACTAATCATGTACCCCCTAGATTATTCTCAATCATAGTTAAAAGCAATTGAAAGGAAATTACCTAGGGTTGTCAATTCTCAAAAATCTACACTCAATGGACTAGAATCTTGTCCTTAGTCAAGAACTTAGTATACTTTATCCTTCATGACTAATTGAGATGAATTACACACAAGGCCTCTCAAGGGAATTTTTGGGTGGCTTTCTTCCTAAATTCTACATTTTGGATGAAAATGGAGTTCACTCAAACACAATCATGGTTCTTGCACTACCATAAGCTTGCTTATGCTCTACTCTCCACCATCATTCTTGATTTGAATCCACACCTAAAAAAGGCTTATTTGAACAAATTAATAAATATGAAATGATAGAAATGAAATAAAAGTTTAATAGATGGAAAAGTAAAGAAAGTGGAAAACTTGGATACTCAAAAATGTAACCTAATGCACTTTGCCCTCTCATTTTGAATTATCCTACATATATCAGAGCCAAGGTGAGTAAGGATTGGCTAGTGCCTCTGATTTGGATGAAAAACAATGCTGAATTCAGGGTGCCCAGGTTCTGTTCTGTGCCAACCTCTGCTGATCGGTCAAGAGACCGATCAGTCACTGCTCTGATCGTTCTGGACTTCCATTGATCGGACTGAGCTTCTTCTGATCGGTCAGAGTGACCGATCAAACACCTCCCTGATCGGATTGGTGACCGATCAGGGTTTGATCAGTAGCTAAAACTGAACACATTCTGAATTATTTCTGTCGAGATTTCAATCTTTCAGTCAATGACACCATCAGCTAGCATCTTGTTT
Source organism: Boesenbergia rotunda (assembly GCA_024364735.1). Lineage (NCBI taxonomy): Eukaryota > Viridiplantae > Streptophyta > Magnoliopsida > Zingiberales > Zingiberaceae > Boesenbergia > Boesenbergia rotunda. The sequence continues at coordinate 551,351 of JAGFNQ010007099.1, read as the reverse complement.
ACATCTTCCACTTCAGAAACTAATCCAACTCCTGACACTTCATATTTTTTTTTCCTTTCTCTTTTTTCTTCTTCTTTTTTTTCTTTTTCTTTCAGCTGTTGTTCTGTTTTTGTTTGCAGCCAAGTATTTTTTCTTTCTTTTTGCAGAACTTCATTCAGACCACTGCCATCATTTCAGCTAAAACTTTAACTCTTTGGCACACCAACTCACAACTCGATACTCTTCTTATTGTTATTGTTTTCTGAATTGTGCAGCTTCACTTCAGGTAACTCTTTCCTTCACTTATTTTGCTGCTGTTTCATCTTCTCAATCCTTTTCTTCAATTATTTTGCAGCCAATGAATTTCACTTCATTCCAGCACCTTGTTAACATTTGACTGTACAATTTTGATCTTGAGAATTTATAGTGGATAGATTGCTATTTATGAGACTGTTTGATACATCCAAGGCTGAGGGAAACTTGCGGCATTTAGATGTCTTTACTTATTTCAGCAGAAACTTGGCAGTGACAATAAGCATTCACTTCCCTTCAGAATTTTTCTCATAGATCTTGAAACATCAAATAATAATTAGAACTTTAGATGCTTCAATTGTTACCTTCCCAAACCACTTCTTGTAACTCGTTCTTGATACAAAACTCCTTCACATTGGCATCCTTTCTTCATTTGAATTGCATCCTTGATACTAGCCACCATAAAAATAGATTGCCAACATAATTCATCCAAAAATAAACTTCTAAAATGCATCATTTCTTACCAAAACATTTCCAAAACACTAGCCATCTCCCCCACACATAGCTTTTTGACCGTCTCGGGCAAAGTAACATCAAGAAACAATCCAAAGCAACCAAGTCCATAGAGAATATGAGTATAAACAGAAATATAGAGAAAGGAAAATAGAATATAGAATAGATCAACAAGCAATATTGCAAAAATTGATATGAAAAAGGAAATAAAATGATTCACCTCTATAAATGTGGTCCAATCATAGAAATATAGTTTTGAAAGAACCTAAGCAAGTTCTAAAGTACAATCTGTTAGTGATATGAGAGAAGTATCCTAAGGCAATCGCCTTATGATTGTAATCATTTATTTTAATAAATAAATATTACTATTTGAGTATACATGTTTGTGTATTTGATTGAAATCTTAAACTCATTTACTGAATGTCTGCAATACAATGCACAGCATGAGAGAATTTGTGATGAATTCACAACTAGTGATTATCTCTACATGTGTAATTGTGAAGTATTGAAATTGTCCCTAGTCGATGAATTGATAAATACGGGCACTATCAATTCTGTTGAGACTAGCATGGGTTATTCTCTAATCAGCTGATTCTCACTGGCTGGTGACATTGAGATGTCCAGAGATAAACATGAATGCTAGTTAAGGGAACTAGTTCATTGGAGTGACTGGCTGTAAAACTTCATATGGTAGTCTACATATAGATATGTCAGTGAGAGTAAACATGAATGAAGATAAACATGAATGCTAGTTAAGGGAACTAGTTCATTGGAGTGACTGGCTGTAAAACTTCATATGGTAGTCTACATATAGATATGTCAGTGAAGTTCTTACTGCAGCTTAAGTGCGATGTTCCTTTGACTTGCGGTGTTCAAGTCATCTTGGTCATAGAGACTTATACTTTGACATCTTAAGCAAGCATCTCCAAGGAGGTGTGGACCCAGGATGATTGAGTATAAGCCGAAGTGCCCGAAGATGTTTGAACAGCCTACAAAGGATTCACCACTCCTTGCGAGGAGATGTATACCCGAGGCCTATCGTCGGATTGTTACTCGAAGCCTCTGGCCAGAGCATGACATGTTCAGAGTATGAATCTCTTAAATACATGAGAGTAATTAGAATCCATAGGACGAGAAAACGTTACTTGGGCTAGGTGTGACGTAGTCAGCCTAGTGGGGACTGACACACATAGACCATGTCCTGAACCAAGTGGGTATAAGATGGTGAAGGGAATGGGGCACGATTCATTGTAGCTGCTGAAGGGTTTCAGAATTATTTCTGAGGTCAACCGTTGATCTTTCGATTAATTGGGGATCATGATGTACTACTATGTGCCACTCATAATCGTTCTATAATTGATTAATTATAGACGACCAACATAAATCGAAAGCCTATTTAGTCACACGCACTACGAGTAATCCGAGGGATTTAAAAAGAGTTGAAAATGAGATTTTCCAATCAAGAGAGATTAGGTTTGGTTGAGCCAAACATAAGTCGAATCTGAATTTTCAGAGACGCATCAGAAGCTTAAAATGGCTAAGTCTTTTGAAGACTTAATAGATGAATTAAATAAGTTTAATTCATTGGGACGTGGCTTGGATGGGCCGGCCAAAGAGGGCGTCCATCCTCTTTGCTTGGCCAGCCACAATAAAGGGAGAGAACCAAAGTTTTTGGATCAATTTATAAAATAAACCAAGTGTGGTTTGTTTTATAATAAACCAAGGTTTAGTTTATTTCTTCATGGAAATTAAAATGAACCATGGATTGGTTTATTTTATAAAATCAATCATGGATTGATTTACCATGATAAGGAAATTTATTCCATAAAAGAGAAGAGACTTGATTGATTTTTATCATGAATTGAAATATGATTTTAACCATGATATAAAATCAAACTTGGCAAGATGGAATAAGTTATTCCATATTTGAGAGGCTTGATGGTTGAGAGGCTACTATATAAAGGACCTAAGGCAAGGCTTGGAAAATAATTGAAGAGATCAAGGCATAGGCTCTCTCCCTCTCTTTCTCTCCTTCTCTTCTCCCCTCCTTGCCGTGCGCCAACCATCCCCAAGAAGGAGCACCAGCCGGCCGCCCCTGCCCTTTCCTGGCCATCCTTTTTTGGTTAGTCTTCCGACTTCTCTCTTGGTTTTTCTTGTCGCGTTCTCGGAGAATCTAGTAGTTCTCGAGAACACGAAACTCGTGGCTTTGCGAAGTCATCCCGAAGATACTCGGTGTGGACGCGAATAGAGGCGGAGCTTCCAAGGGACGCTTACGGTTGGATCTCGTCCCTTCCTTCGAGTTACGCGAGGTAATATGTAAATTAGTTTACGTTTCTGCAAAATTTTAAATATATGATCATGTCTACACAAGATAAAATTGCATGCTTAGATGTGTGGTTAAATAATCTGAGAAATTATTTATGCTAAACCTTCCGCTGCACGTAATTAATTTAAAATTACGAACCCGCATCCATGTCAACATGCACTCGGTCCCAACACAATCACATGTGTGTATCACAAAAATTAGGCCAAATCCTCACTAGGTAAAAAGAATTCATCTCAAGTCATCAATCTAGAGTCCATAACTAAGTAGTACTCAAGTATCCAAGAATTTTCATCCATTTGCTCAAATCCTAAGTCTTAACAACCAAATTTAATTCACTTTCAAATGACTCTAAAATGATATAGAGAAAATCTAGAAGAATACTTTTATTGCAAATCATGCATGCAACAAGGTGCCAAAAAGGATAAAATGGTATCTACAATGAATCTTTATTCACTCTACACTACCTAAGCATTTATTAGCAAGAACTCATTATAAAAGAAAAATTTACTGCTAGAAAACATAAAAATGGTATATACAATGAAATAAGAGTGTAAGAAGATCAAATCCCCTTTATTCCTGGCAGTTGGAGTCGATTAAGGAGTAGCATCCATTTCGGTAGTGGGGTGGTTTGGGTGGTCGAGAGAGTTATCCTCACGTGATCAATATCATAATGCACTGCTCCCTCCCTCATCAATTTCGCATAAGTATGTTCCGGTGGTCGGAGACGATTAAGGAGTAAAATCCACTTTCGGGGTGAATTCCTACGAATCAAAATAAGCTCAACTCCTCCCACTATATACTCTTTGGAAGTCCTTCCGGGAGGTTGGAGTCTATTTAGTTTGAGCACCCACTCAAGAAGCCTATGACACCCTGAAAAACCATGAAAAGGAAATACCTCCCGCACGTATGCAGGGTAAGAAAAAAATGAAATACAGTCAGTCTCTAAGTAGGATGTATCAAAGAATGCATCACATCCAATTAAATCAACCTTAGGTACCTCTATGAGTTTTCCTAAAGAATTAGGAGAAATATTTACCTTATCGTGCTGAAAAATACTTGAAGGTTCTATAAGAGTGGATGTAATTATGACCTCCTCCTGGTCAGGTAAAGGCTCCACCTCAGGCTCATGTTCTGGTGGACATACAACTAAAAGAGGTGATTCTTGGGTTCTTGCTTCCACCATGCAAGTCCCTACACTTTCATACCTATCCTCTGAATCTCCTGATATATCAATCAATATAGGTGATCCCTGGGGCTCAGTGCAATCTCCTACACCTATAGAATTGTCTTCAACTGAAAGTGAATCAAATACAACCTTCAAATCAGCCTCCTCTGTACCTAATATCTCCTCTGCCTCATCTGAACTAGAATATCCTCTCTGAATATCAAGTGAAACTTTATCAACAATTAAATCCGCATCAACTAACTCATCTAAAATATCCATGCTCATGGTAGAATTATATTCTCTGGGGTGCTGTGGGAAGGGTAAAGGGATCCTTGGTTCCTCCACTTGAGCTGAAATTTTCAGAAATAAGTCTTGAGCAAGAACTTCAATAGGTTTAGCTGCTGTATGTGCCCTATTTTTACTGATTTCTTCTTCTTCTTCCACCAAATTTGTAAAATCAATAGAAGAAGGATTTAGGCTTGAACTAGGGTCACTTTCAACTAATGTAGAAGTCATTTTGGGGCTGTTCTGAAATGAAAACTAAGTTGCTGAAAATTTTTCAGGAAAATCAGCCCTTGGAGTGTTTAAACTTGAAGTAGCTTCCCCACTCCTCAAAGTTATTGCGCTAACAATCCCCTCAGGATTAGGAGTAGCTTGAGAAGGTAATTGGCTCGATCCCTGTGCTTGCATTTGATTCATTCCACTTGCAAGTTGTCCAATGTGTCTCTCAATGTTTTGAAGAGTGGAATCATACTCTTGTTGTTGTAGTAAAACTTGCTGTTGTTGTATGATTTGTTGCATAATCTCCTCTAGCTTTTGTTGTTATTGATTAAACTCACTAGAGTCCTCAAAGTCTCCTTGATTGGTATGGGACTCTTGTTGGTCTTGAAATGAAAAATTGGGTTGTTGAAATCCTTGAGCAGGTTGTGAATTCTGAAAATGAGATTGTTCGGGTTGATCAAATGGTTGAATGGGCTGTTGAAATTGCTGAAAATTGAGTTGATAACAAGGTGGAAATTGTTGCTCTGAAAATGCTGATTTGAAGGCTGAAAATTCTGGTTTGAAAACTGAAATTGTTAGGGCTGACATTGTTGACTTTGAAACTAAAAATCCTGATTATATGGTTGAAAAGATTGTTATGATGGTTGAAAAGATTGTTGGAAAGTCTGACTTGGTTGAAAACCTTGCTGAAATTGTGAATAGGGTTGCTGAAAATTCTGAAAATGCTGATGAAAATTCTGAAAATGTTGATGTTCTACCATAGGACAGCTTGAATGAGTAGAAAAATTTTCAATAGCTTCTGAAATTCTTCCTTGATTTTTTTTTCTGGCTTTGATGGTTCTCTCAACCTTAGGATCAAAATCCTCAAGATCACCACCTGCAGTCCTGGTCATAAACCAAACAAAAATGGCAGCAAATGTATATAAAAAGATAAAGTAAATGAAATAGATCACAAAATATGGAAATAAGCACACAAGCTTAAATTAAACAAACTCAACTAGTGTATTCCCCGGTAACGGCGCCAAAAATTTGATGATTCCCAATAACAAGTGTCACGAATGAGCCTCAAATTTAGATATTTATAAATTGAAAACCCTTAGCTCACAAAATTTGAATGTAGTATAGGGGCCTCAAGTTGTATTTTTCCAAGGACTAGTGCAGGATGTTTAATTCAAGCTTGAAGTTGTCGTTTTCTATGTTTTGGGTTTTCAAATTGAAATGGGGGTTTGTTTTGCAAATATGAATGAATTAACAATTTGAAAAGATTGAACTTAGCTAAGCAGAAATTAACTAGAAAATTGTAACAACTAAACTTAACCTACATGGAAATTGAGCAATTCAATACGAAATTATGAAATTAAAGGACAAAATTAATATCAAGGCAGGAAGCAATAGATCTATAACTAACTTTAGAAATGAGAAGTTGAAACAAAGCTGAATACAGAAAACAGGGTTGATCTGTAGCAGAGAACTGCCTGATCGGTCAATAGATCGATCAGAGTCTATCCTGATCGGTCAAACAGACCGATCAGATGCTGAAATGCGAACTGATACAAACTGAACAATGAAGAAAATAGAATTCAGAAATGAAATTAACAGCTAATTGACATCAGATCCTTCCCTTCAATCCAAGATCCTTCTTGCCGTCACACAAGAATCAGCTAAAAACCCTCCAGCTCGACAAATCAGCAGGGATTCGACTTTCGTGAGCAGTTTAGCTTCAACTTAGTTGCGCTATCTAGAACCTCCTTCGATCTCTTTCTCCTTGCTAATTTGGATGGCGATTGCGGCTCAGGTACCCTCAGAACACTTCAGAGAACCCCTCTGAATGCTCCGATTGATGAAGATTGGCGATCAAGCAGGAACTGAACGGATGAAGCAAACTCTCGGCGAAACCCTCACCGGAGCTTGGCAGCGACGCGATTGCTTGCAAACTTCGACGGAAATCTCCCTTGATGATTCGGAAACATGAACAAAACTCAGACCTGATGCGGCCGCGCAAAGAAACGGAGAAGAAAGCTATGAAAACGATGAACTGGGAAGAACACTTGCGACACACGACGACTGATGGACCCAAAAGATAGGTGTCACGAATGTGGGTCTCAAATTTAGATATTTGTAAAGCTGGAAACCCTTTTTGCTAGCAAGGATAAAAAAGTAGTAAAGGGGCCACAGGTCATATTTTTTCTAGGGCTAGTTAAGGATGTTCGATTCGAGCTCGTGATTATGTGTCGTCAAATATTTTTGGGTTTCAAATAAGATTTGGGTTTGGATTGCAGTCAGAAATGAAAACACAATGAAAATGAGAAAAACTTAACTAGACAAAATTCAAGCTAGGTAATTTCAACTAATGAACTCGACCAATGGACAACTTTAATCAACTAATGTAATTCGTAGAAATTGCAAGCAAAAACTGACATTGAATGAAATACTACACTACAAATTGTGCTACACTTCAGGGATTAAAACTCAAAGCAGAAACTTCACTTGATACAAAAGTGCAGCAATGAAACAACTTGATACCAAGAAGAGAAAACTTCTGTGCCGAAGCTGATGCTAAATGCAGGAATTATAAACCTAAGGCAGACATAGAATCTAACATTCAGAAACAATTTAATACAAAACAAACTGATTTCAAATTACAATGGTACACCAATGCCGAAGCTTCACTGAAACGAACTGTAGAAGTGCAAACTAAATTGCCGATCTAAAGTTTCAAATTCAGAAACTAACTGAATGTGAAGGAGGCTGATTTCAAGCACAAAAGTACACTGAAATGTGTGGTTAACTTCAGGAATCAACTCAAAACAAACTGAACGCAGACAAACTACAGAATTCAAAAACTAGGGTTCACTTGATACGCAGGGGATTATGCTGATACGCAGAGATTAAGCTGACCATTTAAAACTACCGAGTGAAGAAATGAATGCAAAAATTCAGAATCAAGCAAGCTAATTTCAAGTGCAATAGTTCACTACACAAACAACCTCTCTAATGAGCTGAGATCAAAAATGCAGACATGTAAACTGAAGAATGCAGAAATTCAGAATCAAACAATTGCAGATCAATTCAGATGCAGAGTCTAATAGAGTAAGCTGAATTCGAATGCACTAATCTACTTCAGAAGAGATTCCAAAGAGCTAATGCTTCACTTGATACAAACTACAGCAACTACAGCCTAAGAATTGCAGAAATGAAACCGACTTGCAGAAATGAAAACTAAAACTGGCAGAAATGGAAATCGATGTGCAACAAGCTGAGACCAATTGCAGAACAAACAATTCAAGCTGAGATTAAATGCTCAATTCTAATGTTCAAATTTAATTCAGAGAAACTAAGTTCACTGATACAAGATTCAGACATTCTAAACTAAAAATTGATACATAAACTAAAAATTGATACGCAGAACTAAGCTGAATTGTAAAGCAAAACTGAGATTAATTGCGAATGTTCACTAAACAAACAACTTAGCTAATAAAAGTGCAGAAATGGAAAGCTAATAACGGCAGAAACAAATCAGAAATCTAAGTTCAACTGAATCAAAATTCAGAAACTGTAAATGATGACAGGAATTGAAACTACTGCTTAGAGACAAGAAATCACAAAGAAGCTAAGCTCTGATCCCTTCCTTAGCTCGAGATCTTCTTGCCGTCACACAAGAGTGAGCCAAGAACCCCCTAGCTCAATAGATCGCGGAAGAATCCGACTCAGTGATCGATTCAAACCCAAACTCTGCTCCCAGCTGAAAAACCCATCCGATCTCCTCGATCTTGATATGTTGGGTTGCGATGATGGCTTGGTGATGATCAGAGCACTCCAGAGAACCCTCCGGCTAGCTCAGACGGATGAAAAGTGGCACAAACCGAGATCCAAGCGGTCGAATAGCAAATCTGATGAAACCCTCATCAGCTCTGTTCTTGGGCGAATTTGAGCTGGAATCTTCACGGAGAAGAAGCCCCGGCGAACTAGAACCCGATCCTAGGTTGAAATCGAAGTGGTCACGCCCTCAGATGAAGCAAACTTGAAGAAGAACAGTAAGAAACGCGAAGAACTGGAACTGGCGAAGAAGACGCGACAAGCTGATCGGGACAATTGAAGCAATTAATATAGTTTGGAAATGAATGGCCGAGATTCACTTAACTCCATCCAACGGCTAGATCTCTTCATATTTGAATCAAACTTTCCAGATCTTGATCAAGGGTCAGGATCTGCCTCTCAGTAGCTCGGATCTCCCAGATTTGCAACGGATGGCTCAGATCAACCTGATCTTTGAATGGACGGTCTAGATCCTCCTGAGCTTGATCCAACGGCTAGATGATCTCTGATTAAGCCAGTGAAAAGAAATTACCTAAGGTTATCAATTCTTAAAAATCTAAGCTCTATGGATTAGTATCTCGTCCTTAAATCAACAACTTAGCATTTTCATCCTTTATGATTCATTGAGATGAATTTTACTCACTAAGCCTTTCAAGAGAAGTTTTGGTGGCTCTCTTCTTGAGTTCTAAGTTCATGATGAAAGTGGAGTTTACTCAAACACACATGCTTCTTGAACTACCATAGGCTTGCTTGTTATCTACTCTCCACCATTATTTATGATTCGGATCCACATCTATAAAAGTTTATTCAAACAAATTAAAGACATATGAAATGGTAAGAATGAAGTGAAAGCCAAGAAAATAGAAAAATTGATGAAGTGGGAGACTTGGATGCTCAAGAATATTTCCAATGCGCTTTGCCCTCTTTATAGTCTTTTATTAAAGTCAAAAGTGTGGTGGAGTGAGAATTTGGCATTGCCCTTGATTCGGATGAAGAAATCCTCATTGGTTTCAATGTGCCAATTTTGCTTGCGTGCCACTTTGTGTCTCTTTTCTCTTTTTTTTTTCTTCTTCTTTCTTTTTTTTATGGCCCTCTAGTAAAGTCAAAAGTGTGGTGAAGTAAGGCTTTAATTCAGATAAGAAAAACTTCACTTGTTTCATGGTACCAAAACTTCACTTGCATGCCCTTTATGTTTTTTTTTCTTTTTCTGCTTTCTCTGCTTTTATGGTCAGCTGCTACTTTCTGTTTCAGGTCTTCATTTTGTTCAGACATGATGTGCTCATCTCCCAAATCCTTATCAAAATTAGATCCAATCCAACACTGCCGTGAGCTTCAAATGAACTGCATCTGTCGTTCCTTAAGTTTCCAGCTCTTATTCTTTTTCATAGCAGCATCTTTTTCAGTCCAAACTATTTTTTTCCTGATCTAGAGACAATTCGACTTCTATTACATCTTCTAAAGAAACTACGTCACAATTTTTGATCAAGACTGTTTTTCTTTTTCTTTTCTTGCAACCACTCTTGATACACATCACTTCAAGTTGGCACACTTCCACTTACATTTTTTCCTTTTTCTGTTTCAATTTTCAGCTCCACGCAAGTAACTTCAGATCTTGCAATTCTCTGATTTCTCAAAGCAATTACATCAAATAGAAGTGGAAGATTTAAATACTTCACTTGAGACCACGGCACTGTACTGCACTTCATTTTTCTGTTCTGATTTCATCTATTGCCTTACTAGCAGTTCTAACTTTCACTTGAATTGCCCATTAATTTGAAATCTGCTCCCAATAAGTTGAGTCCAATTAAAAACCATTCTGCAAATTCTGTTTAAATCCAGCAATGCATTGCTAATTTAGGAAGCACTAAATCAGTTTGAAATTGGTACAAAACTGCCTTACTAGCATTCCAACTGATTTTTTTTCTTCTTTTTTTTCCTTGCAGATTCAACAACAGCTCTTCAACAGATTTTTCAGCACTTTGCAGCTTCACACGCATAAGGTTTCATTTGAGCTTTAGACTTGGCACGGTTTGCTTCCCACTCTTTTTCTTTTAATTCCCAAAATTCAGCTTTCTTTTCTCTATTTTTTTTCTACTTCTTCATAACTGAATTCTTCAGCTCTTTTTCTTTGTTCTGTTTATAGGCTGTCAAATGCTACCATTTGTGCCAGATTCCGTAGCTTCAAGAAGTACTATGCTCCAAGTCAAACTGACTCAGATTCCAAGCTCTTTTTCCATTTAATGTACTTGATACTTTGCTTGATACTCACTGGTTTATTCAGTTAACAGCAACCCTTGCATTGGTTTCAGATCTGTACAGCTGCAATTCAGCTTCTCGCAGAATGTTTCTGATTTTTATAGCAAAGTACAGCTGCAGTCCAAAGCATTTCTAACCAAAACATGCTACACAGAAATTTTTTTCTTTCTTTTGCACCGAATTTTTATTGCGTGCCACTTGGACTTTGGCACATATTTTTTTTCTTCTTCAACCGAATTCACTTGGCATAGAATTGCTTGGATCTTCAAATTATAATCAAGAATCTAGATGCTTCAATTGTTTCCCTCCTTAACCACTTCTTCCCACTTATTCTTGATACCAAACTCAATTCAACTTGGCACCTTTTGGCTTCAACTTGAAATGACATGCATCTTTGATACAAAATAATTCCAAAACACTAGCCACCTCCCCCACACTTGACCTTTTGTCCGTCTCGGGCAAAGTAGCATTAGGAAACATCCCAAACAAACAAGTCCATGGAGAAGTATGGTCAAGAGTAAGAAATATAGAAAGGGAAATAGAATAAACTTGATTATTGCCAAAAATTGATATGGAAAGGAAAACAAATTGATTAGCCTCTATAGATGTAATCTAATCATAGAAATATGGTTTTGAAAGAACCTAAGCAAGTTTTAGAGTACAATCACATATGTGTGTCACAAAAATAAGGCTAATTCTCACTAGGTACAAATAATTCATCTCAAGTCATCAATTTAGAATCTATAGCCAAGTAGTACTCAAGCATCCAAGAATTCATCCATTAGCTCAAATCTTAAGTTTTAACAACCAAATTTAATTTATTTCAAGAGATTCTAAAATGACATGGAGACAACCTAGAGGGATACATTTATTCCTACTCATTAAGAAAAAGTGCTAAAAGAAATAACATGGTATTTACAATGTCTATTTATTCATTCTATTTTACCTAAGAATTTATTAGCAAGAATTCATTTTAAAAGAAAATTCTACTTCTAGAAAACATAAAAATGAAACATGTAATGAAAGAAAATGCAAGAAAGAACAAACTCCCCTTTATTTCTTGCGGTCGGAGTCTATCAAGAAATAACTGTAACGACCCGGAAAATTCTCTTAATATTTTCTTAAAATATTAAGTATGTTTAAATAATTTTCCAAGGAACCTAGAAATATTAAGGAGAACTTTGTCCTAGAAAATCCATGTTTTCTCATTTAAATTGAGAAAACTAAGTACTAATGGGCTTTATGTGAGCTTTTTAGTACCATGATTATAGGTGGATTTCGGTAATAATTAGTATAAATATAAATAGGATTTAATTAGGTATATTAGCATGATTATGGGTAAGTCTTAGCCTAATTTTTCTACTTTAATGGAGAAATTAGGTACTAATGAGCTTTAAATGGGCTCCAAAAATGGGTATTAATTAGGTAAAATTAATATAAATTAGGTAAAATTAATATAAATATAAAAGAATTTTATTTAGGAATATTAGCATAATTATGGGTGATTTTAGGGGGATTTTCAGAATTTAGGAAATAAAAATAATAAAATAAATGAAAAAAAATAAAATAAAAATAAAGGTGCATGAGCCAAGGATTGAACCTTGGACCTCTTGTACAACCATGTAAGCCTTAACCAACTCACCTAGCATGGTTTTGTTAGGAGGGAATGAAGTGGAGATTGGTTAAGGCATAGAAGAAGATGAAGAGTCATGGAGAGACTCTTCATTTACCTCCTTAATGGGCCATAAAAGGGGGGTTTTGGGAGTTACCTCTTCTCCCCATTACTTGCATTTTCGAAACTCTCCTCCTCCCTCATTCTAGCCGACCACTCCTAGAGGGTTTTCCCCTTGGAAAAGCTTCCACCAAGGTTCCATCTCCTAGATCTAAAGTCTCTTCCAAGGATACAAGGACAAGGGTGTTCAAGGGTCCAAAGATCTTACCATTTTCTTCTCTTCCAAGGTTCGAAAAATCAAGAAACCCAAGGTAAGACTCCCTCACCTGTGGTATAATAGTTTCCTATGATTTTTATGATTTTTAGTATGATATAGTGGTTGGTTTTTGGATTTGATGTTGAAAGTAAAGAAAACCAAGACCCTTATGCTTAAGGGTTTCGGCCACCATGATTTACAGGTCTATAATTATGATAAAAATTATGATAATGTTATTTAATGTTCCCTTATGATGTGTAGAGGTTAAATATAATTTTTGGGAATTTTTGGAGTACCCTAGAACACCCTAGGGTTTCGGCCAACATGAAAGAAACAAAACTAAGAACCCTAAGTTTAAGGGTTTCGGCCACCATGATTTACAGGTCTATAATTATGCTAAAAATCATGATAATGTTATTTAATGTTTCCTTATGATGTGTAGAGGTTAAGTATAATTTTTGGGAATTTTTGGAGTACCCTAGGACACCCTGGGGTTTCGGCCAACATGAAAGAAACAAAACTAAGAACCCTAAGTTTAAGGGTTTCGGTCACCATGATTTAAAGGTCTATAATTAAGCCAAAAATCTTGATAATGTTAATTTATGTTCCCTTATGATGTGTGGAGGTTAAGTATAATTTCTGGGAATTTTTGGATTACCCTAGAGACCCCATATGTTTCGGCCAACCTCAAGGACCCAAGGGTTAGGGTTGAGCCTTTAACTTCAAGTATATGTTTATGTGTTTCCATGATAAGTATGATAAGTATATGTTCAGGATATGAATGATGCCATGGTAAGAATGATAGGGTTATGATCACGATAAAAATGATGCTATGATATGTTAGGTTCATGATATGAATGATGCCATGTTAAGTATGTTATGTTTATGTTTAAGAATGAGGATGATGCCATGTTTAAGAATGAAAATGATGCCATGTTTAAGAATGAAAATGATGCCATGTCTAAAAATGAAAGTGAAGAATGAAGTTAAGGTTCATGCCTTTAAGGCATAATGATGATGTTAAGTATGATGAATGAATGAATATGCTATGAATGATGATGAATGAAAGATGATGCTTATGTCTTTAAGGCATAAATATGCTAAGACGGCACGGTCGATGGTCGACGGTACGACGGTCGTGAGGACCGGTAAATGGGCCGGTAGAAGGGCCGAGCCGTAACAAGTTATGCTATGTTAAAGATGCCATGAATGCCATATGAATGATGAAGCATGAAAAGTATTTTACTTTATGTATGGGCTTGTACCAGACCGAAGTATGGGTCCAAGGGATGGGCACCTTAAGAACGCCCCGGTTTTGGACTACCGTAGCTGTCCACGGTTCTGGCACTACCGGAGCTGTGCAACAGGGTTGGGCACCTTAAGAATGCCTCGGTTCGGGGACTACCGACTATGCTGTCCTTACCCTAGTAGGTTGGGGCTCGCGACCTCGGACTTGCTAGGGATTCGCGCTATGATGTATGTATGTGGTACAAGTCGGGGACCCCAAATGATGTTATGATGATTATGTTTAAGTAATGAAAAGTATGTTTTAAAAGTTAAGCATCCTTATGTATATGCATTCCACTCATGCATCCATTCATGTTATGCATTATGCTATGTTGATAAGATTTTATGCTTACGTTTCATGTTAAGAAGTATGCATGAGAATGAATGAATTATGCCATGCTTAGAATGTTCACTATGTTTACGATATGCCATGAATTATGCCATGCTTAGAATGTTCACTATGTTTATGATTTATGCCATGAATTATGCCATGCTTAGAATGTTCACTATGTTTACGATATGCCATGAATTATGCCATGCTTAGAATGTTCACTATGTTTATGAATTGTGCCATGAGAATGAATGAATTATGCCATGCTTAGAATGTTCACTATGTTTACGATATGCCATGAATTATGCCATGCTTAGAATGTTCACTATGTCTATGAATTGTGCCATGAAAATGAATGAATTATGTCATGCTTAGAATGTTCACTATGTTTACGATATGCCATGAATTATGCCATGCTTAGAATGTTCACTATGTCTATGAATTGTGCCATGAGACTGAATGAATTATGCCATGCTTAGAATGTTCACTATGTTTACGATATGCCATGAATTATGCCATGCTTAGAATGTTCACTATGTTTATGAATTGTGTAAAATACGGTGATTCGAAAATCCAGACCAGAAATTTTTTTTCAGGATTTAAAATAAAAATAAATCTTAAAAGTAAGCACTGGTTTGATTTATGGCTAAAGTTAAGGGGTTAAGAGGATAAAATATCTAACCCTAAAGGTTTGAGGTGTATTACACAAATTTCGAGGGTTTAAATTGTTAAAAACCCTACCCTAATGGCATGATTGGAATTTCATGAGTTGGAGGGACTTTTATGCAAAAACACCATCCTTTATTATCCTCACCTTAAAACCCTTTTTTCGGCTCGCCCGCAGCCAAGCCGCAGCCAAACACCCGACGCCTCCCTCTCCCTCTCGCGAGCCCTAACCACTGCCGAAGCAACAGATGCGCCGCCCGATTCCTTCCTCCGTCGTTCTCTTCTCCGCTCGCGTGCCCTAGCCACGGCCACACACGGCCTCTCCTTCCTCCCCTTCGCGCGTGCCCTCGCTGCAGTGTCGTCTCTTCTATCGCCGCAGCCAAGCAACCGAGCGTGGGATTGCTGGATTTGAGCCAGGAAGGAGCAGTGATTTCCGATCTCAGGTAAGGACTATATGACATTGATCTTGTTCCTTTTTCGAGAACCAATTCCGGTCGGATTTGTTCTTCGTAAGTTTGACCGAGAGATTCTGGTGCTAGCGGTTTGTTTCCATGGATTTTTCCCTGATGCGAGTAGGGATCAAGGGTTTACAACGGTAGGAGATCTTGTGTAGTTTGTTCTTGATTAATCTCAGTTTGGGGTTGATAATTCTGTTCTTGTTTGGATCGGGATGATGCAATTAGGTTTTTGTTTTGGGTTTTCGTTTGGTGGTATGCTACGGTGGATCAGGGATTTAGATCCTGTTTGTATATGATTTCTCTTATAGTGTCGATCTTGTGCTTGATCACGAATGTGCACCGTGAATGGATCTTGGTTTCCATGGGTCTGTGGAGTATAGGAATTTGATTCTGCTTCTTTTGATCAGTTACATGAGTTAATCCTGGAGTGTATCTTGTGCTGGTTTCGGATATCAAAGGTTGACAGGGATTGCTGCTCTGAATTGTTTGAGTTGTGTTATGAGTTGGGATTAAGGATTTCCTATTACTCTGTTAAAGTTCTGTCTTCATCATGTTCTTGAAGAATGTTGTGAGCTGTGTGATTAGGTTTGGGTTGAGAGGTTGTGTTTAGCTTTGTTTCAACATTCTGCCGTGAGTCTTTAATGAATGGGATGTTTCATTGAGTATGAGGTATCAAGAGTGTTACTGTTGAATTCTGATCATGGATGGGTTACTACCCTTGTCTGAGTTTTTATTTGTTAGCATGTTTTATCCTTGGTGTCTTGATCTGTATGGAGACCAGTTCAAGCTACTACTGTGGTTGGTTTAACAGTAATTGATATGGATTTGGATTGGATTATAGGTTTTTTTTCTCCTTCTTGTGATCCTTGCTGTGAGCTTTTGGGTGAGCTATGGGTTGAATTACGGATTAGGTTTAATTTGAGATTAAATCTAATAAATTAAACTGATTGAAACGGGTTTCGAAAACCTAATTGGAATCTAATCGGGGTAACTTGGGATAATTAAGGTCTAATCATTTAATTATGGTTAATTAAATAAAATAGGATAATTAGGGCGATCCTAATTAATTAAAATAGCTCGTTAGCTATAAATTACATATTATTGTAGTTAAATCTTATGCCTTTGATACAGGGCATTGACTGGATTTATCGTTGCTGATTAGCGGACGGGAGGTTCTTTTTGATACGAGCATCTTACGATTGAGGCGGGTACCTTTTGACTTATCTTTTCTGATATTGTCATGTTGCTATGCATAGACTGTTATAGATAGCAGTAAGATTATACGCTATCCTTGTTTATTATGTCTGTTCTGGATACTTGTTGTTTATCCCTGAATTATTATGCTGTTAGTTCCATACAGTCTCGGATATTGTCATATCTATACATATTCTTAGATATCGTGATGTATCTCTTGCATTTGACATGAGGGATCTGTAGATTTCGGCCAGTATACCTTGTAGGTCACCAGTATTTCCTGTTATAGGAATTCAGGCTGAGACTTAGTATACTGAGGACTTGGTGAGGGAGGTATGTGTATCTATCATACACCATCTCTGCATTATTGCATGCTGACCCACGCGGACGTTGTGGACGATATCCTGACTGGGTACAGGTAGTCACAGCTCTACCCACGCAGACGTTATGGACGATGTCCTGACTGGGACTAGGGGGTGACACATGTCATTGCACCGGGGTGCTTTATATGTTTGGGTCATGCACCATCCTTGCATTATTGCATGCTGACCCACGCGGACGTTGTGGACCATGTCCTGACTGGGTACAGGTTGTCACAGCTCTACCCACGCGGACGTTGTGGACGACGATCCTGACTGGGACTAGGGGGTGACACATGTCATTGCACCATGTGCATATTTTGCATTGTGCATTGTTTGCTGCACTTGATTTCTGCACTTGTTTGACATGCATATTCTGGAGACTTGTTATCTGAGATTATATGTCTATTGGTGTTCCATGGGTATTTCTTACCCTCTTTTCAGGTTAGATGGATTCTGGTATGTATCTTGATTCAGTATCTTCAGTATACCCTTTCCTATTGTTCATATGAGACGGTATCAGCGTAGACTCCTATTGTTATTATAACATACTATGCATATCTGCTGGGTATTCGCTGAGTTTATGGACTCACACCGTTGCCATATGTTTTTGTTTCAGGTTGAGATACTTGGAGTCGCCAGAAGAGCCCAGCAGCCAGTCCCTATCCATCACAACGACATGGTTTCGTTTGGTATTTTGTAGTGTATTGTTTTGTACTTCTTTTAACAATTTGTATATGTCGTATGTGTCGTGTGTCCTAAGGGATTATTGTATTGGTTGTTTCATAGTAAGTCGTACCGGTCCGCAGTCAGGTATGATTTACTTAGTCGTCTTGTGCTTTTTATGTTATGTTTATCTATTTTGGAGGCCTGAGGCCAAATTAAACTGCGTGGTTGTGTTCTGTGTATGTGTAAATTGTCCGCCGGACAGGGGAGGTGTTGTCCGATTTTCTATTGGATCAGCGGCTTCTGGGTCTTGGGGCGTGACAAATTGTGCCATGAGAATGAATGAATTATGCCATGCTTAGAATGTCTATGATGTTTATGTTTATGCCATGTATCATGCCATGCTTAGAATGTTAATATGTTTATGTTCATGCCATGCTATGTATACGATAAGTGATGCAAGATGTTATGTTCTAAGTAGAGCACCAAGTATGTTAATGTTTTATGTGCTCATTATGAGATGATGAATGATGGATGGTTTTGTGAGTAGGAAAGAGTCTTACTAAGCCTGTGTGCTTATAGTCTTATTTCCTTATACCGCAGATCATTCAAGGGGATAATGAAGGAAGCAGCAGGAGGGCAAGAACGCATGTGTGACGTAGTGACTTGGCCCAGGAACTATATGTTTACTTATGTGTTTGAATAATGACTTATGGAACCTTATGATATGATGTTATGTGAGACATGATATGATGCTTAAGTTCAAAGTTAATATGCTAAGGTTCCCATGTCAATAAGTTAAGAATGGGGTTCCCATGTCAATAAGTTAAGAATGGTAACAGGGCGTGTATAAGTTAAGTTATTCCGCTGCCTTATGATGTCTACATGCCCTAAGCATGTTAACGTAACGCCGCTTAGAAAAAAAAGCGGGCGTTATAATAACCTCCATCGTGGTAGTGGAGGAATATGGGTAGTTGAGAGAGCATTCTTAATGTGATCTATATCATGGTGCATGGCTCCCCCACACTTGAATTTCACAGAAAAATGTTCAGGTGGCCGTAGACGATTTAGGTACAAGATCCATGTAAGTGATGGAGTGTTATGAATTAATGTAAGATCTACTCCTCCTTCTTGATGCCTTTTGAAAATCCTTCCAGGAGGTTTGAGTCTGTTCAGATGGAGCACCCACTCCAGAAGTCTTCGGGACCCTGCAAAACCATGTAATACCTCTCTCATGCGTGTAAGGTAAGAAAGTAGTGTAGTACTATCAATCTCTATATAGAATGTATCCAAAAATGCATCACATCCCATTAAATCAATTTTTGATACCTCAATGAGTTTTTCACAATTAATATCCACCAAAGGTATGTCAAGAAACTTATCACAACCAACAAAATAAACAATAGGTATCTCTAGGGAATTTTCACAATTATTTTCCACCAAGGATGTATCAAGCAATGCATTACAACCAATGAAATCAAATTTAGGTACATCTATAGGATTTTCACAAGCAGTTTCTACATAAGGTATATTAAAAAATGTTTCATAGCCAATAAAATCAATCTCGGGTACCTCCATCAATTTTTCACAATCAAATTCTATACAAGATGTATCCATAAGCGTATCACAAACAATAAAATCAGTTTGAGGTACCTCTATGTAATTTTCAAAAGAAATAGGAGGAATACTTACCTGATAGTGCTGAAGAATACCTGGAGGTTCTACAAGAGTAGATGTAATTATTGGCTCCTCCTGGTAATGTGCAATCTCCTCTTCAGGTTCAAGTTCTGGTGGGCACTCAACTGAAACAGGTGATTCTTGGGTTCTTGCTTCCACTATGCAAGTCCCTACACTTTTATTCTTTTCCTCTGAATTTTCTGATATATCAATCAATGTTGGTGGTCCCTGGGGCTCAGTGCAATCCCCTACACCTAGAAAATCCTCGCCAGCTGGAAGTAGATCTGAAATAACCCCTGAAATGTCCTCAGCCTCAATAGCAAATATATCCTCAGCCTCCTCTAAACTGCCAACTCCTCTGGAAACATCAAATGAAACTCCCTTAGCAAGTATATCTGCATCAACCAACTCCTCCAGTATACCAATGCTCATAACGGAGTGGTCCTCTCTCAGGTGCTTCATATCATCAAAAATGCTAAACTGGACTACTGTGTCCCCCACTTCCATCGAAAGTGTGCCAGCATAAACATCTATCTTCATTCTAGCAGTCTTCAGAAATGGTCTCCCTAAAATGAGTGGAGAACGGTGTGCAAGGTGATCTCCCTCCATATCCAAAATGTAAAAATCTGCAGGAAATATCAGCTCCTTTACTTTCACCAAAACATCTTCAATTATACCGGCTGGGTGGGTCTGGCTCTGGTCTGCTAACTGTATCACCACACCAGTAGGCTGTAAAGGGCCAATACCAAACATCTGGAAGACTGACCTGGGCATCACATTAATGGAGGCTCCTAAATCCAGCATAGCATCATGGAACATGGTCCTCCCAATCTCACAAGATATAGTAAAAACTCCAGGATCTTCACACTTCTGAGGAATGACATGAATAAGTGCTGAAACAATTGTTCCCCAAGCTGACCAACTCATTCTCCTTAAGCTTCTTTTTGTGAACACATAAATCTTTCAGGAACTTAGCATACTTAGGAATCTATTTAATTATAGTCAACAAAGGTACATTGATCTCTACTTTACTGAACAACTTCACTAGCTCATTATATTCCTTAGCTTTCTCCTCTTCCACTTGCTTCTTAGCTTGAGTTTTGCGCTGAGGGAAAGGCAAAGGAACTCTCAAATCATCCTCTTGAGCCGAAACATGAGGAGCTGAAATTGGGACTGATTTCTCCACTGAAGTAGCTGCTGTGATCCCACTTGTATCACTGATTTCTCTTCCATTCTCCACTAAAATCACAGGATTACTTGATGAAGGAGTTGAGCACGGATTAGGGGTGGAACCAACTGACTTTGAAGTGGTTTTTGGGCTGATTGGTGCTGAAAATGTAGGTGCTGCCCTGTTTTTAGAAAAATATGCTCTTGGACCCTTTTGAGTTGAAGTAACCTTCCCACTCCTCAAAGTAATAGCACTAACATTTCCCTTTGGATTGGGAATAGCTTGAGAAGGTAGTTGGCTTGATCCTTGAGCTAGACTTTGATTTATCCCACTAGCCAATTGTCCAATTTGCCTTTCGATGTTTTGTAAGGCGCCGAAAATATTACCCTGCTGTGATTGTTGGAATTGGGGCTGTTGGGGCTGATAGAAGGGCTGAAATTGTTGCTGAAATGGCTGATAAGTAGGCTGGAATGATGGTTGAACTTGCTGAGAATTATAGCCTTGAAAATTCTGATTTTGAAATGGGAATGGTTGTGGTGAAGATTGAAACTGAGTGGGCTGAAATCCTTGATTTTGTGGCTGAAAGTTCTGGTTGTAAGGCTATGAGGGTTGGAAAACTTGCTGGTTTTGAGGTTGGAACGTCTGAAATGTTTGAAAACCTTGCTGCCCCTGCTGAATTGGCTGGAATTGAGGCTGGAATTGCTGCTGAGGTTGCTGAAATGTTGGCTGAATTTGGGGCTGGAATTGCTGCTGAGGTTGCTGCAGTTGCTGGAAATTTTGTTGAGGCTGCTGAAATTGTTGTTGTGATGGGTTTTGTTGGTAGAAAGAATTTCCATATTTCAGATTTGGATGATCCCTCCAACCAGGGTTATAAGTAGAGGAGTAGGGGTTATTCTGGGCTTGAAATTGTCCCCTAACCAATGCCGCTATTGTCTCATCTTGTTGGAGGTTGGGACATGAATCTGAATTATGTTCCTGACTAGAGTAAATACCACATACCCTCATCACTTGGCTTGATTGTGGAGGCACCGAAAGATTTGGATTTTGACTTGCATTATTAAGAGACATTTGCTTTATCAATGATGTGAGCTCTACCAGAGAATTCTTGATTTCTTTCTGCTCATTTGATACCATCTGAACTTCATTAACTCCTCTAGTAGACCAAGCTCTACTCCCAAACTGTTGTGAGTTCTCTGCCATGTTTGAAATAAGCTCCCTAGCTTGATCTGGTATTTTGTTAACTAGGGCTCCTCCAGCTGCAGCATCTATCATAATACTATCCATCTGCAATAATCCCTCGTAGAAGTACCGAATGAGGAGCTGCTCGCTGATCTGGTGTTGTGGGCAACTGGAGCATAGTTTGTTGAATCTCTCCCAGTAATCATAAAGAGTCTCTCCCACCACTTGCTGTATACCACATATACTCTTTCTGATGATTGAAGTTCTGGAGGCTGGGAAATATTTTTCTAGGAATGCCTTCTTCATGGAAATCAGCTAGACACGTGCCCAGTAGGTAAATAGTAGAACCAATCCTTTGCTGCTCCAGTCAGGGAAAATGGAAATGCCCTCAGCTTGATATCTTCCTTTGAAATACCCTGAGGCTTCATGGTGGAGCAGACAACGTGAAACTCATGCAAGTGTCTGTTGGGGTCCTCCCCAGACTGTCCTTGAAATTTGGGCAACAAGTGGATGAGTCCAGATCTGAGCTCAAAATGACCAGTCAGCTCTGGATAAGCAATGCTGGAATACTGAAAGGTATCATCTGGTGCTGCAAGTTCTTTCATGGTCTTCCGGTGGTCTGCCATGATAATGCCTGAATGAGTAGGAAAAGTCTGAAGAGGAGGAATATCAATAGCCTCTGAAAATATGTCTTGGTTCCTCCTTGCTCTGAAAGTTCTCTCAATTTCAGGGTCAAATTCTTCAAGAACACCACCTGCTGACCTGGTCATAAAATAAACAAATCGCAGCAAATGTGTATGGAAAAATGGAACAGATGAAGCAAATCACAAGATATAGAGATAAGCACAAAAATGGATCAAGAAAAATATGAAATAAGCACACAAGCAAAAAATCAAACAACTCAACTAGTAGATTCCCCGGCAACGGCGCCAAAAATTTGATGGACCCAAAAGATAGGTGTCACGAATGTGGGTCTCAAATTTAGATATTTGTAAAGCTGGAAACCCTTTTTGCTAGCAAGGATAAAAATGTAGTAAAGGGGTCACAGGTCGTATTTTTCCTAGGGCTTGTTAAGGATGTTCGATTCGAGCTCGTGATTATGTGTCGTCAAATCTTTTTGGGTTTCAAATAAGATTTGAGTTTGGTTTGCAGTCAGAAATGAAAACACAAATGAGAGAAACTTAACTAGACAAAATTCAAGCTAGGTAATTTCAACTAATGAATTCGACCAATGGACAACTTTAATCAACTAATGTAATTCGCAGAAATTGCAAACAAAAATTGACATTGAATGAAATACTACACTACAAATTGTGCTACACTTCAGGGATTAAAACTCAAAGCAGAAACTTCACTTGATACAAAAGTGCAGCAATGAAACAACTTGATACCAAGAAGAGAAAACTTCTGTGCCGAAGCTGATGCTAAATGCAAGAATTATAAACCTAAGGTAGACATGGAATCTAACATTTAGAAACAATTTAATACAAAACAAACTGATTTCAAATTGCAATGGTACTCCAATGCCGAAGCTTCACTGAAACGAACTGTAGAAGTGCAAACTAAATTGCCGATCTAAAGTTTAAAATTCAGAAACTAACTGAATGTGAAGGAGGCTGATTTCAAGCACAAAAGTACACTGAAATGTGTGGTTAACTTCAGGAATCAACTCAAAACAAACTGAACGCAGACAAACTGCAGAATTTAGAAACTAGGGTTCACTTGATACGCACGGGATTAAGCTGATACGCAGAGATTAAGCTGACCATTTAAAACTACCGAGTGAAGAAATGAATGCAAAAATTCAGAATCAAGCAAGCTAATTTCAAGTGCAATAGTTCACTACACAAACAACCTCTCTAATGAGCTGAGATCAAAAATGCAGACATGTAAACTGAAGAATGCAGAAATTCAGAATCAAACAATTGCAGATCAATTCAGATGCAGAGTCTAATAGAGTAAACTGAATTCGAATGCACTAATCTTCTTCAGAAGAGATTCCAAAGAGCTAATGCTTCACTTGATACAAACTACAGCCTAAGAATTGCAGAAATGAAACCGACTTGCAGAAATGAAAACTAAAACTGGCAGAAATGGAAATCGATGTGCAACAAGCTGAGACCAATTGCAAAACAAACAATTCAAGCTGAGATTAAATGCTCAATTCTAATGTTCAAATTCGATTCAGAGAAACTAAGTTCACTGATACAAGATTCAGACATTCTAAACTAAAAATTGATACATAAACTAAAAATTGATACGCAGAACTAAGCTGAATTGCAAAGCAAAACTGAGATTAATTGCGAATGTTCACTAAACAAACAACTTAGCTAATAAAAGTGTAGAAATGGAAAGCTAATAATGGCAGAAACAAATCAGAAATCTAAGTTCAACTGAATCAAAATTCAGAAACTGTAAATGATGACAGGAATTGAAACTACTGCTTAGAGACAAGAAATCACAAAGAAACTAAGCTCCGATCCCTTCCTTAGCTCGAGATCTTCTTGCCGTCACACAAGAGTGAGCCAAAAACCCCCTAGCTCAACAGATCACGGAAGAATCTGACTCAGTGATCGATTCAAACCCAAACTCTGCTCCCAGCTGAAAAACCCATCCGATCTCCTCGATCTTGATATGTTGGGTTGCAATGATGGCTTGGTGATGATCAGAGCACTCCAGAGAACCCTCCGGCTAGCTCAGACGGATGAAAAGTGGCACAAACCGAGATCCAAGCGATCGAATAGCAGATCTGATGAAACCCTCAATCAGCTCTGTTCTTGGGCGAATTTGAGCTGGAATCTTCACGGAGAAGAAGCCCCGGAGAACTAGAACCCGATCCTATGTTGAAATCGAAGTGGTCACGCCCTCAGATGAAGCAAACTTGAAGAAGAACAGTAAGAAACGCGAAGAACTGGAACTGGCGAAGAAGACGCGACAAGCTGATCGGGACAATTGAAGCAGTTAATATAGTTTAGAAATGAACGACCGAGATTCACTTAACTCCATCCAACGGATAGATCTCTTCAGATTTGAATCAAACTTTCCAGATCTTGATCAAGGGTCAGGATCTGCCTCTCAGTAGCTCGGATCTCCCAGATTTGCAATGGATGGCTCAGATCAACCTGATCATTGAATGGACGGTCTAGATCCTCCTGAGCTTGATCCAACGGCTAGATGATCTCTGATTTGGATGAAACCTTCAGATCTTGACCTGAGTGCTTGATTAGCCTTAACCCTAGCTCGGATTGCATCAAAAGTTCTCAGATGGCTTAGATCTAACCATTTTTGAATCGGACGACCCATATTAGTCGATTCTTAATCACTCGATCCGGGTCCACTTCTGACTTAAGTTTGTCCCAGCATGACCTAGGTCCATGATCCTTCCAAGCCTACAAAAGTAGATCAACAATTTAGTGGCAAAATAATTCAAATGTATCAAGATTTACAATAAAGTCCAAAATAGAATAAATTCATGAAACCTAGGATAAATTCAATATTAAGCAAGTAAAATATGGGTCAAACATGGATTTAATAGTCTGAAATGATCAACAAAATAGTACTTATCAACGATCGAGCTGGGCGGAGAGGGAATTCCTGATTTAATTCATCCCATTTAAAATTGAACGGCTGTGATCATCCTCGCCTCATCCAACGGTCAGATCAGCTCGGATTGAGTCCAAACCTTCCAGATCTCCATCATTGGTCAGGATCTGCTTCTACTCAGCTGGGATTGATCAGATCTGCAACGGATGGCTCAGATCTCCCTGCCTCTTGAACGGATGGTTTAGACTCCTCTTAAGCTTGATCCAATGGTCAGATGACTTCTGATTTGGCCCAAACTTTCAGATCTTGATCTGTGGTCATGATTAACTCTATCTTGAACTCGGATTGATCAGAAGTTGACAGATGGCTCAGATCTTCCCATTTCTTGATCGGACGACCCATATTAATCTAATGCTTGATCATCTTTATCCGAATCCAATTCTGACTCAAACTCGATCCAATCTGATCTAGGTCCATGATCATTCAAAGCCTACAAAATTAGATCAAATTTTAATGCCACAATATCTCAAATATAGAAAGAATTGAATCCAAAAGCTAAAATAGACATACATCATGGAACCTAATGTAAATACAAACTTAAGCATATAAAAAGGGATCAAAACATGGATTTGAGAGCCTAATTTGATTAACAAAATGGTAGTTATCAATGAACCACATTAATCAACTACATGCAACAAACCTCCTTTTCTTCTCTCAAATCTCAAATTCTGAGTTTAAGATTTACCAATCGATTGTTACTTCCTAGCAATCGATTGTTAACCCTAATTTTAGTCTTTTCAAGGCTAAATTCTCGTCTCCCTTGATATTTAGTCGACCTCACCCTGCCAAGATTTCCTTTTCTCAATATCTGGTCACCCTTTATTTGTCGATACATTTTGTTGCTCAATATTCTATCAACCTTGACCTATTGGGACTTTATTATTGCCTAGTATCTAGTTGACCTCTCAATCTACTACGATTTTATTATTGCCTAGCATCCGGTAAACCTTGACTTGTCGTAAATTCTTCCATATGCCAAGTGTCTGACTTTTTATGATCTACATGAACTTCATATCTTGCCAACTCCTTATTGGACTTTCCTCATTGCTAAGTATTCGATCTTCCATGACCCACCTAGTTTTTCTTCTTGTCAACTCTCTATTGGACTTTCTATCACTAAGTATCTGGTCAATTGTAACCCACTTGAATTTTTTTTGTCAACTCTCTGTTGGACTTTCGATCATCAAGTGGCTAGTAAATCATGATTTAATTGGATTTTTCTTTCATATGCCTAATGTCCGATCAATCGTAACTCACTTAAACTTTCCTGCTTGTTGGGATTTTCATTCATGTAGTAGAGATAGATAGTATAGAATCTAGTGTGTCGATAGAGTGGGGAGGGGTAAATATCAGTCGTCATTTGCTTTCAAAATTTCATCATTCGTTCCTTTTGCTATCAAATCGTTAGTAGCAGAGGAATAATAAAAACAATAAAATGAAAGAACACTTGGATACACGAGATTTACTTAGTTCCCAACACTCAGGGTCACTACATCTAAGGCTTATGCACTCAGCATGAGTCCACTAATGGTCTCCTTTCCGGAAACTTTCTGGAGCCGGAGAAACTCGCCTTATAGTTTAAATAATACAAGCAAAATAATAGAAATTATAGTACAACTTGTAATAATAATAAATCAAACCAAAGTTGACGATCACGACCAATCTGAAAGTTTGAAGTGCAGGGCACTTCTCTTGGAGCCTCCTTAGTTGCAGAACTTCATTGCATAGCTTTTCTTTTGCAAACAAGGAGTAGTAGGATGATGAGTGAGATGATCGTGATGCTCTCCTTGAAGCCTCTTTAGAAAAGGTCATACAGGAGCTCGTATAACCTTCTCAGGTGCCCCAAGGTTGATGTTATCCAATCCACAATCGTCGAAGCTTACCGCTAAGGATGACTTTTTTTTTGGTCTCGGACGCCTGGGAAATTCCAAGGCGCCTGGGAACTTCCAGGCGCCTGAGTGGCTCCTAGGCGCTTGGGTTGATCCATGCAGCTGGATCAGCTATCCAGGTGCTTGAATCAACCTTCTAGACACCTAGAAGCATCCAGGCGCCTGGACAAGCTGGTCTAGGCTGATTTTTCCCGTCCACTTGCATTTTCTCTCCAATCTTGCTCCCAATTCCAGGTTCCTATAAGATAAGCATACACAAGACAAACAAATAACCTATGCCTTAGTTATATAAGTCTACCTGACCTACTAGGTTTTGTTTGGAGTCAAACCCCTAAGACTTTATTACCTAAGGTCAACTTCTTAGGGTTTCATCACCTAAGGTTACTTCTCTTAGGATTCTTTACTACCTAGATTTACTCACTAGAATTTTTACCACATAGCTTCACTCACTAGGACCCAGCTTTACTCACTAGGATTTAGTGCCCAACTCACGTGTGCAAGAAAGTTCTAGTTTACCTAGGCATTAAGTCCTGATATATAGGATTGGGCACTAAGTCCTGGACGAGGGCTAGACACTGAAGACTTGGTGAGTGAAGTTGAGCACTAAGGTCTGACCAAGTGTTGGGCAACGAAGTCCTAATCTAGAGGATTGGGTAGAAGACTTGGCTAAGCGAGGACAACGGACAAGAGTTGAGATGAGTCAAGGATTGGACTTCGCGAGTTTCAAAGTCATCGAAGGCTAAGTAAAAGTCCAACCGAAGGTTGGCAATAGGTAATCTCTCCTGAGGGAGTAGGTGAGGACGCATTTTCTGGAAGAGAGAACAATAGGCATCAGTCTGACCTAATGTTTCATTTGAAACTTAAAAGTCAGGGCTGGACATTCCATGACCGTCAAGTGCATTTCACATAAAATATGAAAAATCCACATTGTTGATAGGAAAAATCCTTAGAATTTAATTGTCATATTTAACAATGCTAATCTTTGATAATTTTATCATCATCCAATTGTTCTCGAATTGGTCCACTCAAGTCCCCACAGGATGAACTGATAGTTAGGGCGTGGGTATTGCCACTTTAAGGTCTGGGGGTCAAAACCTGGCAAAGCCAGTATGCCCGCTCTACCCACGCGCTAGCCACAACATTCGGGCTAGTAACCCATGTGATTTAGCTCTTCTGTGTTGGCCCTGGGATAGGTTGGCGGGGGCACGTTGGGCGAGCGAATCACTTTTTGCCACCGAATTGGTCCATTCAATATCCCCACTGGATGGACTGATAGCTAGTGAGTGTGGTGTTGCCATCTAAAGGTCTGAAGGTCAAAACTTGGCAAAGTCAGAGTGTCCGCCCTCCCCTCGCACTAACTCAGCATCCGGGCTAGTAGTCCCCATGATTTTCCTCCTCCATGTTGACCCTGGGACGAGTTGGTGGGGGTGTTGGGATGAGCGAATCACCTTTTGTCACCTCGAATTGCCCCATTCAATAGTTCGAAATATAACATGATAAAAGAATCTAATCCCGATTAATGATCTGTTGTGTCCTTTGGGGACTATATTATCCCTAAAGTGGTAAATTTATATTCATTTTATCCTTTAATTACTTATAATCCGATTTTGTTAAAGAAATATTTGCTACTTGGTAATTTTCAATAGACTTTCCAAGTACTTATATATTGTTTAATAGATTAAAATAGAAGGATTTATAATCGCGATCCATGTAGTAACATCATTTTGAATCCATTCCATTTGAATTAGCATTTTCTCCATCATGATTATTGGCAAGAGACATCTATAATAATTAGCCTTGGACATTTTTTTTGAAAATATATGTCTATTCAAATACAAACAGTAAATAAAAAAAATCTAGGCATCATAATTGTTGATGTTGACGTTTTAATTATAAGACCCGCTAATCCCTATTTAGCCACTCTAGGAGCAACTATAAAATATTTTACAAAAGAAATACATTAATTACATTTATATATGAAAAATCAAGATCTAATGTCATAACACAAGGTCTTACAAAAGTGGAGCAAATCATAGAAGTACGTTCAATTGATTCAATATCAATGAACCTCGAAAGGAGAGTTGAAGGTTAGAATAAAGGAATACCAAAAATTTTTGGAATCCCCTTGGTATTCTTGATTCAAGCTGAGCCATAGCTCAAAGTTGAATCTCTTTGTTTAATAAAATCCAAAGGGTTTATCGATCTCAAGGGGGACAGATCCATAATAGACATATAGAGATTATTGTATGTCAAATAACATCAAAAGTGTTGGTTTCAAAAGATGAAATGTCTAATGTTTTTTCACCTGGGGAATTAATTGGATTGTTGCGAGCAGAACGAGTGGGGGCATTTTGGATGAAGTGATCTCTTATTGTGCAATCCTATTGGGAATAACAAAGACATCTTTGAATACTCAATGTTTCATATCCGAAGCAAGTTTTCAAGAAACCACTCGAGTTTCATACCTGTTGGTACAGGATTCAAAAAGTTAGTGCACCATTCAAGTAAGGACAAAAACTTTTATTTGGAAATCAAAAGAAAGAATCTATTTGACATGGAAATAAAAGATCTTTCGTTACACCATAGAGAAATATTTTGTTCTTATGTACCAAACAATTTCCATGAGACATTGGAACAATCATTTATGCGATTTCATGATTCCAAAGTGCAGATTCTTTTACTTTAACTATTTTTTAATTATCTATTTTTAATTATTTAGTCTTGCTTTTCTTTTAACTTGACTATCTTATTCTTGTTCGAATATTGATAAAAAAGTAATTAAAAGATATTAATGGTTAGTACTGTGTATTAAAGGTCAATTCCCGTCAGAAGGTTCCATCGAAATAATTATTTATTTCAAAGTACCTCATCTCTTTGTTAAAGTTAAAAAAACATAAAGGAAGTGTAGGAAAAATGACAAGAAGATATTGAAATATTAATTTAGAAGAGATGATAGAGGAGGCCGGAGTTCATTTCGGTCATGGTACTAAGAAATGGAATCCTAGAATGACCCCTTACATCTATATAAAGCGTAAAGGAAAGGTATTCATATTACAAATCTCTATTGGAACTGTTCATTTTTATCAAAAGCCTCCGATTTAGTTTTTGATGTGGCAAGTAGGAGAAAAACCTTCTTAATTGTTGGTACCAAAAATAATGTAGCAGATTCAGCAGCATCGGTTGCAATAAGGGTCTAGTGTCATTATGTTAATAAAAAATGGCTTGGTGGTATGTTAACAAATTGGTCAACTACGAAAATGAAACTTCAAAAGATCAGGGATTTAAGAGTAGAACAAAAGATAGGTTGTCACGCTTCGAGGAGCCGCTCGTCCGATATAGGCCGGACATCTTCTCCCTCGACACGCGGACAATTTAAATTCCTCACACTACAAACCTCTCAGTCACCCGTACCACAGCCTATAGGGTTGGATCAAGTAAACAATGCCCTCAGTACTCAAACCCTCATAACCTGGTTGACCCTTCGTCCAGCAGCCTCGATCTGTTGCCTTCGCGCCCTCTTCGTCTTCAGCTCCCGTCCCTCAGATGCGCACACAAGCCCTCGGCTTGCCTCCATGCCATCCTTCACTCATGCCTTGAAGTTCGCATCCCTCGGCTCATCGTTCCTGCTCCAGCAGCCTCGACCTGTTGCCTTCAAGCCCTCTTCGACTTTGGCCCTCATCCCTTAGATGCACACACAAGCCCTCGACTTGCCTCCATGTCATCCTTCACGTACGCCTCGAAGTCCGCTTCCCTCGGCTCATCGTCCTTGCTTTGTTCATGGTCCCTCGGATGCGCACACAAGCCCTCGGCTTGCCTCTATACCACCCTTCACCGTACCTAAAGACATTCAACCAAATCTATGTGTATTCTGCAAACCTACACACTCACATACACATATTAGATCAACATGAAACCCTAACATAATCATATTGACACACATATCAAAACTCATGATCCTCCAGATCATACTTGGGTCGATTGCCCCAACAATCTCCCCCTTTTTGATGTGTGGCAATATATTTAAGTTAGGTACAAAAACAACAATAACAATTGAAAATTAAAAGCATAACACATTAAGAGACATAACCTTGCCCTCCCTCTTAACCTATGCCCTCCACATAATTTTCAATTTTCCACAACACCAAGTTAAGTCAAACCTAACCTAATACCACAAGTTCTCCCAAGTCAAGTTAAACCTAACTTAACACCACAAGTTATCCCCTTTGACACCATCAAAAAGATTGCCCCAAGCAATCATAACCCTAGTGCCAACGAAAACCCATTTCCATTCCTGAAAACCCCTCAGAAATCAACAAACAGAAGGATCAGTCGACTGATCCAGCTTCAGTCGACTGGTACCTTCATTTCGCAAACCCACAGAAACATCAGTTGATTGCCCCAGGGGCAGTCGACTGATACACTGCAACTCTGAATTTTTTAGCCCAAATTCAGAAACCCCTAGAAAATTCCACAAAATTTGGAAAATTTTGAAACTTTGCAAGCATATTTGTTAGGATATAACCTACCCTAGAAAAATATAGTTTCATGAAAAATACCAAATATGCTTGACTTTTGGTAGAAACTCCAATTCTTTTGAAAAGTCTCATTTTGTATCAACTCTCAAGCATACATTTGATTCTATATGTTTGCCAAGCCCATCCTATACCAATTCAAACCTAGAATTGCTTTCAAATCTCCCCTTTTCTTTCAAGATAAGGCACATAATAAAAACTCCCCCTTCTCACCCCTTACGTCAAGACCTATACATACACATGCAAATTTCTTTATGCCCATACTAGCAAGATCATATCACTTAATACAAGCAATATCAAGCCATGAAATAAAACTTCATAAAGCAATATGAAAGCATACATCCAAAGTTTCATACAAAAGTCAAACTAAAGCATAATGGAAGTCACAAGGGCCATAGCCCCAAAGTTTTAAGCATTACAATGCCAAATCAAGTGTTTGAGAGATAAATATAAACTCCAAGCCACACACTCTCAACACCCTCATCATCAAATCACATGTCATCGCCTGGAGGAGGAGGAGGAGGAGGAGGAGGAGGGCCTGATACAACAGGTTCCAGCTCTGCATGATCGCATACATCTCATCCTGCTGCCGCTGGAACCCCTGACAGAACTGTGTGAGACCACGAACCTCCCCCTGAATGGCAACCTGCTACTGCTGAAATGTGTGGAAGTCCTCCCTCAATCCATGAACGTCTGCCCGTAGTAGAGAGAACTCCTCCTGTGTAACCCCAGCAGCAGGTGCAACCTCCTCATCAGAAATGGAGGAATCAGAACGCTGTCTCCAGGCCATCTCCCCCTGTCGGCACTCAATCCCCGCCAAGGACAGCTGTCGTGAGTCGATCTGGTCGTAGTCCTTGGACAAGTGATGCACCTCACCCCTAGTAGTGCAAATACCTCTAGACTCAAAGAATTCAGTCAAAACATGACCGAAAGGCATGTACATCTTGGTATTGACACTATGAGAAAAGTGGACAATGGATGTAAAGACATGCAAGGTGATGCCGATATCTAATCTCCTTTCTAGTGCATACATCATTATCAAGTGAGGAAGTTGAATCTTCGGCCTCCCCTTAGTGACAATAGGTAATATGCAATCTAAGATAGTTTTATACAATACGTTGCTAAACGGACTCATGCGCTTTGCTTCAAAAGTACGCTCTAGAGGAACTCGAGGTCTGTCAAAGTAGTGGCGATGGATTTGATCAATAGTAACATTAGGGAAGCTGAAAGACTCTATAACTTTTGGAAAATATGTGAATGTATTATTAGAACCCCTACACTCTAAAAATGATCCTAAAACTGTAGGTGAGAAGGGGATGGTGACTCCCTAGACCATGGACTCATACGTCCCATCATTGGTATTACTAGGTATCAGATTTGCATAAAACTCCTTGCAAAGGTCAGCGTTGACAAAATGCTGACAATACACTAGTTTTTCTAACCCAAAATACGTGATAATCTCAATAATATGAGGAGCATTCTCTTGGAAGTATGTTTGGTTGAGATATCTATAATTCATTTGGATGAAGTCTGCATTTTCAAAAAACCATTCGGCACGCCTCGGAACAAAACCGAGGGGCCGCAGGATCTACGGCAGTGTGTTGCGAACTACTCTCACCAATTCTTCTCTTTTGAACAGCCCTAAAATGCAATTACCCATGCATGTACCAACCATGACCCAATCAAGGAAAATAACAAAGGAAACATGCCAAAGGTAGAGGGTTAGTTATGAATCATGAATTGAATGGGAAAAATAGAGTAAATACTTCATTACCGTTTCTCCCTTCGTTGCATGGTGAGGTTTGATGAAGATTGACTCGAGAAGAGAGTTTCTTTCAACCTTAGATGTAGATCTGAGGTAGAGGGAGGCTAGGAAGGTGATCTTAGGGCATTAGGAAGGCTCAGAGCAAGAGGGGAGGTCGAGGAAGATGAGAACTGTCGACTGAGAAACTGAACAGAAAGATCAGTCGAATGGTAATTTTGAATTCCTAGTTCCTGATTTACACTAGACCAGTCGACTGATTCTGAACCAGTCGGCTGGTACCCGAATTTCAGTTTTTTGTCCTAATTTCAGAAACGCATAATTAATTCCATAAATTTTCAAAAAAATCTGAAATTTCATGGAGAGATTTGTGATACCTATGTCTACTTAGGAAAAATATGTTCTTGAATAAATCTATCCCCATTGACACAAAATTCTAACCTATCTAATTTGTTCAAATTATCCTTGACCTAAAGTCCTAGTTTTGATTTCTTCTTGACGCATCTTCTCATTCTCAACCACAATACATCTCTAGCATTGATTTATATGTCATCTACACATTAAAAACTAATTTTTTACACAATATAGTTCTATTTTCATCTTTTCATCTATAAGACCCTCTTTTTAATGTGTCAACTTCCTAGGATTAAGACTCAAGTGAGTCTTCCAAATCCTTTGGCACACTCCCAAGTTCATCTAGTCTCCTAGGATAAATCCTCTTGAGATCCATTGTCCATGTATCCCAAGTTGACTCCTAGAGCTCTCCTTGGAGCTCTTAGCCCTAGTCACCTCTCTAGGTAACTCATATACAATGGCAAGACCACACCGGTGTACATCCGGTGCTTCTTGACCTACAACCCTTGCTTCCTTAACTTTCCACACCTTGTCCTTAGTTAACTTTTTCTTTTCCCTTCTAAATGGCTTTTCCTTGCCATTTTGACCTTTCCTTTGCTATAATCATATGTCACCCTTGCATATGACTTTTCCTTAGCATTTGATCTCCTAGGTTGGTATCTTAGACTTGATCTATCATTTCTAAGGCTTTGATCATCCGGCACCATGCCTACTCTCTTGGATCCCCTAATGAGTATATCTAAGTTCTTTTCTAATTTATCAAGCTTTGCACTCAAAGCTTTATTTTCCCTCTCTAGGTTCTTGACCTTAGTATCACCATGTCCATTTTGGGTATTCCTAGATCTACCTATTTGTCTAGGCATATGTCTCCCTTTCTTAGGGTTAATGTCTTAATCCTTAGGTCTAAAAGTTCTAGATTGATCATGATACATGGATTCCTTAGAATTTTGGCATGCAATAGTAACTCTATTTTTATCATGATATTTGAAACCAAAATTACGCATAAGCAAGCAATTTTCACAATTCTTAGGATGCATAGGGAAATTTAAATCATTCTTAAAGTTAGAGATTACCTCTCTTACCCTTGTAGCTCCCCCTTGATGTGAGCTTCTCTTCCTTTCCTCTTTCTCCTATCTTCTCAAATGCCTCAATTTCTTGAGCTCTACTTTTCTTGGACATTTGGTGTGATAATGGCCTAGCTCCCCACACGTGTAGCACCTAATATGCTTTTTCTCCTTCTTTTCCCTACAACCCATGTTAGATTTTGAATGAATTGACCTGGGTTTAGAGTTTACCTCCTTTTTACCTAATGGACACTTGTCTTTGTAGTGTCCCTTCTTGTTGCATCCAAAGTAAATGATGTGATCTTTTGTTCTTGCTTTGGTGGAGGTAGGAGCTTCTTCTTGCTCCGGTATAGAAGAGGGTCTCTCCTCCCCCTCAATTCTTGAAGTGGAGACCTCTTCTTCTTCCTTTGATGAAGTGGATGACTTTTCACTTTCTTCTTTCTCCTCTTCTTCTTGGACTATTGAACCTATTTCCTTTGGTTCTTCCACTATTTGAGCTTGTGTAGGGTTTTCATGAATTACTCCAATCTTGTTCCATAACTCATGTGCATTCTTATACTCACCTACACCACAAATTACATCGTTAGGCAAAATATTAAGCACTATTGAAATTATCTTTTCATTTGCCTTTGATTGACTTTGTCGCTCTTTATTCCAATATCTAGGTCGGAGCTTTTTCCCACTCTTATCTCTTGGAATTTCGAAGGGCTCTTCAAGCGCAATCATGTAGTTCCAATCCATGCCAAACCAAGTCTTCAATCGCATACTCCAATAGTCGAAATCCTCGCGATCATATGGAGGTGGAATGTTGATGTCATCACCCAATTTGTCTTCAATCGTCATTTTCTCTAGCTTGTTACTCTCTCGACAGTTAGTCCGTAGATGAGCGAACCTTCGCTCTAATACCACTTGTTAGGATCTTACCGTCAAGCTAGAGAGGGGGTGAATAGCTTTCTTCTCTATTTTTCTTCCTACAAAGTTAGTGCGCAAGCAGAATAAACAAAAACTAAAACTAAAACTAAGAGGAACACACCGATTTACGTGGTTCGGAGATAAAACTCCTACTCCACGACTGTCCGTAAGATGGATGATCCCGATCCTTAGGTGGATGAGCCCCCAGAGCACCTCCGGCTAGCTCTTATCGCTCCTTGTGGATGGAGAAACCTCACCATAACTTCTGGATAATCCCTGAGCAAGATAGGCTACTAACAAGCTTTACCCAAGCAAGTTTCGCCAAGAAGAAATGGTCTTAAACGAGCTCCCATAAATAGAGCTCGAGGTTGAATATGACCGTTACCAATCGACTAGTCCAGTACCAGTCGACTAGTATTTTTGAATTCGAAAGTCACAGCCTGACTCTTTAAATTTCGGTCACACCAGTCGACTGATCCTGGATCAGTCGACTGGTCCATCCCTAAGTCTAGGGTTACTCTTCCCGAGTACATTTCTCTCTACACTCGAATCCTCACGACTTAGTTCCCGAGTACAATGCCCTCAGTACTCAAACCCTCACAACCTGGTTGACCCTTCGTCCAGTAGCCTCGATCTGTTGCCTTCGTGTCCACTTCGTCTTCAGCTCCCGTCCCTCAGATGCGCACACAAGCCCTCGGCTTGCCTCCATGCCATCCTTCACTCATGCCTTGAAGTTCGCGTCCCTCGGCTCATCGTTCCTGCTCCAGCAGTCTCGACCTGTTGCCTTCAAGCCCTCTTCGACATTGGCCCTCGTCCCTCAGATGCACACACAAGCCCTCGGCTTGCCTCCATACCATCCTTCATGTACGCCTCGAAGTCCGCTTCCCTCGGCTCATCGTCCCTGCTTTGTCCATGGTCCCTCGGATGCGCACACAAGCCCTCGGCTTGCCTCCATGCCACCCTTCACCGTACCTAAAGATATTCAACCAAGTCTATGTGTATCCTGCAAACCTGCATACTCATATACACATATTAGATCAACATGAAACCCTAACTTAATCATATTGACACACACATCAAAACTCATGATCCTCCAGATCATACTTGGGTCGATTGCCCCAACACGACCATCGTCACGTATAAAGCGAAACTGAATAGGCAAGGCCTCTGACACCGAACGTACTTTGCCTCAGGTCGTGAGGGAAAAATAACGCTCTCAACCCCTCGCTATCTCTGGATAGAGTAGGGGATCTATTGTAATGTCATGGCCTATAATCTACTAACGAAGAGTAGAACTAGGACTACACGGACAGACAATTTGGCAAGTTTGGCGAACCCGTCTCAACCTACAGGGAGCCAAGAGTCGCCTATGTATGCCCCTACACTAGTAACATGTCTGACATGAGGAAAGTATATCCATTGGCATGAGGCTTTTTGGGTAGAGTCTAAGAGCAAAGTCATGAGGGCTTAGGCTTAAATAGATAATATCATGTCATATTGGAGACATGTATATCCTTGGGGCAATATATGACTCCTCGAGAGTATGTAATTTTGGGTATTCCAATGATATGTTTCATCGATACAAATTGTGACCCCGATCTCGCAAATATATTTCAATTCCATCCAATGATGATGTTATAGCTTCAACCCGATTGGTTCTTAACAAATTGGTATCCGTAATTTGTGAGGGCCCGCAATTGGTGAGGGCCGCTTTAACTATATAAGAAACCCTTGATTATGATTAAGGGGGGATTTTTTTTGGATTTGGTTACTATTCTTCAATTAAATAAAAAAAAGTAAAAAGGTGAGTTCGGGCATAATGATAATATGTTATTATATTATATGATTTCTTGGTATCCTGTGTAAATTCTTGATGTCTTAAATATAAAATTAACGAATATGATTTTTATTCATATTGATGAGTTGAATTAGAGATAGAGATAGTTAAATCAAAATAATTTATTTTTTTGAAGTAATTTCTGCTAGAGGACAATATGAATTATACCATATTCTATTAAAACACTCAAAGGATTATATGATATATCGGGTGTAGAGGTAGGCAAACATTTATACGGACAAATAGGAGGTTTTATAAATCTATACCCAAGTACTTATCACTTCTGGGGTAGTAATTGCTATCTTATTAGGTTCAGTCATTACAACTATTAGGTATCCACAAACCATTCCGACCAACGGTTAGAATTTCTTTGAATATATCCTTGAATTTATTCGAGACTTAAGTAAAACCTATATTGGAGAAGAATATGACCCTTGGATTCCATTTATTGGAACTATGTTCCTTTTTATTTTTGTTTCTAACTAGTCAAGTGGTCTTTAACCTTGGAAAATTATATAGTTACCTTATGGAGAATTAGTTGTACTCACGAATGATATAAATACTACTGTTGCTTTAGGTTTACTCATGTCTGTTGCATATTTTTATGCACGTCTTAGAAAAAAGGATTGGGTTATTTTGGAAAATACATTCAATCAACCCTCATACTTTTACCAATTAACATCCTAGAAGATTTCACAAAACCTTTAACTCTTAGTTTTCGACTTTTTGAAAATATATTAGCGATGAATTAGTAATTGTTGTTCTTGTTTCTTTACCTATCATGTTTCTAAGATTATTTACAAGTGGTATTCAAGCTCTTATTTTTGCAACCTTAGTTGTGACTTGTATAGGTGAATCGATTGAAGGCCATGATTAATTAACTTTTCAAATAGTCTTTTTTTAATTCTATTATTAAGCAAGCTTATCCCACATGATTCATGATAATCCAATTGGTTGGGTAAGATAATAGTGTATGATTTCATCATTTAGAATTGTAGGAGAAAAGATAGATAATATTCCAACAGAATTCTATAAAAGGAAGGGTTGGGGTGGTTATAGTTGGAGTATAATATATGCAATAATGTCTATAGGCTCTAAATAAACCCGATCTATGTTTATAGGAATTATTCTATTCCAAAATCAATTAAAAAAAATTAGGATGGTTTAGATTATGGAAGAAAGGAATGTATATGCGATATTAGAATCACATTAAATGTTCTTTAGGTATATGAGATAAGTCTATCCATAATATCTGTATATTACATAACTATATAATATTTTTTTATAGTATTGTTTATTTTATTTATTTATTTATTATAGTATTGTAAGGTTAGAATTTCTATTTTTCCTAATTACAACCAATCCTATAACCTGGATCTTTATTTTATATATATATATATATATATATATATATATATATATATATATATATATATATATATGCTGTAGACTTATTACCACGTAATGTTGCAGACTTAGGGTGCCTGTATTCAATACAATTGAAATCTCAGACACCTGTATTTAATACAAGCGCCTGAGATTCAAGAGTTTTTTTTATTTTTTTATTTTTTGAGGTATATTTAGGGTTTAAGATTTTAAGATTTAAAAGTTTGGTAATACTGAGTTTAAGTCAATAAGATTTTCACGCTAAGATTCATGTTTTTTTTCTTGAGTTATAGTATTCAAGATAAATAAATTTATATTCTTACGGGTATATTATATGCATTTAGTATTTAAGGAAAAAAGATATCTCTATTGGTATGAGATGCTTTGGAAGAGCCCAAGAGTAAAATGAAGAATTAAATGAAAGAATGGTTCGAAACAAAGAAATACAATAGTTATAACTGCATATGGATTTACAAAAAACTATATGATAGTTAAAATTAAAAACGAGATAGTTTTGACTATTCCATTTTTTTAATTTAGTAATTAATATTAGTATTTCAACTTGTGGATTTAATTAAAAAAAGTCATAATTGATTGGTTGATTGTATCATTTGTAAATTACCTTTAAATCCCTAATTGCATCTTAAACTTTATTCTCAGTCCCTATGTCAGAAAAAGTTCATTTTTACTCCCTGCATGTAAACTTTTATTTACTTCAGCTGCCTAATATATATTGATTTACATGATTACTCTCATTATTTTTAAGTACAAAAAGTCAAAAATAAGGTATAACTCCTCATAAATTCAGTATCATATAATTAAAATCTAGTATATGTTGGTGCAGGCAGCACCTAAGTCAAATCTGGATTTTGATAATGGCAAAGGGTTCAGAAGTTAAGATGTTATTATGATCTAACATGTTTACTGAGTGTGCAGGAAAAGTCCTAGGTACACTAGGAAAGAAGTCCTGGTCAAGGACTGGAGAAGAAGACCTGACCGGAAGTCGGGCAAAGAAGTCCTGGTCGAGGACTGGGCAAGAAGTCCTGGCAAGGGGCTGGGCACCGAAGACCTTACCGGAAGTTAGGCAAGAAGACCTAACCGAAAGTTGGGCACGAAGACCTGGTCAGGTGGATTGGGCAAAAGTCTAACTGAAGGAGCCAGTTGGCAAAAGGTAAACTCTCCTGAGAGGAGTAGGTGAGGACGCGTTTCCCGTCAAGGGAACAATAGGCGTCGGTTCGACCTAGGGTTCCATTTGGGATACTCGAAGTCAGAACCGAGACAGCTACGGTTGTAACTAATGGCTAACACATTTGTCTATTGTGTTTTGGGACTAACCTTAGTTGCAGGATCGAATTACTGGTCTTTTGCAAGTGAGGTGCCTCACTGGGGCTAGGCGCCCTGATGGACTCGGGCGCCCGTATGGATATAGGCGCCCCAGTGTAAAGGCAAAACACCAACCACAGCAGCGGAGCCTCTGGACCAAGGCAGATTAGGCGCCCGTGAGGTCACAGGCGCCCCCATCAGCTCAGGCGCCCAAGAGGAGATGGATAAGCGCTGACCAAGCCCACGGATAAGGGTTCGCGCAGGGGAGGCCACGTGTTAGGCGCCCCCATCGACTCAGGCACCCGTATGGGTGCTATAAAAGGGGGTTCACCCCCAAGGCTTCAACATCCATTGCTCTCAATTCTCCAGACACTTTCGCTCAAGCGTTGCGCCCCGGCAAAGTTCGATTTCGAGATTCCAGTGCCGACGATGACCCTCTGCTCCGAAATTCGATCTACCTCGGGCGTCGGCAAAATTTCAATTTACGAAAGTGTTGTTATTTAAATTTTCGAATTCTATATCTGTACTATCATCTTGTAAAAACTTTATCGAATATAGAATTACCCAAAGTAAACGGTCAAGGACCGTGGGCCTTGGAGTAGGAGTCGACCGCGACTCCGAATCAAGTAAAAAACGACTTGTGTTCTTGTGTATTTTGTCATTTTCCGCTGCGTATATTCTTTAACTCTCTGAAAAATTTTATAACGATATTCACCCCCCCCCCTCTATCGTTTTTCTTCGATCCAACAGTATATATTTTCTATCAAATTGAATATCACTCTTTTTTCGAATGCAGTAATAAGTATAATTTTTTTTAAATTTAGTATATTTAAATTAGAATTTAGTATATTTTCTATCAAATTGAGCATAATTTTTTTTCTACCTGACCAATTGATTAAGAATTCATACCAATTGATTGAGAGTTTATATTAACTTAGGATAAATTGATTAGGCAATACTCAATTTGATAAAAAATATACTAGATTTTAATTAAATGATACTGAATTTATGAAAAATTATACTTTATTTTAGACATTTTATACCTAAAAATTGAGGGTAATTTGATAAATCTGTAGTTGAAACACATGAAACTTTGCGTGTAGGGAGTGAAAATAAATTTTTTCTGGCGTAGGGACTAAAAAGAGAATTAAGATTGCATACAGGTAGTTTAGGATAATTTCCCCTTGTATCATTAACCATTTCTTCTGTCTTTTTGTTTTGTGTGAGGAACTTATAATGAATCCTATTAAAATATGGAAAATTGGAGGGCTTAAGGGTATGGAGTGATTAATCCGGAATTGAGGGCCTAGAATGCAAAGTGTGCATTCCTTAAAAGCCTTCCATTCTTCCTGTTCTTCTCCGCCTATTTCTGTCATGCCCTAGAGGTCCATGCTCACTCGAAAATTAAACAACATCTCCTCTGTATAGCAGAAAATCTGAAACTTAATACATACACATCTCAATACATAAAAATAGCATAGCCACACTTGGCTGGCATCTACACAATCACAACTACGCAGTTAAATAATTTACATAATAAATGATAGACATAATAAGTAAATCTCTGTTAGCTAAATACAGTAGATCAAATCCAGCGGAAGTAAATAAATATACATCTAAAGAAAAGTCGAATACCATCCGAAATGATAAAAACACCAAAAGCGAAACTAATACGATAACATTATTATGAAAGTATGAAAACAGAAAT
The DNA here is from genome assembly GCA_024364735.1 of Boesenbergia rotunda. Classification (NCBI taxonomy): domain Eukaryota; kingdom Viridiplantae; phylum Streptophyta; class Magnoliopsida; order Zingiberales; family Zingiberaceae; genus Boesenbergia; species Boesenbergia rotunda. The sequence goes on along the minus strand of JAGFNQ010007099.1, from coordinate 509,260 downwards.
AAACTACTCAAGCGGAGGACTAACAGTTGGATCCTCTCCCGGCGGCACGAGACGCGACTATCAACTACCTGAAATAAAAAGAAGAAAGAGGGTTGGTGAGTCCGGGTGGACTTTGTGGGTATAAGAATATATAAATGCATGATATATAAAAAGGATAAAACAAGCATATATAAATAAAGGTATACAGTCTCAGGAATAAAGAATATAAATCAAATGCATATGTATGAATAAACATACCTGAAAACCAATATAACACGTAGGGGCATGATCAGAAATTACCCTAATACATTAGTAAACTGCTAGTATTGTCAAGCTAATCCAGATCATATAATAAATGCAAATCATAATCGAATATGCATGCCAATCAAATGCAGCAATCAAAGCTCAAACAAATGCAACAAACACAAGCAAATGCATAATGCATAATATGTTAGTAGGACTCCTAGAGCCAATTATGTGATGATTGACTAGAGACCTTTTATATCATATTCTATCATTAATAAAGGCATATTTGGTTACTATACTTACTTTATATTTGTGCCAAATAATTAAGTATAATAATGTCATTAGGTATTAGGTTTTTATCTACATCATATAGATTGGTTGAATCAATAGTGAGATGATATAGAGAATACTATACTAAACCATTCTTAGTTAAGCATTAATATCCAAGGATAATATTAATGCATGGAGACTAGTATGTAGGTCAATTGATGACTTGAGTTCACAAGTCATGGATATATGATATCAAGTTGACACATGGATATACATTAGAAAATATGTACTGAATTGACCCGCCACGAGAAAGTTTCATAGATTGTCATATGAGTGTCATAAACTTTCTCATGTGACTATTAGTATTAGTCTTTAGACTTGAAGTCACTACGGTTCTCTACATAAGGAGTTATGTACTTTGGTATCGTCAAACGTCACCCGTAATAGGGTGAACTATAAAGGCAATCACTGGGTAAGTAATGAATTATGCGGAGGGATGTGAGTGATGTAGATGGGATCTATCCCTCCCATATGACGGGAGTGATATCTATAGGCACCTTGATCGACTAGGACTACTAAAACGCATGGTCATGCTCAATTGAGTGAATATGAGATATTGAGCTCATTTGTTTGAGTGAGTTTACTCGGGGATCAAGAAACACAAAGATTGATTGAGGATGACACGGTCTATGCCTCATTGGTCAATCTAGATATCGAGGATGGAAGAATAAAGTTATATATTGTCATAGTCACGGAAGTTAAGTCGGATCTCGATTTTCTCGTCACTTGGGTAGCAATGATACATTGCTAGATGTCACTCATTGCTTATGTGTCTAAAGCGATTTAGACGTATTGCCAATGTTACGAGAACCTATTGGGTCACACACTAAAGACACGATGCTTCGGAGATTAATTGATCTTAGTTTGACTAAGATTTGATCCAAATTGGATTAATTGAGTTAGACTCAAGTGAATCCAATTAGATTATAGGATTGAAATCTAATTTGAGTTTGATTCATTTAGATTAAACTCAACCACATTTGAATAAGATATTAATTCATTAAAATGTTTAATAAATTAATAATAGAGAAATATGAAAAGTTTCTCTTCATTGGATGAATATAAATTGAAGAGCCACATGAGAATATATGCTCTAAGTGGGTTTTTATTAGCATTAATGGAGGGAAGCTAAAGGGACAAAAACTCTTCATATCATGGGATGAGTATAAAAGAATTTTTCTGGTCATTTGGGAAAAAAATAAATTTACTGATTTGTTGGTGCAGGAAGCACCATATCGAACATTGTTTTGATATTGGCAAAGGATTCAAAGTTAAGTCTATTGGTGATCTAACAATGTTACCCAAGTGTGCAGGAAAAGTCCTAGCGAAGGGCTGCTAGACACCTGGCGAAGGGCTGCCAGGAAACAAAGTCCTAGCGAAGGGCTGCTAGGCACCTGGCGAAGGACTGCTAGGAAACAAAGTCCTAGTGAAGGGCTGCTAGGCACCTGGCGAAGGGCTGCCAGGAAACAAAGTCCTAGCGAAGGACTGTTAGGCACTTGGCGAAGGACTGCCAGGAAACAAAGCCCTAGCGAAGGACTGCTAGGCGCCGGGCGAAGGACGGCTCGACATCCAAGACCTAACAAAGGACCGTCAGGCAAAAGTCCAACCAGAGGAACGGTTGGCATCAGGTAAATTCTCCCGAGAGGAGTAGGTGAGGACGCATTCCCCGTAGAGGGAACAGTAGGCGTCGGTTCGACCTAAGGTTCCATCTTGGAGACCCAAAGTCAGAACCAAGACAGCTAAGGCTGTATAAACTAACCACTTAATATTTTGTTGTGTGTTGGACTAACCCTGGATGCAGGACCGAAGGAACGAGTGTCTGCAGCTCAGAGAGCCTCAAAGGAGTGAGGCAACAGCTGACCAGGGCGCCCGGAGTGTCCCGGGCGCCCCCAAGGTGAACACGAAACACACAAACAAGAAGCGCGCTTCGACAGTACAACCTGCGGGCGCCCCCGTGCTCCCGGGCGCCCCCGCTGCTCCCGGGCGCCCCCAGCGTCCCGGGCACCCTCAGGGCCAACTACCGAAGCACACCCTCACGAAGCCAGAAGATAGAAGTTTGACCCGGTCAACCCGGGCGCCCCGAGCGCTCCGGGCGCCCCGGTCAAAGCGGATCCCGAAGGTAAAGGGATCAGACGCTGACTGAGACCGAGCCGGATCAACTGCCACGTGGGGGGGGGGGCGCCCCGGACGTCCCGGGCGCCCCCAGGCCATATTTAAAGGGCCCTCGACCCCAAGCTTCAGAACAACTTCCAATCAACGCTTCTACGCTCTTCTGCTCTCGCGCTTCGCCCCGGAATCCTTCCAACTCGAGCCGACGACGTCCTGCTGCTCCGAAAAAGTCGATCTACCTCGGACGTCGGTAAAAGAGCTATTTAAGTTTACTGTACTAAATTCTGTAATAATCTTTTTGTAAACTATTTGCGCCTCATATAGAATTGCCCAAAGTAAACGGTCAACGACCGTGGGCCTTGGAGTAGGAGTTGACCCAGGCTCCGAACCAAGTAAAATCGACCGTGTCTCTGTGTGATTTTGTTTTTATTAATTTCCGCTGCGTACTTGCTCTAAGTGTTTCCGAAAAACGATTTCCGATATTCACCCCCCCTCTATCGGTTTTCTCGATCCAACATGATTAATTATTTTTAATTGATCGTAGTTATTAAATTTTGAACAGATGTGTTATTGCGATTTTGATGTGTTGCAGATCAATTTCCTGCAAGGCCATTTGGACCCAAGGTGAATTTAGAGGTGCCTTGGATTAGAATATGGTTTTTTTTTAATTTTTTGGGTTTATTTAGAGTTTAAGATTTTAATATTTAAGAGTTAAGTTATAGTGAGTTTAAAACAATAAGATTTTACCTCTAGAGTTCATGCTTCCTTATTAGGTTATAGTGTTTAAAATAAAAAATTATAAATGCTCCCGAAATATATCATATATATTTAATATTTAAAATTTTAAAATTTAAGAGTTAATTATAATTGGTTATATATATATACACACGACAACATGACATGTTGACTAGGCTTAAAAATTAGTTATTTTTTTTTCTTTTTCTCCCTACGCCATTATGCCATGTAAATTGGTCGAAGATTACCCTTATATATATATTTGGCGGGGATTAAAATTAATTGTTAGAGATAGGAGATGATAATTTAATTCAAATCCGATGAAGTATATGATATTCGACTTGAATGGAATGGAATGGAGGAGAGTATAAAAATACTATAGATATTTAATATTCGATTTGAATATTTCATATATATATATATATATATAAAAGTTTTTTTTTCCAAAATCACTAATTATTATTTTTTATGTTGAAATAGTTAGACGGATGTTTAATTTATTTTTAATTATATTTTTTATATGTTTAATAAGATATTAATTCTGATATATATATGTTTTAAGGATGATAATTGGATGGAAAAAAGAAAGATTATTTGTATAGAAGATATTCAATTTTTTTAATGTATATGAATATAAGAATAGAGTAATGATAAGGAATGAATTGGAGAGTGAATGGAAGTGAATGACGTACAGTTATGTATACACGCTGATCGCCGATCGACACCACCGACAGCCTCTGATCACCGTCCCGAATCAAACTATGTCCTAGAAGATCGGTGAACTCATCGGAATCGCCGCAATTATAATCTCGTCGCATTCACCGTCAATCCGCGAGATCTCATTACCGCGACCATGCGGTTCACTATCCCTCAAGACATAGTTTGATTCGGGACGATGATCAGAGGCCATCGGTGGTGTCCGATCGGCGATCGAACATGTACATATTAGCTACACATCATTCACTCTTCCATTCACTCTCTCAAATTCACTCTCCCAATCATTACTCATAAGAATAGATATCTGATATGGGTATGAGATGGAATTGGATCTCAACCTTACCGATTATCATTTCTAATAAAAATCAAATTAATTTGTTAAAATTATCGTCAAAATAGATTAATTAACAAGATTTAATAATAATAATATTTTAATTGTCCTTTGATGTAATAATTAATCGATTTAAAATTATTTATACGGTTGTTATCTTGCCGGTTCCATCATCGCGATGGACCTGATGTGTTCCGGACACGGTCGACGGACGGGATCGATCATCGCGAATCCAATAAGTTTACGATGGGGGTGGAGATTTTAAGAAGGCCGTCTCCTGATCCAGATCTAAAGAAGGCCGTCTCCTGATCTAAAGAGGTCTAAAAGAAAATCGTATCTGGATCTAAAGAAGGTCATCTCCAGATCTAAAGAAGGTCGTCTCCTGATCTAAAGAGGTCTAAAAGAAAATCGTATCTGGATCTAAAGAAGGCCATCTCCAGATCTAAAGAAGGTCGTCTCCTGATCTAAAGAGATCTAAAAGAAAGTCGTCTCTGGATCTAAAGAAGGCCATCTCCAGATCTAAAGAGATCTAAAAGAAAGTCGTCTCTGGATCTAAAGAAGGCCATCTCCAGATCTAAAGAAGGTCGTCTCCTGATCTAAAGATATCTAAAAGAAAGTCGTCTCGGGATCTAAAGAATGCCATCTCCAGATCTAAAGAAGGCCGTCTCCTGATCTAAAGAGATCTAAAAGAAAGTCGTATCCTGATCTAAAGAAGGCCATCTCCAGATCTAAAGAAGGTTGTCTCCTGATCTAAAGAGATCTAAAAGAAAGTCGTCTCCGGATCTAAAGAACGCCATCTCCAGATCTAAAGTAGGTCGTCTCCTGATCTAAAGAGATCTAAAAAAAAGTCGTCTCTGGATCTAAAGAAGGCCATCTCCTAATCTAAAGAAGGTCTTCTCCTTCCCAGATCATGCCTATCTCTCCCCCTTCCCCCAAACAATCCCTGATCTCACCGTTTGTTGAGCACGCCGAGTATGCCTGCCTACGTCCACTACTTGCTTCGCTTGGGAAAAAACGCGTTTCGCTGTTAGGGTTTCCCCTCTCCTGGCGCGTTTCTCGTCTGATTCCCTCCCACGAAGTGCAAGCAGATTCAGACTCTTGGTCCACCGTGGAGTTCGATTGGTTTGACATTTACTAGCTAGAAATTGTGGCATAGCTCAGATTAAAAAGGTGTAATCTTTAATCTTCCTTACCTCTTGTTTTTGATCCTATTTGTTTATTCTTGTCGCTTTCGGTGTAGTGATTTCCTGGTGTTTCGGAATAAAGTTTTGGGCGAGTAGATGACGAAGTTTGGAATCTGGCAACTGAATCAGGTACCTAATTTTTTTTTTCCTCTTCTCTTTTTCATTTATCACTAAAAATGAATGAGGCATGCCATATATATTTAATCGCTTAAATCTCATAATTACATATGGATTTCACTTTATAATTTGTATTATTAAGAATGATCCTTAGAAAAGAAATGCTAACCTCTTGCTCATGTTTTCTACAACATTTTTGTTCTATGTAATAATTGTGCTTGTAGCGGCCTTAATACTTATATTCCATTTTGTCTTTCAATATGGTCAAACACATGTAATCTACTATTTGGTTTCTATTTTTATTTATTTATTTTTTTGATATTAGGTAACTGTTTAGTTTCTTTTAATTGATGTTTATCTGAAAGGACCCGTTGAAAATAAAAATTGTATTAACTTTCAAAAACATAAAATATAACTCAATAAAAGAAAATTTCTACCCTATTATATTTTCTTAAACTCCACTAAAAACATGGTATAATAAATATGTGGCGTACGATCTTTACTCTTATTAAAGAGTTTCTCATCTTATTCATTTTTTAATTATTGAGTCAGTTATCAGTATCGTGATTTCCTAGTATCACAGAATTAAGTTCCAGGAATTCTAATTTTTAGCTTAGTTTCTATTATCAGCAATTATTTATTATCAAGCTCTCTATCCAATTCTATAGGAAAAGTTTGAGCTAGATACTTTCTTTTACCACATACTAAGTATCACTTAGCTTCTTTTATCCTAACTTAATCAAATGAAATCCAATTAGATTCATTAAATTATTGTGCTAATGCTAGGTTGTTCCCATAAGGAATGTGTTGTAGGGTCTGACTATAACGTCTTGGCAAAGACCGCTACATCGTCAGAACTTGGATGTAATACTAAATATACAAGAGTTCGCATTGTAGGGTCCGATTATAATGTATCGTCAAAGACTACTATATCTACATCAGAACTTGGATGTAGTGTTAAATAGACAAGAGTTCTCATATGATAAGTTGGATAAGAACAATATTATAGGAAAATTAATAGTCTAAGATTTGGAATATGAAATAAAGGAACCCTTACTGATAAATCAATGGAGGTAGTAGATGATTAAGAGAAAAATTAATATTTTGTATGTACAAGAGACAAAATGAGTATGCGAGAAGACAAAGATGATAGAGAACTTGGGGTTTTAGTTATGATATGCAGGAAAGAGTTAACCAAAAAATGAAGTAGGTATTATTGTAGAGAATTTGTTAAAGGATAAAGTTGTAGTAGTAGTAGTTAGAAAAGGAGATAGAATTATAACCCTTGAGATAATAGTGGCGAAGAAACTAGATGAAGTAAGATTAGATGAAGCTATCAAATCAAGGTTTTGAGATGACCTAAATGAAATCCAATCACAGCAAGAACAAATGCTTTAATTTTTTTTTTCAAACCAGAGAAAGCCCAAACTAAGAAAACCCAACAAGCTTCCAATGTCTGCCCATTCTTTGTATTGAAAAAACATTCAACATAAAAATGTGTTTTGTCATGAGTTCTCACTTCTTTGTATTGAAAAAACGTGCAACGTGAAAAAGTGTTTTTACTTGAATTCTGACGTAAAGAACTGCTCTGATGTCTCGGCATAGCGAGATACACTTGCCTTCAAGCACTCTCTAGGTTCAGAACTGATTCTCCAAAAGCATGTCTAGACGGCACCTGAAATCAAGAATGTCAAATCAAGAATGTCAATTCCAATTTATAGATGTAAGTTAATGAGAATTATTAAAAAAATTAATCAATGCTACTAACACTGTGAAGAGGTAAACTTGTTCTACTAGCTACAATCTTGGCCTTCTAATTTATGTTCTACTAACTACAATCTTGGCCTTCTAGTTTCTTTTATGTATCCATTTATTTTATTTTATTCTCAGTGAGATGCCTTATTTGTCATATTTAAGCTTTATTATTTCATATTTTGTTCTTGCCGACCATGTATGTCTCACTTTTTATAAAACTGTGCCCTACCTAAACACAAAATTAGAGCAATTCTGGTGTGAATAATTACAACCAAAGATGCATTGTCCAATCACTTCCATCCAGTTGGAAATCCATTTTGGTATTTCTAATTTCAGTAGCACTGTTTATCTGATCTCAATAGGGTATTAAAAAAGTATTGTTTTTCTATATTACTCAAAGGCAAGAAATTGAAATATCATTAACTATAGCATCAGATACATTCTAAGGAAGAGCTACTAATTCCTAAAGCTCAATAAGGGAAGCTAGCTTTAACTCTACTTTTAAGTCATTGATATGGTGATTCTCCTTAACTCAATGAAGACAAAGATACATAAAGGAGTAAGGTACGATCCCTTATTCAATTACCCGGGGTAAGAGGAGCTACTAAGTATCGTGATTTCCTAGTATCACAGAATTAAGTTCCAGGAATTCTAATTTTTAGCTTAGTTTCTATTATCAGCAATTATTTATTATCAAGCTCTCTATCCAATTCTATAGGAAAAGTTTGAGCTAGATACTTTCTTTTACCACATACTAAGTATCACTTATAGCCCCGAGTAAAATCCACTACAGCGATAATTGTCGATGCTATAGCCGTAGCTATCGCTCCAACAGTCTGCAAATTATTGTCACGACGCACAGCCCCGAAGATCAGAAACACTAAACTTCCAACAAGGAGGAATATAACAATGGTCATCGCAGCAACATAAGCAGCTGCATGAAAAAAATAATAAAAAATTATTATAATATATTAATAAATATTTATATTTAAAATAAATTTGATTACCTGGCATTTTTGGATTTACCGGAGCGGCCGCGGCGGCGGACCTAATAAAACAAATATACAATTTTTTTATACAAATTATTGGATTGTTGGAATTATTTGGTGAAATTGCACACTGAAACAGATAGAACATGAACACGAACATGAACATGGAAATGACAGTAATAAGCAACAAGAACCAAGATTCACCATTCATCTCCCTCTGTCTTTGGACAAACCCTACAGATTAGTTATAATTTACTGGAAAACTTTGAGAGAAGAAGCAAAAGGTAGTCTGTTCCATACCCAAATCCAATCCAACTAATTATTTACAAAAATTAAACAAACTGTTGAAAAGAAATTCTAAATTTTGTAGATTGAAAACTAAATAGTCTAGCTAAATTTTTCTTTAGCTAACAATTATTTTAATTTCCTTCATGGAATTATTTTCACATGGAAAGGCAAAAACCCTTCATTCCTACAATTATTCCATAGTTGAAAGAGTTGTTGTAAAAAATTTCAGATTAGTTGAGCTTTCGCACTTCTCCCAACTCATTATATTTCTAGCAACTGTACACCATTTTGGATCCCAGAAATTTCCCTTAAGACAGATGCTCCGAAATAAGTCTCTAACTTCTTTCAAAGTTTCAGACTTAACATTCTAGCAAATGAAGGAAATACTGCAAACAGTATCAAAAGCAGAACATTCGGTAGAAGAACATTGAAACTACACCTAAACTCAACTTTCAGATGAAAGAACTCCTTGTAATTGAAGTTCTATAGCGAATCATGCTGCCATCATTTGATAACAAGCCCAATTAAGTTTGACGTACCTATTCCTTGAGAATCATTAGTATTACTTGGAACCAAATAAAAGGAACATAGGAAAACAAGAATCCAAACCCATACAGATAGAAATCTAGAAAATAAGCAGCGATAAATATCTATACAAGGGCAGATAATTAAGGGAGTCTCGAATAACCCAGGGAACGAGCACCAAGTAGGTGAAAATTGCTAGTATTACTTGGAACTGAATAAAAGAAACATAGGAAAACAAGAATCCAGACACAAACAGATAGAAATCTATAAATTAAGCCGCGAGAAATATCTAAATAGCACACAAGGGAAGATAACTAAGGGAGTATCTAATAACCCAGGGAACAACCACTCAAAGTAGGCGGAAATTACTTGGAACTGAATAAAAGAAACATAGTAAAACAAGAATCCAGACGAATACGAGGAAGAGACGAAACAGTAGCACAATGAGGAACCTTGATTGCGGAGATCGGAAGTCGCCATCGCTAGGGTTTGAAGAACGGAGAAAGGCGAAGGTTTACAGGAGGAAGAAATGAAAAGGCGAAGCGTTGCTTACTAATAAGCAACGGAAAGACTGAAGTCAGGTGCACGTGGCGAGCATCCAAAGCAGTTAGAAATGCGAGGTCGATATTGTAATCCGACGGATGTAACCAACGAGGGCGGAAATATTTGTCGAAATAATTGGAACATTAAGAATTTGGTTTGTCATTTATTTATTTACAAAAAGGGAAGGGCTCTTTATATTTTTTTATTTTGGGGGGAAAAAAAATGAAATAAATGTTCACATCAAATATAAGCCTGTTGTCATTTATTCAAGTGACTCCTACGAAAGAAAGTTTGGAATGATACTTGAAGTGATCAATCGCGAATAGATACATCAATGGGAACTTGAATACTCAGGGTACCTGCGACATTCCCCAAATGATGGCTTCTCCTCGGCCAGCAATGAGAAAGTTTGAACAGTATGTTTACTGAACCGCGCAGGTATATTTCAAGATTTTTTATTTTGCATATTTAATATTTTTGAAACTTCTCCTCTTTCTTCAAAACACAATCACGATTTTTTTATTTTTCTTATATATATTTAAAAAATCAGAATTCATAACTGATGGCTTAATTACATTCAAGAGATTTAAAAAACATATTAATTTTGATTTAAAATATTTTATTATTTTTTAAAATCCATCAACCAACTTCGCCCTGAAACTTTCATCATTCAAAAATTTAATATTATTTAAATCAAAAAATTTTAAAAACAAATTTAAGAAATTTTCTTGAATACATTAATTTTATTTTGAAGTAATTTAAAATTCTCTAAATCCATCTGAACTAATTGATAGAATTAAAAGACTCCAAATGACAAAACTAATTGATAAATTTACAAAAATTTAAATCTATTTCAAATTAAAATCAATACTCATGAAAACCTTCTTAATGTATTATGTCTTCAGTTCTAAATTCAATAGCGTGAAAGAAAGAAAAGACATTTCGAAAATATGCTATGATTTGAGTATTATAAAAGTTAAGTGAGCGAGGTAAAAAAATTCCTGAACGAGCAGTTAAGTAAAATGCTGAAGTTTGAAATATCGCATCCGTTGCAAGAAATCGGGAATAAATGAGTATAAAGAGAAATGAGTTGGGCATGCCACGAGCTATATCAATGAGAACTTTAATCCTCCTGCATTGGCATCAGTAACAGATTCCCAGAAAGATGGCCTTTTTTTCTCGGCCATCTTCTCCTGTACTTTTGCTGTGACCTCATCGATCATTCCTGGAGATGATGCGTCAATGGCAGTTTTGAACTTCTCGAACAGATTTACCCTGTCTTTGGTTCCGGAGACGAGCTCTCTAGCATTAGGCTTCCGAAGAAAATCCAGAACATTCAGTAAATTACTCCTGCATTGTAAAATTTAAAATTCTGAATCAGAGAAAACATTGGCAATCTCAAAAAAAAAAAAAAAAAAAAAAAAAAAAAAGACTGTGAACAAAGAACTTAAGCAGAAGACATTGGGCAGATGATCACTTTCAGGATAATGACCACAACCAATTGGGAGATCGGGGAACCCATGCAAAGCAATAGAGTTTTCTCTGGTTCGAACACTCTCTAACCTCATTTCGAGCCACATAACCCAATCCCCGCTTAACTCCACTCCAACCCACTAATTTAGCCATTTACATTTAAGAACCGCCATCCATGTTCACCATCCTTAAACGATCCATCAAACCACCAAGCAGGTTAAATTCGCCGCTCTCACACATCCACCTTGGCTGAACCACTTCCAATTGGTTGAACTCTAACTCAGCCTCAACTCATCCGAACTTCATCCCACTTGATCTCTTATGGCCACGCTCCCTATTGATGTCAGCAGTTTCTGACTTGTGGCAGCTGATAGACCAAGTGTAATATGTTGTAAAATTACTTCTGTACACCCATGCATATTTACTACAATTAGTAGCAAGAGATTATATCATTAAGCTGACAAATGTAGTCTATCAGTACCTCCAACACAGTATTGGAATGTATTGCGCAGCTTCAACTTTACAATGTGATATGAAATGTACAAGAAGAGCAGACATTCAAATTGACAATTACAGGTGAAAAAAATGTACCATATCTTTGGGATGCACACTATATTCTGAGAAGAGAAGGTGGGTCTAAATACAAACTAGCAACAACAGTACGATTATCATTTACCAATTACTATGCTAACTATGATTATCATTTACCAATTACCATGCTAAGTACCTAACCAAGTGCACCACAAAGACATGAAGCCAACTTTTCAAACTGAAGATGAATAACTGACAAGCAGGCATGCTTGGCATTCTCAGTAACTCAACCATCAAACTACAGGTTATAAGTATCATGAACCAATGTACCGAACAAGATCAAAGTAACACACAAGGATAGGTTATGCCTGTATTCATTTTCATAAGTGATGCTAAGTAGCTTTTACAAGGAGTATTTCTACAGAACAATTAGATATGAATTTAGGTTACTTGTAATGCTTCCCTCCAAAGTTCTCCTAGTAGAAAATTATTATCTGCATCATGACTTCCAAAAGGTTTGAACAAGGCTCTTACAACACCAACATATGCTACGTTAGAATGTGGATTGCTATGGTAGGTTGAAATGAAAAAGAATTTTTAATGTTGTCAATATGGGAATGCTGTTTAATGGGGATGCACTCACATGATTGATCTTTAACCACTTGGTAAAAAATAACTAAACCTAAGCAATGGCAGCAGACACATGTAGGCCTAAAACTCCTCAATAAACCCATAATCTCCAATATAGGCTAAATTGGTCTGTCATGTCTTACTTAAATTTGATGTTTCATCAAGGTCCAAGATGTAACAATCTAGTAAGGTCTCACATGGGGAGTTGTGGGCTATTTGAGGGGTTTTATAGGCTTGGAAAACTACTTTTAACTAGACGTTAAAAAGTTTGGGTCAATGGTGAAGTCTCACAAGCTAATGGACCAAAAGTATGCGATTATAGATTTTTAAATGGCACAGTTTACTCACTGGACAAGATCACATTCAAAGGATGTTAGGTGTTAAGAAAAAGTTCAGTATTTTGAATCAGTTCAGAGACGTATCTAAAGTAGTTTGGCATAGAAACAAAAACACTTAAAAGGTTACACAGAAACTCACCGGCTTACATAATTCTGTGTGATGGCCATAGAATCCTCAAGATTGACCACCAAATGCCACCATCCATTGGGTACAAATACTACCTCCCCAGCTCTGCATACACACTCCACTGGCCTCTTTTTCCATGTTCTACATACTGCATAGAAGTTCATGAACCACTCCATGATGGACACTGGACTGGCAACCTCAGCTCCATCAGCACTAGGATGCACACCTGGTGGCACAATCTCTGGTGGGAACATGATCCACTTCTTTGATCCCTTGATAACCGCATTCCATGCAGAAGTAGAATTTGGGTCAACATGGAATGACGACCCTGAACCTGCAGGTCCAATTATGATCCACCGGTAGTCCGGTCGCTCCTTTCCAAGCACAGAAAACAAGTCTTCCCTGAAGTATATTGGAACCTCATACTCAGACCCAAGCTCGAGCACCTTGTCTGCAAATTTTGGATCGAAGAGGTAAAGAGGCCGCTCCTCCTTTGCAGCATCAGAATACTGGAAATACCTTTCCATTGTCATCTCCACAGGACCAACTGCGAATTTAACTTCGCCACAAATTCGCTCTAGTCGTTCTCGGTTCCACCTCTTCATCGCCGGCCAGGTGTCGAGACATCCTTGAAGTAAAACAGGCTTATTAGGATCCTCGAAGGTATCAATGAATTCCTCGACCGAGATGCCACGGCGCCTCTGGATGTTGTCGATCTTGAGCCACTCGGGCTTCATCTCGATGCTGGCGCAGAGCCAGCTTTGGAAGAGGTAATCCGAGTAGAAGTTCCTGATTACTAGAGTCTCAGAGGGAGGCAGTGGCGAGGTTCTGGAAGCAGAGGCGAGGTAGGTTGACCTCCATGAGCCGCAGAACAGGAAGTCGCCGTGAAAGCGTTCGAGGACGAGGGTGCGCCAGAGAGGGTCATGGGTGCCGAAGACGTAGAGAGAGCGGCTGGTGGAAGAGAGGACGGCGAGGTCACGAGCGGGGAGGAAGGTGAGGACGTCGAGGAGGAGGTCGTCGGGGAGGATGCGGAGGGCGCCGAGGCCAACGTCGCGGGCGTTGGCGGAAGAGGAAGGGCCTCCAAGGAGGAGTAGATTTCCTAGGGGTTGGATCGCGTGGAAACGTGAAGAAGCGGAGGGTTTCAGCTTGAACCCCAGCACCTCCGCTCCATCCTCCATGCCCTCCTCGTCCTCTTCATCCTCCACTTCTTCAACTTCAGGGCGTAGTTCAGGTGCCATTTTGGGGAAGGTGATGGCTGATCGCTTCCGCTTCTTCTTCTTCTTCTTCATCGTGGCGGCCGCCGGTGGCTTTCTTCGGGTGAGACCGTGGAAGGTGCTCGGCATTTTGCCTCAAAGAGGTTCACGCCGAAGAGAGACGCGTGTGGCATTATAAACAAGTTGGGCCAAACAACCGCGTGCGGGTTTCGGGCTGGGCCGCATTTTTAAGAAAACAAATATTTAAATAACAATAACAATAATAATATTTATTATTATATAGAATAAATTTGAATGTGAAAAGTTGATTAATTTGAGAAATTTCAAAACAAGGAATAAGGATATTAATTGGTTAACTCAAAATAATATTTATGACAAATACTAATACAGATAGAAGCTCATTGCATTTTTTTATATTATTTAAAAATGAGAGAATTATTTTTAAAAATAACATATGTTTCTATTTATTTTATTTTATTTTGGCTTCTCTAATTTCACAATTTTTATCCCTCTTTAAATGGACTCGTACCCGATGTGTTTAACACGTGCGTGAGCCCCCGAACCTCCCAAGGTTTGGGCGCATCGCAGATTGTTGAAGAGGTTTATTCGTCGCCGCCGCTCTTCGAGAGATCGTCGAGGCGCCGGAAGAGTGAGAGAGATGGCGCTATGGATGGACGCGGGGGCGAACCCCGTCTCCGAGAGCGAGAAGGCGGACTTGGAGGCCATCGCCGCCATCAAAGTATCCGCCGCCATCGAGTTCAAGGTTAGTTGCTGGATTCTCGATCGTGTTTACCCTTGCTCATATTTATTTTTTCCCCATTTATGTTCTGTTAATAGGTCGCTAATCTTGTAAAGGCTCGTTTTTTGCACAATTTGATCGAGAAGTTGATTACTTTATTACAACACTGTCCAAGTTTGTGGTTTGGTGTGATCAAATGAATGAATTTTTCTTACTTGATTCCTGATAGGTACTAGTTGATATAAAAATTTTGTTTTTTTGATGATTATTGAGAAAATTCTAATCTTTTCGTTACCTAAATCTGCATTGCTCTTTTTTGTCAGTCGGCTTGATGGCACCTTGTTGTGCTGAATCTAATATCTGAGTTCTCTTTTACAGTTTTGTTTAAGGGATTATAACCTAAAGAGGAGTCTTTTATACTACCATGTAGCCTAAATATAGTAAATTCGTTAAGATGCCAATTGTTATGAAGTAGGTGACTAGAACTAGTTAATCTCTTGTGGCATAATCAGGATTTGACTATATTTGAAATGCCAAATTATATAAGACAAGAGGAAAGAGGAAAAGGAGTTCCAATTCTTTGCTGTGGGGTTGGTTGTTCATGGAATCTGCAACTGTGGTATCATTACAAAGCCAAAATGTGGGAAATGATATCCTGGACTCTTAGTTGATGAAGTCTTTGCTTTGTAATCTCTGGGTGAAAACAATGTGCGCAACTTGACTCTTGCAAGCAAAGATCATATTTCTAATGAACTTTCAAGAATTAAGAAACAACAGAGAACGTAATCACATTTTTCAAGACTGATACACACTTTGCAAACAAGTTGATGACTTTTTTTTGTGATTATTCGTTTATGATGTTTAATTATTATGTATCATCGTCCTTAATTGAAAAAAAAAGTGAAGGGTAATTCTGTCTTGCTATTTTTCACTGTAGTTTTGTAAACTGGTACACAAAAGATCATATAAAAGACAATGCTTTTCCTTGGATGTTCATAAGTGCCTGTTCTCCTCGTGACAGATTAAAGATGCACTCTTGTTATTCATTGTTTGAGGAATAAACATAACCATTTGTCACTCATTTAACCAGGGAAGGAAAAATAAGTAAAATACAAATAAATTTCCTTTATCTAAAGTTATATTGTTCTATGATTCTGCTTTTGTTAAACATACTTTATCAAGTTGCCGTATTCATTATCCAGCATCATGGCTATCAGCTAATGAAATTACAGCTTTCAGGAAAAAGGTAATCAGTTTGTGAAAATGGGCAAAAAGCATTACAAGGAGGCAATTGATTGTTACACCAGGGCAATTGATCAAAAAAGTATGAGTGATTCAGAACAGTCAGTCATCTTTGCTAATCGTGCCCAAGTGAATTTGCTCATGGGCAATCACAGACGTGCTTTAACTGATGCTGAAGAAGCAATTAAGTTATGCCCGATGAATGTCAAGGTTGGTTCTTCTTGATTGAAGCTTCTCTTTGTGAGATTATCATTATCTTGCATGTAAATAATACCAACATATACTAGTATTTCTTATGATAGGCACTAGCAATTGAATTTTTATGATTAAATTCGTTATTAAATTTTTTTTTTATCATGAGTACTAGAGTTTATTTCTTCTTCTAGATACATCACATCAGTCTTGCCTGAGACTATAAATTTATTATCGCGGATTAGTCATCCTTTGTTTTTCTGTTTAATATCATTCTTAGTTTATTATTCATGTCATTGCTTGAGTTTATTTCTGTGTCAAGATGGATCAACTTGAATTCATAAATTTTTAAAATGGTTGATAGGGATACTATAGAGCTGCCAAGGCTGCCTTTTCCTTGAACCTATTTTCTGAAGCCACCTCACTTTGTCAGAGGGGACTTGAACAAATGCCCTCTAATGAAGAGATGAAGAAATTGTTTGTGCAAATTGATTTGCGGAGGCAAGAAGAAGAAAATAAAAAAACTCAAAGTATTAGAAGTCGTTGCTGCAGCTAAGGTAAGCCATGCTAGCAATATGAAGATTTATCTCTAGGACATTCAATTTGACTACTTTCCTGTCTTTTGATGCTGTTTAGATGCTTTCATCTGCTTTGGAGAATAGAGGACTAAAATTTGGGAAGGCCCAGTATCAAGAACTAACTGGAGTGAGAAAACCTGTATTAGACAAAAGTGGGATTCTTCATTGGTCAGTCATACTTCTTTATGCAGAGGTTATGTCCAGTGACTTCATTGAGGACCTCTGTGAAACTGACGTGTTCTCATCCCATCTCGACATGATATCCTTATGACTGAGTTAATTTACAGTAGAGTTGATTAATTTTTTGTGATGAGATGATCTTGAAAATGAAAAAAAAATGAAGTCCTTGACTTTTAAAACATCTTTTCAGAAAGTTCCCAGCCATTACCATGGGATGAGAATCATGCTTATACTAGAGATGCAGTTGAATTGTACTATCAGGTTTGTTTATATTAGGAGACATCTATAAGAGTGATTCTGTTTTTTTTTTTTTTGTTATTTTTTGGGGGAATTTTGAATATGTGATTAACTTATCAGGCTAGCATGGGGACTCTTTTATCAAAGAAGGAAATTCTCAAGTATCTGTTAGATGGCACAGCGGGGTCTGGTCTTGATGGCCTATTTGATGAAGATAAGGATTCAGAGAAAGAGCTGGATAATAGAGTCTCTTTTCCAGGTATGCTTGTCCCTGTTCTCTGAAATTCGTATCAAGCACAAGCTTCTTATTGAGCTCAAGTAGAGACATTGCTGTCCTCGTAATTTATATAAAAAAGTGATCTAATAATGAAACTTGTATTGTTTCCTCATTTTTAATATACTATAGGAATTTTCAAATTATGAAATTTTGTAAAATATTATACCGTTTATGAATTTAAAAAATAATAATAAAATATGATTATAATAGACAACCTAAATCTCAGTCCATGAATACTAACAAGGCAATATTTTTTTATATTATTGAGCTTGTTCACAAACATCTTATTTATTTGTAGCTTTAGTAGGAACCACATTTTAAACGTGAAGGAAAATGACAAGGTTGTGAACTCATGATCCCTCAAAATTAAAGTAGTGGTTTGTGATGAATCCATGATGTCTATAATAAGTGTCAAACAATCATGTGGCAAAAGATGACTCGCTCACCCTAAGCTCCCCTCATCGTCGGCCCCACAATGAAATGAAGGGAACAAATCATGGTGAACGAAAAGCCTCTTTAAGTGAGAAGGATTTTATTTCCCAAAAGATTGTTCCCTCAGAGGGATCGAGTCCCTGCTCTCAAGTGGAGATCTAATATGCAAGTACCAACTCGGCTATGCCCATGTGGGCTAAGTGTCAAACAATCATGGCAGTGAAATTGATTGTATTGCTTTAGTTTTATCTTTGATAATGAATAGAAATTTTGAAAATTAACTTCTTCCAAAGTTTTCAACAAATAATGATTTTATATGTCTTATTTTTGATTCTGATTATGATATTTTTGTATATGTCCAGGAAACAATCATGGTAAATGGATAAAGGTAAATGAGAAAAAAACACTCCTTGACATCTTACAGCAGCCTGACTACATCATTCCGGCTATCCCAGGTATATTCCGTGTGATTTTAGTTGGTAGTTTCCTTTCTTTTTCATTGTCATCGTGTTTACTTGGATAGGAATGGGATGAAAGGAATTAGGGGAATGGGAAGAAAGGAATTAGGAATGTGTAAAAATTTGCTAGTTTTTTTACAAAGCTTCAACTTATCCTTACCGTTAACTCATTGGGCTTCCGTTTAGGTTATTGATTTTCTTAACCTTGAATTGTGTTTACCTCGTGCAGTGTTCTATGTGGTTTCGAAGAAATCTGCTTTTTATAAAGAGTTCAAAGCCGGCAAATGGTCACCTCCATGAATTCCCAGCAGTGAATATAATTCAGTTCTTTGTTCTTGTAGTAGCACTTTTTACACTTGTAACAGGAAACAATACACATCTTGTATTCCCTGCTTTACCATAAGTTATTATTGATCAATGGCATTGTTTTCTTGTTTATCGATGAGTTTTTTTAATATGCTTTTTCCAGTAATTTATTTTCTGAGCACAAACAGATATCATAGCATTGTTTCCACATGCAATTGGCCAAATATATATCTTGATCTGAAGATAAAGGCTTAACCAATCAGACAATTGAAGGTGATCCGATCTCTCATGCTATTGCAGATGATATAAGACAGGTGAAATCACACTGGAATCTCATTATTAAGCAACCTAAACTTGCACTTATTTATCGAGCTTCTTATTATTTTAGCACCTCCCTGCAGCCACCTTAGTTCAGTTCTTTAGGTGGTGAAGCAATTGCCGAAGCCGTATCAGTCGATATAGGTGGTGAAGCACCTGCCAAAGCAGCAGGAGTGTTGCCAAATTGAAGTGAAAGTTAGGAGAAACGATATTAGTTAGAGATAAGTAATATTCTAGAAATCCATTTGTTGAGTGTGTATGAATTGTATTTCGTATTTTTTGAGTGTGTAAAAATTACACACGGAGCGCTGCATGCTTTCTTGAATTTTGAAAGAGAAACTACAAGCGAAGAAGATTTACCTGGAACTGGAAGTGGAAATGGAATTGGCGTGCAAGGGAGGATGAAGTACTCGCAGATGCGCTTGCCAATCCTGCCGGGTAAGTCGCAGCTGGTGCAGCATTTTCTGGTGCAGCGAAGACCGAGACGTGCTTGAGCCGTGTTGGCTGTGGCTGTGGCTGTGGCTGTGGCTGTGGCTGTGGCTGTGAGCAGCAGCAGGCAGAGCGCTAGGCAGAGTCCGCCTTTGGCAGCCATGTCCGCCGGGGAAGGTCTGCGTATCGCAACTTAATTGGTCACTCTGTGCTAGCTATTGGCTTATTTGTTGGTAGATAATGGATTAACGAGGTTTTTTCAACTTTGGACAATTAGCTTGCAGGCTCGGCCTCACAGAAGTTTTCCACCGATCGTTAGGGTAAATCGGAAAGCGCTCACAGTGGACGGTCTAGAAACCCAACGTCCCAGGGTTCGCGTCCCATTTGGAGGAAAAATTCTTATAAATACGTCCTAGCTGGGGATTGAACCGTGAATACTTGAAATAGCGACTAATCACTCTATCACTGCATCATGATCCCGGAGGCTATTTGTTGACGGATGAGGGAGGGAGGTATATATTTATAAGCAGATCATGTCTCATCCATCATTTATTCAAGCTTCTTCCTAAACTGACGAGCAGAATGCACGTGCAGAGAATTGACGATCTGTTGGTAGGTATGGAATTTTGCCTAAAGTAGTGATAGTGCCGTCAATTTGAATTGAGTCTGTCAAATTAATTATCCCGTTGAATAATTTAAGCGGGTTAGGTTGATATTTTATCAATTCAAGCTCATCGCTAGCCGACCCGCCTAGGCTCGTGACCCATGCGGGTCAGCCCGTGACGGGCTTGAGTTGACCCGTGGATTGAGAAACACATATAAGTCGAGTTTTATGTCAATTTATTATTATTATTTTTATAATTTTGAAATAAAAATAGTATTTTTCATCAAACATTAGTACTTATTTGCGTCCATTTATATTTAAAATACACTTTTCTGAATATATTATATTGATGGAATTTTTTGAAGTATGACGTTGAAGATTTAATTTTTTAAAAAAAATAAAATTTTTTATGAGCCTGTGGGTGTGTCCGTCAAACTCATTAAGATGATGGGTCGGTCCACCTTACTATGCCAAATGATTGCCCGTCGGGCCGATCCATCCCGTCATGAATTGATTCGTCTGACCACTCTAAATTTACACCTTTAATATCATTTCACTTAGTTTATTTGCTTATTTACATAAAGCTTAGTAATTAAATTTTAATTGTATTAAAATTTTGTCGTATCACATACTTATCATGCTTTGACATATGCTAGAAAAAAAATGATTAACTAGATTTTCCAACCAACCTCGGGCGACCGATCCGGTCACACGAAAGTTTCCCACCGGCCGCTAGGGTAAATCAGAAAGTACTCGCAATGGGCGATCTAGAAATTGAACGTCTCAGGATTTACGCCTCATATGTTATAGTGTGCTAAGATGGTGGAAATTTAATTTCCATTTTCATTTAGATTTTTCTACTTTTACTAAGTATAAGACAGTTGAATTAAAAATGACTTTACTCAATTTTATTTAATGGGTTGCTACATAGTGAAGGAAAAGAGATTATATATGGTCACAGATTAAGGGAAAAGAATTATGAGATTGTGGTGCTACATGTTAGTCAAAGTATAATTAAAACACTCGGAAAGAAAAACATTTATAGAGACTGCTAAGATGGATAGTAAAATAGAGAATGCTAAGATGGACTGTACATGAGGTAATTTATAAAAAATGATGAAATAACAAAAAAAATATTACAATTATGGAATAATCAGATACAACATTAATAATTGATCAAATAATAAAGAAAATTATAATGGCATGAACATATTGAAGAAGAAAAAAATATTGAAACAATTCAAAGTTAAACAAGTTGAATCAATTAGACAAGGTGAAAGAGAAGAGAGAGACAATAATAGTTTTACTTAACATAATTGGGATTGCATAGTAACTGATAAATAGTTGAAACCCAAGGAAGGTTGTTGACATGTATGGTTTTCTTGAATATTTTCCACATAAAAGAGTAATAAAAAATCCATCAGACCATTCCCAATTCAGTCAAATGAACATTTGTTTAGGA
The DNA here is from genome assembly GCA_024364735.1 of Boesenbergia rotunda. NCBI lineage: Eukaryota > Viridiplantae > Streptophyta > Magnoliopsida > Zingiberales > Zingiberaceae > Boesenbergia > Boesenbergia rotunda. The sequence goes on along the minus strand of JAGFNQ010007099.1, from coordinate 487,645 downwards.
AGTTCGAAATTGAATTATGTTAACAATTATACCAAACTATGCATCTTTCCTACTGAGAAACACTAACATGAAAATGTATCTTAATTCAATAGTAAAATTGAATGCCCATGTAAACTTCATCAAAAACAAAAGGTATATTTTATTAATGTATGGCAATCTTTCTACCGTTTTAAAAAAAGAAAGGTTGATATTAATATTAAAAATGATTTGTCAAAACAAATTTACAATAAGCGGTGCATAATTGGTAATTGTTAAATAAACACATAACAACAAAACAGAATTTACATAATAACTAGCAAGAAAACACATAACATAACAAATCAATCAAACAAATTGTACACATAAGTTATCAATCAAACAAGTTATACACATAATTAAGTATCCAATCAAACGAGTTATACAAATAAAACTAATAAATTTAATATTAACACGTTGCAAGAAAATACATAACTATATAACCAATCAATCAATCAAGTTCATAACTAGTGTATGCAAGCAATCAAGCACTAATCCAGAGTTTCCTCGATAACAAATTGGAATCTATAGTCCCCCAATACTCACGTCATTGCTTTTGTGAATAAACAATTTTCACTAAAGAGAGGTCAATAAACAATCACACTCCAACAAATCAAAGAGAAAGAGAGCGAGCGGCGCAGAGGCCATCGGTGTAGTCTGGCTAAGGTAGACATGAGGGAGCAAGTGGCCTTCCAAGCTAGAAAGAAAAGAAGCGGAGAGATTAAGGCAAGGACGATGCCTCTCTATGTCGCCAGACGTGGAGATTTTCTCTCCAGTGTCTCTATAACTATGGGGGCAGGATTGTTTTTTTTTTTTTTTTTTCAGAAAAAAACAAAATCGAGAAAAAGACTTCTTCCATGATCACCATACATAATTTTCTGCATGAGTTTACAAATCAAAGACTTTTTAAAAAATACATTTTCTACATTGAATGAAACAGTCTAAAAGGATTTTACACTTATAACAGTAAACAATACTCTTGTATTCCCTGATTTAACCAAAGTTATTATTGATCAATGGCATTGTTTTCTTGTTTATCATTGATTTTTTTAATATGCCTTTTCGAATAATTTATTTTCAGATCGTATATACGTAGCATCGTTTCCACATGCAATTGGCCAAATAATATATATCTTGATCTGAAGATAAAGGCTTAAACAATCAGACAACTGAAGGTGATCTGATCGCTCATACTATTGCAGATAATATGGAATTAATACAGGCGAAATGAAATCACACTGGATCATCTCATTATTAAGCCACCTAATTAAACTTGCACTTATTTATCATTAAGCTTCTTATTATTTTAGTACCTCCTCCCTGCAGCCACCTTAGTTCAGTTCTTTGAGTTCATCGTGCCATTGCCATGTAGGTGGTAAAGCACCTGCCGAAGCAGTATCAATCGATATAGGTAGTGAAGCACCTGCCAAAGCAGTAGGAGCTGTAGAGCAATAAGAAATTGAAGTGAAAGTTAATTATGAGAAACATTAGTTCAGACAACGTCGAACTTGAGACGACCGGCTCCAACTATATATAAGCGAAGAAAACTTACCTGGAACTGGAAGTGGAGTTACCATGCGAGGAATGTCGTCGCAGTCACCGCAGTAGTAGCAGCTGCCAAACCAGCGTGGTAAGTCGCAGATGACGCAGCATTTTCTGGCGCCGAACGGATCGAGACGTGCTTGAGCCGTGTTGGCTGTGGCCGTGAGCAGCAGCAGGCAGAGCGCCAGCCAGATTCCGCCATTGACAGCCGCCATATCCGCCGTACGTGTGAAGGTCTGCGTATTGTCTAGGAGAGTGTTTGGCGCAGGTGAGCTGAGAAGGCTGAGGGAGGTATTTATAAGCACATGTCTCATCCATCATTTTAATTTTATTTATAATCTTCTTTAATTTCTCAATAAAATGAATGATGAGAAAGAAACAAGAAACAAGAAACAAGAAAAAGGAATAAATAATGTTATTTGTACTACTCATCTATCCATTTATAGTCTATTCTGGAAGGAACGGTATGGACGGTGAATCTTCGAAGAGTAGCTCATAAGGATAGGGACGAATAGAAGATGATTATGTTTTGTGAAATTAACACGAGTGTTAATGAGAACGTACCGAAAAATTTTCTGGTAAAGCCCACTCAGACGCTCAAGTCAGGAATCCGAATTATCTTAGGAGAACAATAAGGAAACAGAATTTTGTTAAGTCCGGAAAACTTGCTCTCTTACCTGCAGGATGCCGAAGCACCTTATATACCTGAGGGATTAGTCATACGTGTCTCCACATTCTCCTCCACGTTCCTTAATCATCGGTTACGTGATAACTTTTAGGTAACGGCCACTACAATCATTAAGGCCTTAATTGCCGCGTGTAGCAGACAATAATTATCCGATGACTTTCCTGTTCTAGAAAGAGGAACAACTACTTGAAGTCGGGCTATATGATATATTGATATTTGGGCTCCACTCTCCCGAGTTAGTCTCGGGACTCAACTCCCGAACTGACCTCAGGCCTTCATTTATTTTACCAAGAGAGTCTTGAGAACCTAAAGCCCGGCATGACCTCGGACGTATGTCCTCCCGGGGTGGTATCAAGAGCCTAAAGTCCGGCATGACCTCGGACGTCTGTTCTCCCGGGGTGGTATCAAGAGCCTAAAGTCCGGCATGACCTCGGGTGTCTGTCCTCCCGAGGTGGTCTCGGGAGCCTAAAGCCTGACATGACCTCGGGTGTTTGTCCTCCCGAGGTGGTCTCGAGAGTCCGACCGCCTAGTCTGACCTCGGACGTCTATCCTCCCGGGATGGTCTTGGGAGCCTAAAGACCAACAAGACCTCGGGTGTTGTCCTCTCGAGTGGTCTCGAGAGCCTACAGTCCGGCATGATCTCGGCATCTGTCCTCCTGAGGTAGTCTCGGGAGTCCGGCCGCCTGGTCTAACCTCGGACATCTGTCCTCCAGGGATAATCTCGGGAGTCCAACCGTCTAGTCCGACCTCAAATGTCTGTCCTCCCAAGGTGGTCTCGGGAGCCCAACCTCGACGCTCAGGTTCAATGGACTCTAACACGTAACTCCGCGCGCCACGTGTCCACCTGGATGCTCAACCCATCATAATCATTCAATGTTTCCTGTGTGATTGTCTCTTAAACTAGACCCTAAAGTATCTCACAAGTGAGCCGAGCTACCTAAAAAATTCTCTCGACTATAGAAATCCATCTGGCTGCCAAACGCATAGACTGTAATTTACCTTGTATAGGATGCAGAAGACTTGCCCGTCAGAATTTTGCTGATGAGTATCGTTCCAAAACTGATCTGTTCATTATGATCAACATCATAAATGAACAATAAATGGTCTCATCGATTGGAACCGGTCAATTATTGTTAGGCGAATGTTTGAAAATTATGCATGAGCACGTATCTGTCGTTGAGATTGCTTAAGATCCGTATATCCTACGTTACAAACTACAAACGATTCTACGCATTTTATAGTTTTATTATTGGAGCTGCTTTGTTAGTTTTTAAATTGATCTATTTTGTGTGTTTTTTGTTTTTTGCCAAGAGGCTCGATACCAGATTTTAGTCTTTCATTTTTGTAATATGAAAATATAAATATTATTAAAAAATGATAGCTGTATTGTTCAAAATAACATTACCTTTTCTTTTCATGGAGTTTACTCATGTCCAACAGGCCATTAAGAGACTCCTCTTGCTTAAGAAAAACACCAATGGATGAGAAAAAGAGACATTTGCCAATCCAAACAAATGCATCACAGACTAATTAATCAATATAATTTCAAATTAATATATTATAAAATGTAATTTAATAAAACAATATTTTAAAATTAAGTTAGATAATCATAATGTTTTTTTATAATATAATATAGATTAACAAGAAGATATATCCGCACAGTTTAATTAATAATTTTAGAGAATCTAATTAATTAATCACACAAGGCAACAATGCAATTTTCAGTTAAAAAACAACAGTAATTTCAAACAAGGCATCAGATAAATCAGGACCATAATTATTTTTCTTCCCAAAAAAATTTAAATTTTTAGCATGATAGTTTTCTAAGAAAAAAGGAAAAGAAATGATTAAATCTAACTTTATTTCGGTGCCATTAACTTCTCTAAAACCCCACAGAAATCAAGCATTGACTGGACTTGTAGAGATTCCAAATCCAAAGGAAATAGAGGGTCATAGTGTGCATCTCCAATGTTCATAGGCAGCTGCTCAACAGACTTAAACCATGTCCTTGGAAGCTTTCCTGTAAATCCATAGTCCCCAAAGAGCACATCGGCCACTCCCTGGCCTTCGCTTCCGGGAAGCCAAGCCGCCACGAATGCATCAATCTCGTCGATGACCGGTTCGACCACCAACGGTCGACCGGAGATCATGATCACGACACACTTGACGGTGGCACACACATTTCTGATAAGGTCCAGGCCAGGTTCAGGTACAGTAAGGTTCAAGTTGTCCCCAAAGGTTTCTGCATATGGTGGTTCTCCGACGACAACAACAGCATACGAGAAGTTGTTACGCTCGAGGAAGGAAGTGTCCGGGTTTTCGGAGAAGACTATGTTTGTGCTTGGGTCTACAGTGGTTTCTATGGCCTCAAAAATTGTACTTCCTGCAATGGGCAATTTAGGATTTTTATCAAAACTGAAGTGTAATTGACCAAATTGAATGCTGTACATTACCAGTTATGTTGTCGTTGCCGGCAATTCCTTGCCAAGTAACTGTCCAACCACCACATTGATAGCCCAAGTCATGGGCATGGCTTCCGGCGACAAGAATGCTCTCAGTCTTCTTAGGCAATGGCAGCACTGGGCCTTCCTTCACCTTTCCATTTTTCAAAAGAACAAGCGACTTCCGAACAGCTTCTCGGGCAAGTTCCCGGTGTTCCTGCATTGATCATTCACAAAGTTCACACATTTTAGTCACATTTAGTTACATTAACCATCAATCTTTCGTACCTGGCTGCCTAAATGATCAACTAATGAGAGATCAGGGTAGGGGTTCTCGAATAGGCCCATCGTGAACTTGACTCGAAGTATCCTTCTTACAGCATCATCGATTCGGCTCATCGGAATGTTGTTGGTCTGGACTTGGTGAGTCAAGTCATTGATGAACTCGGGGTAATTAAAAGGGATCATAACCTGCAATGCACCATGGAACAAGGTATCATCTAACTTGTTAGATATTCGAAAGAGTTTGAATTGGTAAATCGAAATTGGTGAAAGAACCAAAAAAATACTTACCATGTCAATGCCTGCAGTAATTGATGCCATAATGGAATAAGAGTAGTTTGAATGTGGAGGAGAGGTGATCCTATCAATTCCTTCCCAATCTGATATCACAAACCCCTGCAAAAGGACTCAGTTACATCTCTGAGTTCAATGTAATTTTCAAGTTAAACATTCAAGAGGCTTGATCAATTACCCTAAACCTCAGCCTGTTTTTGAGGAAATTAGTGATTAGAAACCGATTAGCATGCATCTTTTCTCCATTCCAGCTCGAATATGAAACCATTATCGTCGATACGCCTCGGATAATAGCATGGTAATAGGGAGGCATGTGGATACTAAGAAGTCCATGGAAATCAACAATGGTGTTGTTTTCATTGATACCCTTGTTTGTTCCACCATCTCCTACGAAGTGCTTGGCACAGGCAGCAACATTCTTCCTGTGGAATGAGCATGGAGGAAGAAGACGATCAAGGATTTTCGACAAAATAAGGGGCATAAAAGTTGGTCATTGAGTTAAAACTTCTTACCCGCCAGCAACAAATGGAACGCCTTTTTGAGAATTTGCAGGAAGAGTGCCCTGTAAACCGTCGATCAACGATGTCATTTCTTCAACTACTTGTGTATCTTCACTGTAACTCTCGTAGCAACGGCCCCATCTCGGGTCTCTACAGACCTACACAAGCCAAGAATGCCAAGAACAGCAGCATTATTTGCACAAGTTTACGATATTATACCGATAACTTATTGAACAACATAGATTAATCCAAGTAGGAACCAACCGCAATAGTAGGAGCAAAAACATAAGGAATGCCGGTTGCTCTGACTTCAAGAGCAGTAGCAGCTCCAATTTTCCTCACGAGCTCTGGATCCCTATTCAAAACCACAAAAATTGAAACATCTGTTCATCAACAAAATAGTAATTGCTCAGTAAACACCACTAAAACTATTGACAACAATGACGGAATTCATATAGTATCTAAACCATTCAAAAGTCCCGGACAACCAACATCTAGACTATTCAAATCTATTAATATGAAACTGAATAGTATTGCTCTATCAAGGATAAGATGCACCTGTTGCTCGACCAAGGGATAGAGTTCATCAAAAACACAAAACTGATAACAATGAGGATCGCTGAACAATGCCCATGCTCACCTTGTGGCTCCAAGGCCGACATTGTGAGGGAAAATAGTGGCTCCATAGACATTATTGTGGCCATGAACTGCATCAATGCCATACAGAATTGGAATCCCAAGCCTTGTAGAGAGTGCTGCTGTCTGCATCTCACTTACCATGCTTGACCAAGTAGCAGCAGAGGCCTGAGGACCAGGAGAACTCCCTCCACCACTCAGAACACTACCTGCACACAATAAAATTACCAATTACCCATAAAACCCTAACTTTTCATCACAAAATAGATAGGTATAAATTGACTCCATTCGGGCATTAAATAAAACACCTATGAAGTAGTTCTTGATGGCTTCAGGAGTTGCATTGACTCTTTCGATTTGTGCCATCTGCCCGATTTTTTCAGCAAGAGTCATTCTTTTCAACAAGTCATTTATTCTCGTGTGGAGTGGTTGCTTAGGGTCTTTATATTTCACGTATTCTGTTGCTTCTCCTTTCACTAAAGAGAAGTGCAGGATCGGAAGAAGAAGAAGAACAACAACAAGGATTCTCAAGGTTCCCATAATTTTAACCTGCAGAAAATTACAAGAAGAGGTTTTTGATGATTTTTCATGAGAGGAAGATTCACGAAGACCGTACGTTGATTGTAGTAAAAGAAAACTAAACAAAATCTAAGAAAAAATTTGATGAAGTGAAGGAAAAGAGACTGGCCGGGATTATTACAGTGGAGAGGCGACGTGAAGAGAATACGGTGGTGGTAGTGGTGGTTGCGGTGAATTAAGACTGTTTATGTAGAAAATAGAAATTGATTCGATCTGATTGTTTAATTTGATTTCCTGAAGAAAAAAAATATTATGTAATTTTGATCGGGTTAAATTATCTTCTCCAGTTATGAGTAGGTTACCATTTTCTACGAGCACGTTACCATAATCAAGAAATGGATAAAGACCAGACCAATTGAATTAATTCAATATAATTCAATGCTGTTGTTTCTTTTACGGTCGCAAAATAATTGGCAAGAAATAAAATATTTCCATACAAAAATATCTTGAATACATATGGAATGATTTGTTTTTTTTTTCCAAAAAGAATAAATAATTTTTCATGAATAAACCAGAAAAATACACGTAAAATTAATTTTGGTAAACATATTTGGATGGTTTAATAAATGATTTAAGTGTAGAATCAATGTGACACACTGCACAAGTAACTTATGTGCAATGGAAAAATCCTCACGAAGTAGAATGATGATTAAAATATAGATATTGTCATTTTGAAATTTGATGGTCAAAATTTAATAAAGTCAGCGTGTCCGTCTTCCTCATGCACGAGACACTGAGATACTGAGGATGAATGAATTATCTTTTATCACCTTTTATACAATGAAAAAAATATATCGTATGATTTGCAGGCATATTTTATCTCCCTCTTTATTTGGTGTAGTTAAGAATTAGATCGATGATTTCACAAATCGTCCATTTGATGGATAAACAAATCTCTTCAAAACTATTATTATTTTTTATTTAAAAAAATATTTATAAATCTATAAATATAGAAAAAAATAAAAAAAAGAGACATGATTAGGAATTTAGGATATAAGGGAATTTTCGTTAATTCCTTCTATATTAAAATTTTCTATTTTAATGTGTTCTCTAAAAATTATATTTCTTTTATTTTTTTTATTTTTCATCCCATCATCAAGTAATTTTGAGCTTCCAAAAGTCAGGAGCCAAAGTAGTGATATCAATGTTTTTTTAAATATAAAATTAATACTATTATATTTTAGTGTGAAAGATATATCATATAAATTATATATTTTTTTATTAATTTTATACGTTCAAGAATAATCTTTATTATATTATAATTTTATTGTTAAATAACTTGACAAATTTATTATTGAATATATTTTGCAAGTTAAATAATCTCTAAATTTAATATTGAATAGATAAAAAAAGATGACTAATAAATAATTAATAAATTTAATGAATTTAAGGTAGAATAGTCTCGTGTAGATTAAAATTTGGACTTAAAAATAGTATAAAATCATTTTGAAAAATTTTAAAATAAATGAGTTAATTTATAATGGACCATGCATTAATATTATTAAATAAGATATTGTTGTTTAAAAATTAAAATTAAAAAATAAAGATTTTTTAAATAAATAGAAAGCGTTGATTCAATCGGGACTATTTTTTTAAAAATAATTAATCATATTGAATAACATTGAATTTAAAATAATTATTTAATGTCATAAAAAATTTGAAATGATTATAAAGATAAATTGGAAAACGTTCATCGTAAGTGATCCAGAAGCTAAATATTTCACGGTTACGTATTCCATTTCGAAAAAAATAATCCTATAAATTCATCGAAGTTGAAGATTACATTAAAAATTTTGAAAAATAATTAATTATTCTTCTTGCTTACACAGTGAGGGCAGACCGATTCTTAAATGAGGCAGGCCCACGGCCCACGGCCCGTTGAATGAATTAATTAGTTCATAGGCACAATTTCAATTCCGGATTGAGTCCGATTCTAACCCAGCCTATAGTCAGTCTATCAAGAGCACCTTTCTTTTCTTTTCTTTTTTTTCTTTTTTTTCAATTCTTTTTAATGAAAGGGATTAGAACTTTCTTGAATTTATATAATCCTGGAGTAATAGGGAATTCATGCCCCAGACAACACGGTAAATATATGAGATAATCAGGGTTGAAATTCAAAACTTGTACCATATTTTTTTTTCAATAGAGAATTCATTTTCTTTCTTGAAAATAAAGGAATTTTTATTTTAATTCTATCCAAAAATTATAGAGAATTCCTTCTNGTCTAGATTAAAATTTGGACTTAAAAATTGTATAAAATGATTTTGAAAAATTTTAAAATAAATGAGTTAATTTATAATGGACCATACATTAATATTATTAAATAAAATATTGTCGTTTAAAAATTAAAATTAAGAAATAAAGATTTTTTAAATAAATAGAAAGTGCAATCGGGACTATTTTTTAAAAAATAATTAATCATATTGAGTAACATGGAATTTAAAATGATTATTTAATGTCATAAAAAATTTGAAATGATTATGAAGATAAATCGGAAAAGTTCACCGTAAGCGATCCAGAAGTTAAATATTTCACTGTTACGTATTCCATTTTGAAAAAAAATAATCCTATAAATTCATCGAAGTTGAAGATAACATTATAAATTTTGAAAAATAATTAATCATCCTTATGCTTACATCGTAAGAGCAGACCGATTCTTAAATGAGGCAGGCCCACGGGCCACAGCCCGTTGAATGAATTAATTAGTTCATTGGCTCAATTTCAATTCCGGATTGAGTCCGATTCTAACCCAGCCTATAGTCAGTCTATCAAGAGCACCTTTCTTTTTTCTTTTTTTTCAATTCTTTTTAATGAAAGGGATTAGAACTTTCTTTAATTTGTATAATCCTGGAGTAATAGGGAATTCATGCCCCACGGTAAATATATGAGATAATCAGGTTTGAAATTCGAAACTTGTACCATATTTTTTTTCAATAGAGAATTCATTTTCTTTCTTGAAAATAAAAGAATTTTTAATTTAATTCTCTCCAAAAATAATAGAGAATTCCTTCTTCGTTTTCCTATCCACATAAGGTTTGAAAATGGATACCCATTAATTTACTTCCTCTGCTATTCAAATGGATGATAGATATCCGTGTATTTGGGGAAGACGAAAATAAAGGTCAAAAAAAGTTTTCTGTGTGAATTTTTTGTTTTCAAATATTTATTTCGTATAAAAGAATGAATTTTGTTTCCGTTGTTTATCTATTAACTAACGGTGAGAGGCAGCCTCGCGTGCCCTTGTACGGCTGCCCGACGGCCTTGCGAGGGCGACCTTGCCCAAGCGCCCGACGGCCCTGGGAACGCCTTGCACGGCCCTGCGCAGTGCCACGCCCCTACTTTAGGCTCCACGGCGGTGTGGGCGACCTTGTACGGTTGCCTCGTGCGGCCCTGCTATGATCCAACTACATTTTTTTTTTCTCTTTCCTTAATTTTTTTTATTTTCTCGATTTTTTTCTCTAGAGATTTTTCTTTTTAAACTGAAAATATTTTTCTTCCTTGTCCACCACTTTTGATAGCCTGAACATTTTTTTTCCTAATTCAGATATTTAACTTTTCTAATAGACTAATCCCCGACACAATCAATTTGACTTATCACCGAGATAAATTCAGAAAATGTTCATGTCATAAATCATAATCCTATTAAAAAATGATAGATCTTCTATTCGTTTTAAGTTGTTTGATCTTCTCAATTGGAAGATCCTCTTATGTATAATACCCATTCCGGTTGCTTGAGTCTAATTTTAATTATTTTATTTCAAAGCAAAGATATTCATGGAGGTAGATTCGTCCTATTCATATATTAATAACTAAGAGGTGCTGATCGGATAGGCCTTAAAAGGAGAATAAAGTTTGGAATATCAAGAGACGTTATCAATTCTATAATTCATCCATACCGATTAGATTTGGAAACATTTAGTAACAACAAATATTTTTTTGACATGATTTTAATCAAGATAATCATATTTGTCACCAAAATACCTTATTATTGCACCTGAGGGACAAACCAACCTACATATTTCCAAAAGAAGATCATATACTAGTCTCAGGTGTCACACGGCCGACCTCACATTTATTTATAGAGAGATAAATTAAAAAATCAAACAGACCATTACATACCACCACATAATTTTACATGACTTCATAAAAATTGATCATTTTCTATTTCTATAAATTTATCGTATGATGACGCATTCGATTATGCTCCATGCACAAATAGAATAGGGATTTAAAATATGCAAAGAATCCCACATAAATATGAGCGACAAGTGGGGGGAGTTGTATGAAAATTACATTATCGCCACCGACCCGACGGAAGGAAATTTCCCAGATCTTAGACATGCAAGTTATTTTCTCATAATTCGGTCAGACCTCAAGTGCATATATATCTAATACAATTGGATTCAAATCTGGATAGTATCCAAACAATTAAGTATGTCACTGCTCATAAGTTTTTCCAAATTAAAATACATCTTAAAATTTTGAAGGATTAAAATACTCTACAATTTTTAAAAAATATTTACCATCTTAGTTTTCTTCCCATAGACAAAATAATACATTCTGTAGATAAAAGATAGAAAAAGATATTGAGCATCTCTAATTTTCCCTCTTAGTTACGAAGACCGTTAATTACTGATTACACGGTAAAATGATAAGAAATTTAAAGCTGTGAGAGGTAGTCGTAGATTTCTCACCCGAATACTTCAAGCTAAAGTTAGGGTTGTACGAAAAGACCCAAATAGCGCTCATTGTAGTGTAACAAAATTCATCGACAAAGAACAGAATGTACCATTCATATTTTGTCTAGGGTACAACAACAACAACAACAACAAAGCCTTATCCCACTAGGTGGGGTCGGCTATATGGATCCTTTTACGCCATTGAGTTCTATCCCCTACTATATCATCATCTAGATTTAAATAAAATTTATCTTGTTTTATTGTTGCCAACCAAGTCTTTTTTGGTCTTCCTCTCCCTCTTTTAATGTGCGTATTTATCATAGTTTCACATCGTCTAACAGGGGCATTTATTGGTCTTCTAAGTACATGTCCGTACCATCTCAAACGTGTCTCCCGAAGTTTTTCTTCAATAGATGCAACTCCGACTTTCTCTCTAATACTCTCATTCCTTATTCTATTCATCCTCGTATGTCCACACATCCACCTTAACATCCTCATCTCTGCAACTTTCATCTTTTGCTCATGTGCTCGAGTCATAGCCCAACATTCAGCACCATATAACATAGCAGGTCTAACTGCCGTTTTGTAGAACTTCCCTTTAAGTTTTAGAGGTACTTTACGATCACATAAGACACCCGATGCTAATCTCCATTTCAACCATCCTGCTTGTATTCTATGTAAGACATCTCTCTCAATTCCTCCATCACTTTGCAAGAACGATCCTAAATACTTAAAGTTCTCGATTTTAGACAACTCATCATCTCCTATCTTAACAATTGTTTCACTACGTCTAGCATTGCTAAACTTAAATTCCATATATTCAGTCTTTACTCTACTAAGCCTAAAACCTTTCATTTCTAGAGTTTCCCGCCAAGATTCTAGTTTAGCATTTACTCCTTCACGTGTCTCATCTATCAAAACAATATCATCTGCAAACAACATGCACCATGGCACTGTATCTTGAATGTGCCTAGTGAGTTCATCCATGATTAGTGTAAAAGATAGGGACTTAAAGCTGATCCTTGATGTAACCCTATCCTTATTGGAAATGCTTCAGTCAATCCACCTGAAGTCTTCACTCTAGTCGTTACATCTTCATACATATCTTTAATTAGGTCAATATATGTTACGCTAACGCCTCTCTTTTCTAGAATTCTCCATATAATTTCTCTTGGTACCCTATCATAAGCTTTTTCTAAATCAATAAATACCATGTGTAGATCTTTCTTTTGCTCCCGATATTTTTCAATTAATTGCCTAAGAAGATGTATAGCTTCTATTGTCGACCTTCCAGGCATGAACCCAAATTGATTTTCGGTTACCGTGGTCTCCTTCCTCAATCTTTTTCTATTACTCTTTCCCAAAGTTTCATGGTATGACTCATTAATTTAATACCCCTATAGTTTGCACAATTTTGTATGTCTCCTTTGTTCTTATATAAGGGAACTAGACTACTTACCCTCCATTGATTAGGCATTTTTTTTGTTTTCAATATTAAATTAAATAATTTTGTAAGCCATTCAATACCTTTTTTCCCTAAACATTTCCATACCTCTATTGGGATATCATCCGGTCCCACGGCCTTTCCATTTTGCATCCCTTTCAAAGCTTGTTCTACTTCTGAAGTTTGAATTCTCCGATGAAAATTAAAATTTCTATACTCATTTGAAATACTTAAATTGCCTAAGTCAAGTTGGTCCCCTAAACTTTCATTAAAAAGTTGATGAAAGTAAATCTTCCACCGCTCTTTTATTTCGCTATCATTTACTAGTACTCTATCGCATTCATCTTTAATACATCTTATTTGACTAAGGTCTCTTGTTTTCCTTTCTCTTGCTTTAGCTATTTTATAAATGTCTCTTTCCCCTTCTTTTGTATCTAAATTTTGATATAATCGTTCAAAAGTTTTATTTTTTACTTCATTCACTGCTTTCTTAGCCTCTTTCTTGGCTATTGTATATTTTTTTAAGTTTTCCTCGTTCTTACAAATATATAATTCCTTATAAGCTATTCGTTTTTCTTTCACTTTCTCTTGTACTTTCTCATTCCACCACCAAGATTCCTTATAAGCTATTTTGTCTAGGGTAAGAAAAAAAAATCTACACAATTAAACAATGAACAAAAGCAATCATCAAACAACTCGTGCTGACATGCCATATGGGGATTTAGAAATACAAGTCGTTCTTCGCTACTACTATCTGACTCTGAGTTTATACAACTACAACTCGATCCTGCACGAATAATGAAATGGAAGTCAGGCATGAAATTTTCAAAGAGTTATTCAAAATGGCAAATAATATTGCTCATTATTAGTTTTATTAGTTCACCAAATGAAATAGATACCGCTGAAATAAAATTAGCACCGGATAAAATAGAAATAATTTGTCATAAATGATCATATTTTGGTATATTGTAGATAATTTTATTTTTATAATAGTGTTGCGTAAAATATTTTATCCAATTCATCTAAATTTCATAATTTGTTTGATCCTACTAATCTAAATTGCTCCTACTCAATTAGTCTATTCAATCAGCCCTCCAAGTGCAATCAGCCCTTCTAGCTAAATCGATTAGCTTATCTGACTCAATCAGTACACCTACTCAAATCTACGACCTTTATCATGCTTGATCAATCCATTGTCCCATCTAACCTAACTAATGTAGTCCATCATGCCCAACATTTCTACCAGCCTGATCCGACCCAATTGGTCCAGTCAGACTTGCCCACCTAATTAAATCAGTTTGATCCATCCAACCTTAGATGGCACCCCCACTCTCTTTGCTTATCTGACCCAATTGATTCATACGAATTAATTGGCTCACTTGACTCGCCCTATCCAACCTATACTCCAAGTCCATTGTCCCATCTAACCCAACTAATGTAGTCCATCATGCCCAACATTTCTACAAGCCAGATCCGACCCAATTGGTCCAGTCAGACTGACCCACCTAACTAGATCAGTTTGAAGCATACATATTCCAAATGGTCCTCTTTGCTCAATCAGTTTGTCAAGTTTGATCCATCCAACCTTAGATGGCCACCCCCATACTCTTTGCTTATCTGACCCAATTCGATTCATACGAATTAATTGGGTCACTTGACTAACCCTATCCAACCTATACTCCAAGTCCATTTTTTGCAATTAAATATAGAAATAGGTATTGATCCGTGAAAACCCATACAAATGAAATAACTATTCTAGTGAACAACAACTCCAGTAAGATTTCGTGGAAGACATGGGTTTTTGTGTATTTTTGAGAAAATTATGCTAAATTTGATTATTAATTCATCTTAAATGCTTGACATAAAAAGGGGTTCAATTTAGGTAGTCGACCACTGTTTCGTCTAAAGGAAGGACGTGGAGTAATCTAGCTTATAAATTAAAAGATCAAGTGAAAACAGATTAGTTTACCTTGGAAGTCATATTTGTCATGGCCAATTGAAACTTCTCCCTTGTTTTTGCCGTCACAACATGGCCAGCCACTGCCACTTTATCAAAGGCACCTTGCAGCCAAGCTGTCCCAGCAGTTACGTACCTAAATATTTAGTTCATACAGGCCAAAATTAGTATTTGCTGTTAGTTCACTTTGATTCATCAAGGAAGCAACAGCACCCTATCTGTTAAGGTTAGTTATATAACAGATAAATCTGTACCTGTTAGTTTTGACGGCTGAACCAGTATCATTCAGCCTTTGCTCTGCTGATTTAACTTTCTCGTTCACCACAGAGATTCCAACTGTCAATTTCTCCGTAAAACCAAGGCGTTTGTCGAAAGAAACTGCTTTTTCTGAAGCAGTAGCCGTCAACCGATGCTTCTCATCAAATGCTTTAGCTCTGTTAATAGCATCTTGTCTAATTGCTGAACCCTTTGCAAACACAGCTGCCACGGCACCTTGAGCTTTAGTGACATAAACCCGTCCACTTCTTGAACTACTTCCGCCCTGTGGGTGCTCAAACAAATTATTTCTTTTAGACCATCGAAACTAGAACCAAAATGCATTAGGCATAACAGAAGAGATAATTACACTCGAGTTTGCAGTGACATCGTGCGTTGAAGCATATATTTCGACAGGGATATCAATTGTCACACCATTTTCCTTAACTTGCTGCAAAAAATACAGAGTTGACAAAGTGAAACAACTAAAATTAGTAGACAGTCTCCATAGGATAAATGAGGTTTACCTCATCAATTCTTGGGACATAATCTTCAGCGGGAGTTATAGTCACAATCTGGTCAACGATGGTGGCGCCCTGCCAAAGAAACAGTTGATATAACAATAGGGAAAGATCAGAGTACGTATTAACTAAGTGGATATCACAAAAATTAAGGAAAGAACTTCAATAAATTCCCGACAATGATAGAGAGTTCCATTTGTAACTCAAAAATGACTTCAAAGTTATTTGAGATTGTCACTTTTGCGATTGCTTAAGCTAACTACTAAGCATGAAATTTAATGTGACAACAACAAGGATGAATGCACTTGGTATGTAACTTTGAGCTAATTATCAAGAAATATACGAAAATTTTGGTTATAATTAGACTAGAGCTTCTTTTAATGTATAATAATATTGTAGAACTTGAAAAAATTGTCATGGTATGTTATAGAAAGAGCGAACAATGTATTATACCACAAAATGGTTTAGTGTTGGAGCTACAACAAAATTTCCTATCTAGTTTGAGTGCAAACTTGAAAATGGCTTTAAAAATTATTTGAGATTGTCATGGCCTGCTATTGCTTAAACTGAGAACTGACAAGTAAACCTTCCTCGAGGGATGAATACAATTTTGTATGCAAGAACTTCGAGCCACCTACCAAAAAACATCAGCAAAATATTGGTCATAACTGGATTAGTAGTATGTTTTTGTTTTTAATCTTTGATCAAGAGGTGTCCTCAGTCCTCACACTGCATTAAATGTGAGGTAGCCCCATTTGGGCCAGGAGTGACAAAGTTACGCCCTTTCCATTAGTGTAGGTATACAATTTTGAATATCCGAACATTGGCAACTCGCTTAATACTAGACCAAGCAACTGTTGGTAATTAGTCCTAATATGTAGAAATATATAGAATCTAAAAGAATTAGCGGTAGATTATAGGAAAGAAAGTAGTATAACATTTGATTGAGCTAGCAAGATAGACCTAGTCTGAAACATAAAAGTATAACGTTTCAGTCCTATTCAACACAAGATAATCGATCAGCTTTCCTGTCATAACTGAGAATAGTGCTATGAAACAATGTGTCCAAAAAAAGGTAGCCTATCAGCCACTACCAAGACAGACCAAGTGAGGATATATTCGTCGAAATCATAAGAAAAACATATATTATATTGCATACCGATAGCAGTAAAGCAATCTCCAGCGCTTTCGAATCTTTAAAGGTAACAAACGCGACTCTTCGAATTCCTCCTTCACTGTCAACAACACCCACGTATACTATAGCACTCAGATCTAAGCTTAACCAAGAAACCTTAGAAGCAGAGGAAATTGCAACATGACGAAAGTAAAAGAATAAAACCAACCCTCGGATCTCGATGCGTTCGATGTCGCCAGAGAAGGAGAAAAACTCGCGGATCTCCCTCTCTTCCACCAGATCTGCTATGTTTGCGACTCGAATAGTTCTCGTCTGCGAGGAGATTCACAAAACCACGGGAGAGGCAAAAAAGATTCAAACACAGAGATAAACAAGAAAAAAAGTTCAAAGAAATCAAAATCTTAACGCATTGCTTCTCACCTGCATCTCCTCGTCTGTTCTCGGAAGGATGGAAGGAAGGAAGGAAGGCAGAGATTGTTTCAAATCCTCCTCTTCCTCTGGCCAGTCTAGAAGCATTTTATATAGGTAGATAGCGAAATGATATGTCTTTATAACGGACTGCTACGAACAGGTGTTACCGTGATCGATTTCATTACGGTTCCTTGTTTGCGAACGCTAATGGCTGGTTATATCACCTTATACTTCGTGATGGTAGTAACGGCCGTTACTTAACTGAGTTAAAAAGGTAAGACTGAGTCAAATCTGGCGACATATATACCATCGTTATGTCAGTTCATGTGGAGCTTTGTGTATTTTAATTCAAATACCGACAGCACGACAATTAAATTTTAATTTACCAATCACTGACACGCTAATCATATCGAAGAACAAAAAAATAGCGATACAACAGTTGGATGTTGGAATAAAACGTTGGGCTCGAAGTTGTCAGGTAGATGATAGATTCATTTGTTTATTAAAGAAAGGGGGAATTGACTAAACGATTTGTTTGGCAAGTAACAGAGAGATTAGGAATTGAAGCCACTTATCAGAACACAATAATTATGTCTTTCCCACAAGGGCCATATACGTTGGCGTTCGTGGTTGTAAATAGTAATCACTAGGTATTAGGTGATCTAAATTGATTCAGTTCATTTTTAGCATTCCTGTCAATCTATTCTAAGATCAACAAAGATAATTAAAATTATGGGGATTACTAACTCGGATACTGTGACTAACGCATGGAGAAGATGAGTATACTGATTTTATCAAATTTGTACTCGTAAATAATAATCACCAGGTGTAAATGATGAGGGAAATTGACCCTGATTAAGGTCAATCAATTTTGAGTTGATTCAAATTATGATTTTAATATTTAATCAATATATTAATTGGTTGAGTGAAAATTAAATGAGTCAAAGTTGATCGATAGTTGATACTGAGATATGAAAAGTCTAAATAAATCATGATCGATCGGATATTTGATGGTTCGAAGTCCAATATGGAATTGACACGAGATGAAAAATTTAAGTGGATTATGGTTAATTAGATAATTGCCGATTGAAAGTCTAATAGGAAATCAATATGAGACGAAAAATTCTGATGGGTTAAGGTTGATTGGATATTAAGTAACAAAAAATCCTGACCGATTAGGGTTGATCAAATACTAGACAATGAGAAAATCTTAACAAATTAAGGTTAGGTAATGAAAAATTTTAGCCGATTAAGATTAATTAGATATTGGGCGAAGTTTTAATAAGATGAGATCAACTGGACACTCAATTTGAGAATTAAATTTTAGTAGGATGCAGACAATGACCGTCGACTCCACTGATAACATTCATTAATTCATAGTTCATATTAAAAAAATGATAGAGAGAGTAAAAATGAGAGAGTGAAAAATATAGTGAATGATGTGGCACCTTGCATGCAGTGATCTTCGACGGATTCACCGTGCCCCCCAGGGTGTAGTTTGATTCGGGGCGGCGGTCGAAGATCGCCGATGGTGTCCAAGCGATAATCGGACGTGTGCATGCAAAGTGTCACGTCATGCCATATTATTCACTATGCTTTTCATTCTCCCATTTTCACTCTCCCTATCATTGCTCTTCATATTATATGTTTAAGTAATTGATAAAATCAAATAAATTTTCAAAAGCACATAGAGTATTGTTTAATGATACGAACAGTATTGTAAATCATTATCTTGGAGTGGGTTTACTATGGACTAGGGCACACCCCATCAATGGTAGAGAAAGAGTTTGAATTGTCGATCGTTGACAGGTTGATCATGTTACTTGATGATGTTTTCAAGGAATAAGTCATCGCATAGCTAGGAAACACAACCCCCCCCCCCCCCCCCCCCCCCCCCCCCCTCTCAAATTTAAAATTTTGGATCCGTCTCTGATGAATAAAATTAGTCAATGATAGACAAAAATTATCTCTGGCTTAAACGTTTTAGAAGATTTGAAGAGTCTATTCTAGTTTTATAGTGGCTTAAAAGTTTTAGAAGAAAGATTTCTAGAAGATTTGAAGAGTCTATTCTAGTTTCATAGTGAAGTGTTAGTTAGTGCATTGCCATATCAATAAAAGATAATTCTAAACACAAGATTTATGAAAAATTATTTATATTCGTTGTATTTCCTTTTATCTCTTATAATTTGAGAATATTATTGTAATTAAAGATTGTAAGATACTTTTTTATCTTCGAAAGATGTTCGAAAAAGAAAAAATTTATTAATGATATATTACTAAAATTAAGACTTGGATTAGTCATTCTAAGAATAGATACTAAATAAAATTTAGTTGTTATACATGTAATGTCAAAGTTGATTGAAATATTCTACTATACATTCAAATGACGAGCTGATGACGATTGAAATTATTTAACTCTCGCCCTCATAAGGTTCTAATAGGTGGTAAAAGGTGTTTCGCTCATTCTCATCGTTTCCACCAATCCGTCTTAATTAAGATCAACATGGAGGAGATAAATCACGGGGATTACTAGTCCAGATATTATGACTAGTATGTAAGAAGGACGGACACATTAACTTTATTAAATTTTAATTTCAAATCTTAAAATGATAATATCCATATATTAACTATCAACTCATCCAATAAGACTCATAAGGTGTTTGTCAAAATGAAGATGAGGAGCGACGGACAATAATTCCATCTCTTATGTTTAAATCATAAGAGTTTCATTAATTTTTGGGTTGCGAATCTTCGCACAACGTCTCTTTTATACATATGAAAAATAGACTCACCCCTGTCAGCTCCTGTAAAATGATACCGTTACACTTAAATATATTATTCAATATATTATTTTATTATACACACATTAATTTTTGAATTTATTGATTAATTATTTAAACAAAATAAATTTTATTTAATATATATTTATTATATATTTATATATATATATTTTAATATTATAATAATTATAATTTCATAATTTCTTAATGATGTTGAATAAAATGTTAATTATAATTATGAAAATATTAATATAATATTATATTATTATTTTGTTTTTTAATGTATTTTTTATTCGTATATGATTGATGATTATTATATATATCAGTATAATAATATATTATTTTGATATTATATTATTTAAAATCGACATAATATCTTTCGATAAAAAATAAAACGACAGTTTGATTAATTAAATAAAAACGGATTTTGACTATTTTCTTTCCTCTTTTCTAATAAAGAAAGCAAACAAATAAAATATAAATTCTATTTTCTTTACTCGTCTCTTTTCCTCAATAAAATTTTCAAACCTATCATCAGTAAAAAAACGATGATAATATTCATTCAGGCTATTTCATATCGTATTTTGAATTAGTAAAATAATCTTTTGTATAAGAAAAATGAAATACTCAATAAAATAGTTTATATCCAATAGAAATTAATTTTAAAATCTATTAAAATAATTACTCAGGTAGTTATCAATTGTATTAATCCGTGAAATTCAAACCTATCATTCGTTTAATGCATGCACAATGAAAGCGAATTAAAATTAGAATATTTTGATAAATTTATTTTGAATAGATTTTTAGAAAATAAAAGGGCTAAATTAAAGCGTCTAGAAGTTTTGCCTTCAATTGCGTGTCAAATAGCTGAATTTGGAAGTTTCTTGAAAAGATCAGCCGCCTCCATTGACTCGATACAACATTAACGTCAAGTTGTCAACAAGTCAAAATTTTTGACCAAACACGAAGTTGATCTAGACCAAAAATAAATGCGCGTTAAAACTGTATTTAATTAGAAATAATATAATTCAGTTTGTAATATAATTGAACTTGCATTGAGACTGTATTTTATTAGAGATAATATAAATTAGTTTATAATATAATTGAGTCAGTGATGTAATTCAGATGATATGTTGTTGTAGATTATAATATTTTTAATAGTTTTGTAATGTAAATTATATTATATTACAATTTTAAAATTATACCAAATAAAATAATTAATCTTGTAATATAATCAGGATTATATTTCAATATTGATTATCCTCTATCAAACATAATCTTAATATCTAAAGTCAACAAATTAATTTAATTTTAAAATAATATGATTAAAGAATCTTTGGATCAATTTATGTGCAAAATTATTTGTATCCACGGACCTTTCGTTATGAAAGAGAGAGAATCAAAGGAACTTAAGTAAGGGAAGGAACTCTGAAAATTTAGAATCGCAGATTTATTAGCAGAGTACCAACTCAGTTAAATAAGTAGGGCCTTAAAAAAATTATTCTTAAGTCTTTTACTTAAAAAAATTGCAAATAACTACAACAAATTATGCTCATCCAAAATATCTCTCATTCATTTTTAGATTATACGAAAAAAAAATTATGAGATTAATTTATAATCGATTATCAAATAGTTAGGAGATGAAAAGAATTTTTTTCCCGAGGACTATGCCTGTC
The DNA here is from genome assembly GCA_024364735.1 of Boesenbergia rotunda. NCBI lineage: Eukaryota > Viridiplantae > Streptophyta > Magnoliopsida > Zingiberales > Zingiberaceae > Boesenbergia > Boesenbergia rotunda. The sequence continues at coordinate 465,810 of JAGFNQ010007099.1, read as the reverse complement.
GAAAATTATTTTCTAACGTATTATAGCAATTTTGTCATCCTTTAATCAACCGAGTACCCTTTGAGGATCATATAAAATCATGAATAATTATAGAAAAGTGATTATGTTATCTTATACGCCCTCACAGTTCGTCCCCAGATTATATAAGGGAGGTAAATCGGGGTCTGTTTTATAGTCAACTGTCAAGTAACTAGCAGGTGTGAGATGTTTTTTTCTCCGAGAACATGAATCGACGAAATTGACCCCTTGTCCCATTGTAACAAAATTACTACCCTCTAGTCAACTAGTATAAAACAAGAATCGTGGCAAAAAGGAGAAGCGTTTACCCCCGGTGCCTCACCAATATTCCCAAGGCCAATTCGGATAATAAGAGGGTGAGTTATTCCGGAGTGCAAGGATTTACTATAAAATCAAAATTAATCATGATGACAGAAAGGCGATAATGCTCACCCCAGCCCCCTTACAGTCCGTTTTAAAATTAGGGAGATAAATCATGAATAACTATTAACTCAAATAGTAACTAGTATAAGTGGCAAAAGTGATTCACTCACCCCAGCGTCTCCTGGGCCAACACGGAAGAGATAAATTACGGGATTACTAGTCCAGATATTATAACTAATGCATGGAGAAAATAGGCATATTAATTTATCAAATTTTAATTTTAAATTTTATGATGATAATACTCATGTATAATCATGGTCCATGAAAGCTGCTACTAGTTCGGAATTAACCACAGGTGATATTACTCCATGCGGCAGCCGTGGTGAGGATTAATTGGGCCTATCATGCACAAGTTCAAGCCCACCTATCAGATCTGTGCAATCGCACCATAGGCGCCGTGCTCAATGGGCCTACTTTGTTCCGGGCACTGGATCTACGCTCTGTTCATCATCAGCCGCTCTCCATCAATCTCCAACGCAGTCATGTGCAATTCGAAGAAGCTTTTCTTCGGAGAGATGGGAAGCAGGTACACAAATTAACTTGATTACCGTTAGCTCGTGTTCTACTACATGATGTCTATATATTAATAAAAAAAATACATCTTATTCATATTACGGATTTCATTGCTTGTTCGAGTTGGAGCTCAAGATGGCAAAAACATGATTCGTTCGTCTCCCAAAATTAATACAGAAAAGATAAATTACGAGAACTACTAACTCGGATATTGCGGCTAGCCATTAGACGGAAACCTATTAATGTTCTAAAATTGGAAATGGCAAGAGCGGCCCCATTTGACCTGCTCAGTCGAGTTCAACACTATCAGTTCATTCGGCTAGCTCGACTAGTTTAACTCGTCCAGTACTGATCGTCTAGCCCTAATCAGCTCAAATCATCGTCCAATTCGCTGAAGCCGATGATCATTCGACCAGGTTTCTTGATTTTTGCCACCCACACTCGGTGCAGGGGTACAATTATGGAGCTTGGCTCCTCGATCGCAAATTTATTATGACAGTACGTGAACATTAATGCTGTCCTGCATTTGTACAATGCCTCCTCCATGCTCATCATATCTTGAATAATAATAATAAAAATATAATTAAAGCAATAAATTTGCTGAGTTGTTCTCCACTGCTTCATCCTTTATCATTATGAATATTGAATAGCTCTCTGCATTCGGAATGGTCACTGCATTTTAGAAGCAGTTCCATTTAAATTGGAAAATAAAATTAAGAATAGGTCTGCTCCAACTGAACTGTGCAGAGGCTCGATCCAGTTGAAAGTTGACTCGCCACAAAATCAATTGAAAGAGACAAAAAGTAAATAAAACTTTGATAATTTCTCCAAGAGATGGAGATGAGGTGTGAACATAATTTTTCTGCATAAATTTGTAAATTTATAAAGTTTTTTATCATGTAAATTTGAATTTGAAACTATGAATATATAATTTTAATTTTATCAGAAGGCATGTGGGATTAGGTTAAAGCACTGAAACAGGATATTGCAGAGAATATAATTAAAAATGTGTTGGTTGAGGGGGCAAAGAGTACTGTTGGTGGGTTTAGATTCAGCTCAACATATCTTAGCATTTCTGTTGGCATCCATGCCATTAGGCATCTTAAATTTGAGCTGAGATATTGTAGGGAGATCAATCTTTACCATCATTTTCAATCGATATCGAGTTCAAAGTTGATCTATTATCGACGAGTTGATCGATGACCCTTTCGTATGAGATGCAAGGAAGGTTGTCGTAGCCAAACAATCGCACAAACTTCTACTTCGAGTCACAAAGAGTAAGTTGGGTCGATCATATAAGTATCTAAAAATATAGGTACCACATTTCAACATTATTTTTCTTCCTCTGTTCTATCACGCCTCAAAAACACCTAAATTACCACACAACTCATGCCATTTATCATGCTTACCGACTCTACTTAAGTCTACAAAACTGATAATAAATCTAAATGTTTGCTAAGTTTGTGGAATATCTTTTATCATAATTGAGAGATGGAGTTAAGAGAGGCAAATTCACACGCGGTATCTGTGTCAGAGCTACTAACTTAAGTATATGTCACAATTTTGTGGCTTGTTTTTCACTTGCCGTTCCCACAATATTGTGAGTTTTTTGTTTGTTTGTTTGTGCCTAGCTATTTCTTCTTAGCACAGCATTAAAACAAACACATGTCATGCTACCAACAACAAGTCTAATTCTGACTACCAAGTACACACATAGTGGTGGGTTGTTCCTTGGTCTAATTCAAATTTGGAATTTGTTTGTTGGGTTGAAAATTATAGAGTATCAGGTCGTTAATTTCCGAAACTTTACTCTGGATCATTACGTTAAAATAGATCATTACGTCAAACACATGGAATGTTACTGCTACGACCAACTCCGTTCCCTCTATTACTTATTTCTGTCTCCTGGGTTTCAGATCATCTCCATTGCATCCCAAATGGCGGCCATTGCGACGGCGGCATGCCTCTCCTCCTTCCTTCTCTCTATTTTCTTACTCTTCGGCCACCGGCAGATCCACGCGGCCAGCGCTGACGCATCGACGGCGGCGAATCCGTTCACCGTTCGGGCGGCCCTGATCCGTTACTGGAACCGCAAGGTGCCGACCAACCGCCCGCAACCCGCCTTCATCGTCGACAAACTCTCCCCGCTCTCCGCCCTCGACTCCGCGACCTACTCCTCCCTGGCCGCCGCCGACCCCGCCGCCCTGTCCTCCCGCGTCGGCGACCTCTGCGCCGCCGCGCGTCTCCTCTGCAACCCCGAAGATACCAATACCTACTCCGACGCCGCCCGCAAGGACGACTCCTCCGCCTTCGGTTCCTACCAGAACTCCAACTTCTCCGACTACGGCTCCGGTGCAAAAGGTGGAAGCAATGGGTTCAGACACTACTCCGACGGCCTCAACGTCCCCGTCGACTCCTTCCGACGCTACAGCCGGGACTCCATCGGGCACAACGACTCCTTCGCCTCCTATGCTGAGGATGGGAACGTCGTCACGGCCAACTTCACCAGCTATGCTTCCTCTTCCACCGGAGGTGCCGGCGGCTTCGACTCGTACGACCACGAAGCCAACGTGCCGGACCTCAAGTTCAGCAACTACGATGCCGACGCCACCGCCCGGAAACGCTCGTTCTCAAGCTACTCCAACGCTGCCAACGCCGGGGACCAGTCCTTCACCGGGTACGGCAAGCGCGGAGCCAACGTGCCCGTCTCCTTCAAAGGCTACGCCACCGACTCCAACGTCATTGGTTCCTCTTTCGACGGCTACGGCGAGAGCGGCAGCGGCGCCAACGATTCCTTCGCCTCGTACGGATTCAACGGGAATGTGCCGGTGAACAACTTCCGGTCGTACGGAGACGGCGGAAAATCTGGGTCAGAAAGCTTCACCAGCTACCGCGACCAGTCCAACACCGGCGACGACAGCTTCAGCTCCTACGTCAAGGGCGGCAACGCCGCCTCGGCCGATTTCACCAACTACGGCAACTCCTTCAACCCGGGGACCGACTCTTTCAAGGGCTACGCCGAGGGCTCCGGAAAGCACAAGGTCACCTTCAAGGGCTACGCCAGCGACAACACCACATTTTCAGCCTACGCCAATTCGGGAATCGATTTCAAGACCTACCGCAACTCCTCTGTCAATCCTTCCTTGGGTGCCCCCACAGCCGCGCCCCTCCTCTCCCTCCACACCGGGAAGCCGGCGAACCGGTGGCTGGTGGAGCCGGGGAAGTTCTTCCGAGAACGCGAGCTCCGGCGGGGGAGCGTGTTGCCAATGCCGGACATCCGCGACAAGATGCCGCCGCGGTCCTTCCTCCCGCGGTCAATATCCGGCCGGATCCCGTTCTCCGTCGCCGACGTCCGTCGAATTTTCGGGATCCGGGAGGACACGGCGCTGGGGAAAGCGGTGGGCGACACGGTGGCGGAGTGCGAGCGGGCACCGAGCCGCGGCGAGACGAAGCGGTGCGCCACCTCAGCGGAGGACCTGATCGACTTCGCGGTGTCGGTACTGGGAAGCGACGTGGTGGCGCGGAGCACCGCCTCCACCGCGGGCTCCAAAGGCGACATCCTCATCGGAAAAGTTCGCGGGGTGAACGGCGGCAAGGTCACCCGGTCGGTGTCGTGCCACCAGAGCCTCTTCCCTTTCCTCGTCTACTATTGCCATTCGGTGCCCCAGGTGCGGCTCTACGAGGCGGACATCTTAGCCGTCGATTCCAAGGAAAAGATCAACCACGGCGTCGCCATCTGTCACCTCGACACGTCGGCGTGGAGCCCGTCCCACGGCGCCTTCGTAGCGCTGGGGTCCCAGCCAGGCCTGATCGAGGTCTGCCATTGGATTTTCGAAGGCGACATGACGTGGACGGTCGCAGATTGATCAAACATATAATATATCCAATAATGAAGGCATCCAGTGTTAGTTTCGTGAGGTAAAAGTTCTTGATTACTTATTTTCTCCACGTCCCCTTTTGTTTGAAATCCTATAAATTTGCTCAGTGATTGTTACGATGTCATGTCATTGCTTCGGTCATGAATCTGAAATCCCCAGTACACAATTTCTCTTCTATCTGTTTGTTAGCAGTAACACCTGTCATTGAAGATTTACCTTGAACTTCCTCTGAACTGAAACAACCATTAGCTGATGAAAGGTAACAACACCTGTTATTTAAAATTCTCTAATAAAACAGGGTTACCTCAGCTTTAACAGATCAACACTGACCTAATTCCCTTTTTCTTTTCCTTTTGCTTTCTGGTTGCTTTATCTCCTTGGACTCTGACAACTAAGAGGAGATCACTATGAACAGTGAAAAGATAAAGTAATCACTCTGAACAAACTTAAAGCCATAATCATTAAAGATAATAACAAACTGTGCGCATTTGGCATGAGTTCCCTTCAAATAGGACAAAGTATTAGGTCGAAGTCCTGCAAATAGAAGAAATCCAAGGCAAGTTGGAAGACAGCAAGTGAAGCAGCACATGCAGCGTGAGATCAATATCGGTTACATTCGGGCAATCCCTAAAAACAAGGAATTATTGTTGAACTGTATTTAATGGTTCGAGTTGAACATCAGCAAAGGTGACAAGGGCCTTGGAGTGGTCCTACTTGGAGGGCCTTTGATAGTCAAAGATGCACAGTTTGTCACCATCGAAGTTCATCAGTCAACTTGAGGGAAGTGAAAAGCAAAACATGTGTAGTAGGTGTTTCTGTTTTTCTGAAGGAATCCAATGGGCAGTAAGTTCAGAGTCGATAAAAGAGTAAATGATGAAGAAACTTAAGTGGCTGAATGATCAGAGTGGGTGCCTTCATGAGCAGTGTCTTGGCACATGTAACTAAAGCTCTTGAGATAAAAAAAAAAAGAACCTGCATGCCATTTCTGCATTAGAAGGATATCAGGCTAATGAAGGTATAAGCAAAAGCTTAAAAATTAGAAAAAGCATCTAATTTTTTAAACAAGGATATCTGGCTATTGTTTCCATGTTTCAAAAAAGTTGCTAGAATGTAAAAAGGCAATCCCTAAGGTGATATAGATAATTTCTGTGTATGGAAAGTTGGAACAAACCAGAAACAAAACAAATGATAGAACGTGGGTTTTAAATATCAGAAACCAATTTCAAGTACACAATCAACAAAGAGGAGAAACTACGGTCATAGACATGAAGATGAAAAGACTGTAAAATATCAACTGACACTAAAATCCAAGCAACTAGGAATCTATGACTTGGTAGTCTTGCAAGGATATTACAAGTCATGGATGTTACTTGAATAGAAACCCCACCAAAAATTACACATTGCATATCCTTCAATGCGTAGATGATAAATCCCAAGACAGTTCTTTTGGGAGTTATCCTTTCAATAGTTCGTAAAAGTGTATATGCAAATCATCCCATCCATGTGTGAAATTGTAAAGAAATCTACACAAGCTCAGTAAAGAATGATTTGATTGCTAAGTAGGATAACTAAATAATCTCAAACATCTTACTTAGACTCACTCAATGAACAAAACTTAAAGACTCACTAAATGAACTAAACTTGAATAGCAACAAGCTAGAGTTAATGTTCGAGAATATAGAACATGAATATAGTCAGAAGTATATAAGCAACTAAATGTAGGCAGACCTTGTGCCTACTCAAAATTAAAAATGAAAGTCCAAAAAATTTCAATTATTGATTCAAAATATATACATTTTAAAAATCAAACAATACAAACGAGGCAGAGACTGTTGACAGTGTCATAAAACCTTGCTCATTCCTAGCAGTATAGACAGTCATTGCAGTTTCATCTCCCACCAAACATCCTGCTAATCGCATCTGAAAAACCTAAGGAACATTAGGGCCCCTTTGCATGCACCGTCTTTAGGGATTGCCTTACACAAACATACAAACAATCACATTTCATACATTTCACACATTTCACACAAACAATCACAATACACATTTCACACAATTCACAAAGTTGGAACTAACCAATGACCCTAAGGGAGTGGCCATTGGTACCAGGCCTAAGCTGATTAACCTTGGTAAAATCAGGTTTGCTCATGGCAGGCTTCGAGTCAGCCATTTCCTGAAAATTATAAAAATTCCATTCATCCATCAACTTTATTTCCTAAGAAAAAAAAGACTTTTCCAATCGATCAACAATCATGCCAATGAAGAAACAAATAGAACCTTAAGAATAAGATGAAGCAATTTGATTTTGTGCATGATTTGGATCACTGTGGAGAAAGATGAGATTTATGTAGTTGAGATATAATTGGGATGTTTTTACTAACAGAGAATGAAAAGGATATGGAATGAAAATGCAAGTGAGAGATATATGCAGGGCATCCATTCATTTGGCTAAGAAAGCGGCATTATCATTTGCACAAGAAGATTTAGGAAGGGAACCAAATATATTAGATATGATAGGTAGGGGTTCTGATTAGATGCAAGCTAATATATGGAATGATTTGGTTAAAATTCATTGGAGTAAAGAAGATTACAAGATCAAATGTGAAATTGCACATAAGAAAAAAATGACAGCAAATGATGGGTCTACTACCAAACATATTGGGGTTCAATTTCTTTTGGAGCACACCATGAGAGAATGGTAATCCTCCTTGTCTAACACGTTTATTCTAATAATTTATACATCTTATAAATTCATTAAAATTTTATATTTAGATATCAATTCAACGTATCTCAATTGTTCTATTTTATATTGACATATTATGTATGATTGTAAAAAAAAAAAAAGATTTGGGACTAGAAGTCAATGAATTTGAGGTTTTTGAATGGATGCATAAAAGAAAACAAAGTACTCAAGAGTTTGTAGATAACAAATCAGCTCGAGTTAGTGTAAGTCAACATAAATAATTATTCATTAATTTGTATTATCTTGTATTAATTCTTACTTGTTTGTTTTTATATTTATTAAATTAATATAAACTATCGTTATATGGACAAAACAATATTAAGAGAGACAAAATATTGATGATCACTCTACTCGGCCTTCATTCAATCTCAAATCATGATATGATGTGGCGGGCGACCCATGTAAGGGGAGGATGTAAGAATTTGGATGCAATCAACACTATAGAAGATCATACAATGAAAATTCTAATATGCTCCAAAGAGAAAAGAGAAGAACAAAGAATTATTTTAAGAAATTGAAGACATGCGTGATGCGTGCTACAAGCAAGAGAATAGAGAAAATAAATTATTGAAAGTAAAAATAATTAGAATTCGTTATCATAGAAAATAGGCATAGGGAATAACAACTTATCAAAGAGGGTAGGCAAAGAGAAGAAAAACAAAAAGAGATTGTTCATAAAATAATTCAAGAAGCGGGATACACAAATCATTTATATCTAGGAGGTTATGGTCCCTATGAACATTGTGATAGATAAAATAAAGATTAAATTTTTTTATTTTTGATTAATGGTTAAATGTATTTGGATGATGTGAATATTTATTTATTTCGATATTAATTATATGATACTTTTGCATTACAAATTAATTCTTTTAAAGGTTCTTAATTTTTTTAAATGTGATATTGTTTCTTGTAAAGTATTATGTAGATGAGAAACATAAAAATATAATATAATATAAATTTAGTGATAAATTTTAAAATGGAATTATATACATATTTATAAAATAGATTAAAATAATATTTGATATATTATTTGAGATAGATTAATAAAAGATTTTTTAAAAAATTAAGACAAAATTTTATTATGTAATTTGAGACAAATTAACGTCGGATTCAAGACAAAATTAGAAATGAAATTAATTTATTATTAAAATTATTTTTTTATCAAATCATAAATAGATTCATAAGCAGTTTTCAATTTATTTTTAAAATTAGAGACTGAATATTTCTGTCTTAAATTTAGTCACGGAGCTTTCATTATTTTTTAGATGGAATATTCTATTTCAAATATCTTTTAGAAACAAAATGATGACTTTTGGAGACGGAATTTTTTTGTCTCTAAAATCTATTTTCTTGCCTCTTCCCCTAGTCCATAATATAATGTTTGCCTTGGTACCATACATTCATATTTTGAGATACGCTACATATCTAAGGGCGAAGCCACGTCTTAAGTTACTCAGACCTTAGTCCCATTGTGTGTGTGTGTGTGTGTTGTGTGTGTGTGTATATATATATATAGTTTAAATTGCGATCGTGACCCAAAAGATAACTCAAAAAATTATATTATTAATTCTTCCTCCTTTGTTTTCCAGTATTATACTATTCTTCCTCCAACGTTTTTCAGTATTATACTAATTTAAACATGAAAAAAGCTTTGTCATGATCCCGGCATCCTCATCACGTGTTTCTCGGGTGTGCGTAAGTTGGGATTTTCTGGTTCGGTATCTCAGAATCTATCTCATGGACCTTTAAATCATTCAACTTCCAACTGTCATCATCAACACGAATTTCAGACGCACGCAAGAAGTGTTCATATAAAAGAAATGATATTGTAGAATAAACCAGCACCTGCATGACTTCTCCTCCTCTACTCCGGTTGTGCAACGCCACCACGCCATTCTCCTCCCTATAAATACCCTGCAATCCACTGCATCAAGCAAACCACCACCTGCTCGATAAAATTCCTCAGAGAAAGACAATGAAGGCCACATCCATCCTGACTCTCCTCTTCCTCCTCTTCTTAACCTCTGCTTCCTCTGCTCACGCCGCGAGGAGTTTAACCGCCTTCCTGCCTCCGCCCAAGCCTTCGATTCTCCCTCCCATTCCCTTCGTGCCGCCAAAGCCCTCGCTGCTGCAGCCTTCTTCGCTTCTGCCTCCGTTCCCCTTCCTGCCGCCGTCGATCCCATCACTTCTGCCGCCCAACCCACTGTTGCCTCCCTCGACGCCGTCACTTCTGCCTCCGGTGCCGTTCTTACCGCCACTTCCTGGGATCCCCGGCGTGCCGGCGCCGTGAACGCAGTTACGCAGATGCTCGCTCGCCATGCACGTGCGTGCATGAACCCTAATAATGAATATGCATTGGGTTTGTACCTGGTTCTAAATTTATGAAATAATAAAGTTGTTTTAAATAAAAAACTCATATATAGCATTTAATTTTATATGTATTATGTATATTTTATATTAAACAAATATAAGCAAAGTAGGTGATTACCTATTTAAAAAGATCTCATGAAATTTATTTCGGGGTATACTCAAATATTAAGTTTAATCTATTGAAAAATTTATCCAGCTAATTAAATATTCAATAACGATTTAAAGGAATAAGTTTTTATTTCTCACTTTCTATCAATACACAAAATTTTAATTGTGCTTATCCTTCAGTCTAGGAATTGGATTCAATCTTTCCCTGCTCCTCTTCATCAATGGATTCCTGATCGATGTATGTGAAAGAATGCAGTTTGTTCGATAAATTTCTATCTCTATGACTATTTGTGAGATGTTTAAATATTTCATAACTCCATGCCAATGTAAAAGAGAAATGATATCCCCGTTAGGACCATGACATAACTTTTAACATAAGTTTATTTTAATTTACCATATGTTTATTGTGTTCTTTTAACTGTAAATAATGTTAAAATCCCTAACTATACCCTAAAGTTTGTCGTTAGTCCCTATATTAGAAAAATTTTATTCCCACTCCCTGCCTGCAAATATTTATTTACTTCAGTTCCCTAATAAACACCAATTTACTTAATTATCAATATTTTTATAGCTATAAAAGTCCAAAAAGAAATATAATTCTTCCTAAGTTCAACACATTTAAACTAAAACTTATATGATTTTTTATCAATTTGAGCACGGCTCTTTTCCGCCAGACCAATCGATTGGTCAATCGATTTGGCCTAAGCCAATTAGTCAAGAGGAAAAAGAACCACGCTTAATTTGATAGAAAATATATTAGATTCTCTTTAAATAGTGTTGAATTTAAGAGTAATTATATCTACTTTTTTACCTATAAAAATGAGGGTTATGTTATCACGGGACAAACTCTGCTGATCGATTACTAATCTGATTCTTAATCGATCATAGATGCCCAATTGACCACTCAATCGCAATCGATTTATCCTAATCGATTGGTATGAGCTCTAATTGATTGATCTGGCTGAAAAATAGTCATGCTCAATTTGATAACAAATATACTAGATTATCTTTAAATGGTATTGAATTTAAGAGGAATTATATATTATTTTAAAATTTTTGTACAAAAAAAAGAAGATAATTAGGTAAATTAAATCAGTATGTATTAGGGAGTTGTAGTAAATAAAAATTTGCATATAGAAAATGAGAATAAATTTTTTCTGACGCAGAGACTAAAAAGGAAGTTCAATTTATTATTAGGGAGTTTAGGATAATTTTTTATTTTTTAATTCAAATATTAATTAAAGTGTAACAAGGCCAGGAACAATGTGCCAATATAATTAATGTTTTGTGTTAATCTAGTGCTGATATTAATTTAAAAAATATGAAAAAAAATGCTATTGATGTTTTTTTAAAATACACACACACACACAATGAAGCTCTCCTGCGGAACGGTTTTGCGCGACTCGTGCGGACCTGCCCTCGTGGCAGGTCTGCGTGGCACGGGGATGAATTAAAAAAGATTCACGCGACCGTGATTAAAAAAGACGCTGGGCGAAATTTTCACGCGACCGCGTGAAAAGCCCTAAATCCCTCCCTCGCCGTTTCACACGACTCCTTTCTTCTCGCCGCACCGGCCTCCCTCGCCGTCTTCGCGCCGAACGACCGAAGCCGGGGCTCCCTAACTCTCAGCCGAAGCCGGAACTCCCTCCCTCCCTGCCTCCTCCTGCCCGTGCCGCCCTCGCTGCCTCCTCCCCGTGCCGCGAAGCCCTAACTCACTCCCTCCCTGCCTCCTCCCCGTGCCGCGAAGCCCTAACTCCCTCCCTCCCTCCCTGCCTCCTCCTGCCCGTGCCGCCCTCGCTGCCTCCACTGTGCCCCGGCCTCGGCCTCCATCGACGACAGCTACGGTTCCCCTCGCCCTCTCGAGACGCCGCTGCTAGGATATACGATTTTCCTCCTCCTTCACTGTGCGCTACGTTCCCCGCTTCTTTTTTTAATCTTTTAATTTCCCTAATTTCCCTTGTTGATGATGCAATCAAGAGGCTGTTCAAGGTTGTGAGGAAATTACATGCACCAAATCATCTCTGATCTTCTGTTCTTGAGGTTTTGCTTTTGTTCTTTGGCCTGCTGTATACTGTAGTTTCATCTACATTTGAGCTTTAGTGAAATTTTGTTTAAATTGATATGAGTCTAACTGTAGCTGAACCTAACCTAACTAATTGGAAGTCCTAATTTATGGATCAGTATGTATTGTGTCAGTAATTTCTCCTTTGATTTGCAAATTTCGATTATTTTGATTTGTTGATATTTGTATGATGATGGTATGCTATCATTTCTTATTTTTATTGATATTTTGTCAGATTTTTCTAGTTTTTATGATCAAAAACTAGAATTGTTTTTATGATCATATACATACAGATCAAAAACAAAAACTATAATTGTTTTTGTGCGCGTGTTCGATTTCTTGATTTTTCTAGTTTTTCATATACATACAGATCTATTGTGTTGTTAGTTTTCTATTATTTTGTTATATGATCATAGTTGTTATATTATCACATTTTGGATGATGATTGATGATCATATTTTTTCACATATTCAGCTTCTGGTTGATTATCACATTTTTTCAGATCATACTCAAGGTTTGTGCACTATAAGTTAGAAATGTTATTCTATTATGTAATTATATGACATGCTTCTATTTTTTAGTTTAAGGATTTTTCTATTTCTTATTATTAAATGATATGCTTTTATTTCTTATTTAGTTATGATTTATACGATGAGATAAAAATAAATGGTTAATTTTATTGATGATCATTAATAGTATTAGTTTCAAACCTCTTTTTTGTTGTTGTTTTTTGTTGTGCAGGAAATTTGCAAGACCTCATTTCTTTTTATACAAGGACGGTAAGTTGTTTATTTTAAGTTTTAATATTTTGTTTATATAAACTTCTGAATATTATTTTTATGTAGGGAAAACATATGTTGTATTTGTTGGACATAATCCAGGCATTTATGAAACGTGGGTGGAAGCATCAAGTCAAGTTTTGCGTTTTAAGGGCGCCGTATATAAATCTTACAAAAGTAGAGAGGAGACACAAAAAGCTTTTCAAGCACACTTAGATATAAAATGTGCACTAACTTCCAATTCATCATGTGCAACTTCGACTTCGAGATCAAATTCAAAGTCAGAGCAAAAACTTTCAAAGGCTGAAAAAAACAAAAATATAAGGAGACATTGAAAAAGATAGCAGAACTTGTTGATTCATTAGAAATTAGTGACAGTGATTAGGCATGTCATGTTGTTTCAACTTTTATTCGAGTTGTAGTTATGTTTGGCCATAAAAAATATCTATTGATGTTATGTTATGTTTGGCCCTTTTTACTTCCTCTTTCTTGCAACTTGATGTTTGTTGTATGAATCATTGAACAATGATTTCCCATTTGGACATGTTATGTTATGTATGAATTCCATTGGTAAATCATCGTGTAAACAATGAATTGTGTTTTTCTCATACTTACTACCCTGTCAAGTCTGCAAATGTTTTAATTTAAACAATGACTTGTTTTTTTTGTTCATTACTTGCTATCTTGTTAAGTCTCCAAATGTTTTAATTAAATAAGCATTTGACAATTTTTTCCCTGTGAAGAGTGCCCTGATTGAGCCAACTAGCGGTATTGGATTGGATTGGCTTTCATAGCTACGAAGGAAGTTGACAATTGTAGAGAATGATGACTCCTGCACCAAGTAAAAGCATGTCTACTAAAAGATGAAGAGGAGTTGGAAATTTAAGGAAAATATTACTCCAGCTTAAACACATCAAAAACCAGCCTGACTACTAACATCCACTCAAACTATCAAGCCACTCTCTGTGACCGATTAGCAAAGTTGCTGATCGTTCAGAAAACTTCTACAGCAATTCTACAGCAATTGCCAGAAACCTCCATAAGATCGGTTTCTATAGCAATTCTACAGCAATTCCATAAGATCGGTTTCTACAGCAATTCTACAGACCGTTCAGATCTTATGGAGGGTGAGAAACCTCCATAAGATCGGTTTCTCACCCTCCTCCACCATTATACAACAATTGCAAATATCTGTACAGAATATTTTACAGCAATTCCATAAGACCGTTCAGAAAACTTTCATAAATGATTTCAGAAGCGTAGTTTCTGTACTGAAATACAAATTGACTTGGAATTACAAGCAAATGTGTCAGAATACAAGTTTGTTAAGATAGTAAATGTGCCAGAATACAAGCAAATGCGCAGTTTCATGGAAAAGCCATTCGAAGCATGCAAACAATTACAAACGTCAACAATTCATTCGCTAAGATAGTTTCATGGAAAAGCCATCAGATTCTTTCACATGGACGTCGCAACATCAAACTCTTTCACGGCACGACGGCTGGCTTTGAAGGCAGTCCTTGTGAACCTACAGGAAGATAAAATTTATCTCATTAAAATTCACAGGAATACAACAAGAAGAAATTAAAAAACTCCACGTCATGCATTTAGGATAAGCTCTTCATTGCCATTGCAATAAAAAACAAACACTAATATGCTAATACAAAACAATATCGATAGTAGTAATATCAAAAAGCAATACCAACCATAGATAATACCAATCATCCTAGCGCATGTTGTTAGAACCTGCAACTATAAAAATAATTATTATTGTCAAACCTGCAACAATGAACGACTATAAATCAATAAATTAAAATTATGACAGTACCTGATACTGATGTCAAATTTGGTCAATATGTGTCAACACTGTTATGATTACCATCTTCAATCGATCTGATAATTAACACATTCACATATTTACAAAATGTAATTAGAAGATGTTTGTATTTACAAGTAAAAATATAATGGATATGAATTCGTATTGCACACATACCGTTGCTGTAAAAATGGACAGTTACGTTTGTCATGTGACACTCCTCGATGTCCGCATCCACGACACAGCCTAGAATTTGATCCTGATTTCTCCTTCCATGATTTCAATCTCTTGCCACATCCTTTTGTCCTTACCGAAGAAGGATCAATAATACCAAGTCTCTTATCCATAGATTTCCTCCTTTCACTTTTATCAAGGCATGATCTATTAATGTTCATCTCCTGAATTTTCTTATGGATACAATCAAATTGTTCTTCCACGAAGCTTGTCCCCTCATTAGTTAAAGAGGCATCATCAATTAATACTGAAGCTTTATAGGATAACTTTGAGTGTCTCGACATCAACAACCTTTCTGGATCTGAATCCTCCCTCAAATTTGGCTCTCCTAAATCATATATTGCTCCAACTTTTGCATCTCGTGTCCATCGTTTCAATATATATGTATCAGGCAAATGAAAAATCTGGTTTATGCAAAAAAAAGTTAACATATGCCTACATGGAATGCCCTCGAACTCAAATTTTGTGCAGCTACATGAAATATAATCCCTTTGTTTGTCATGTGTGAGTACCCTTGGTTTGGAGGAAGAAGAATTTTGAAATTTCATCACATTATAAACAACTGAGTCAACTCTTGTAAATGCCTGTTGCACATAATAACTATGACTCTCGGTCATTTCACTTTGAAACTCCATCCATTTCTTTTTAGTGTACAACTGAACCATTTGGGTTTCCATTGGCCATGTAGTCATAGTCTTGGGTTGCTCATTCATATCAATATGATCTGCAACTAATTCATTATGTCTTTGATGTCTCAGTGCTCTATTAAAACGGGTGATAAAATCCATCAAGGAATTCTTATTTGAGACATATCTCTTGAAAAAAGCATGTGAAACTTCAGATCTTTGACTACTTGACATTCCAGCACAAAATATAGAACTAAAATAGACTGGCGCCCATCTGTGTCGCAATTCATACATCAAGGACAACCAATCATTATTCTCCAAATTAGCACATTTGATAGTCTCTTCCCATGACTTCTCAAAATCATTAGGTGTGGTAGAATTTACAATGACATTCTTTATGCTTTGATAGTGATTTCGAAAAGTCAAAGGGGGTAATTTTTCTGGAAATTTATTCAGTATGTGCCACAAACAATATCTATGCACTGTATGAGGAAAAACTTGTGCAATGACTTTTGTCATTGCAGGATCCTGATCAGTGATGATAACGTTTGGTGGACCTGTAGGCATGGCTTCTATAAACTTGTTAAGTAACCAAACAAAAGAATCAGTTTTCTCGTCACTTAGAAACCCACAACCAAAAAGAATTGTCTGATGATGATGATTAACTCCTACAAATGGTGCGAAGATCAAACCATATTTGTTAGTGTTATATGTTGTATCAAATACAACTATATCATCAAATACACTGTATGCTCTCCTTGATATATGATCAGCCCAAAAACACCTAGTAAATCTGTTATCTGAATCAGTCTCATAATCAAAGAAAAAAGATGAATTCTTCTCTTGCTCAGATATAAAAAACTCAATCAATGTTTCAGCATCAATACCCTTTTGTTCTTCTCTTAGATTTCTTTCTAAATTTCTAATATCTTTTTCTGTGCAACCAACCCCCTCAGGCCCCCCATGCTCTATCTCCAATAAGCGTATTTGTTGACAAGTAGGTTCATTTGTCTCTGAAAATTGTTTTGTCAATGTTTTCTTTGCTGTTGAAATATTACGATGCGAGTGTAGCAAATGCACCTTTGATGGAGTCGAAAGAGGATGATTATGAGTTTCTATGAAATTACTGACAACCCAATTAGGTCCAGTCTATTTCTTGACAAATGCAATATTGGACTTACAACCCGTTCTAACTGCACCACGTGCTCTTTCCCTTATCACTTGATCAGTTTTTCCATGCCCTTCTTTAAAGCATACAAATTGTTTCCAAGTCACTTCATTTGTTATCTTATTTTTCTTTAAAGCATACAAATTGTACATAAAGCATGCTAACAAGTATATCAGGATTGCTAAAACAAATACAGAGTCTCAAGCATTTAGGATAAACTACATGGATGTTATTCCTCAATTGAACTCGATGAAAGTCTCCAACACTTAATAAGAATTTTAACTTCAGCAACTCAACTCCTAGCAGTCAGGGATTACACAAATACACCCTAGTTTCCGTCTTAACACAGAAACTTACGGTTTTTGCAGCTTCGTTGCGGCAAGGGAGCGAGGGCGCCACGGGGAAGCCGAAGCAGCATCTTTTGCACTGAAAACCCTAGCTTCGGCTGAGAGTTAGGGCTTCGCGGCACGGGGAGGAGGCAGCGAGGGCGCCACGGGGAAGCCGAAGCAGCGTCTTTTGCACTGAAAACCCTAGCTTCGGCTGAGAGTTAGGGCTTCGCGACACGGGGAGGAGGCATCGAGGGCGCCACTGGGAAGTTGAAGCAGCGTCTTTTGCACTAAAAACCCTAGCTTCGACTGAGAGTTAGGGCTTCGCGGCACGGGGAGGAGGCAGCGAGGGCGGCACGGGCAGGAGGAGGCAGGGAGCGAGGGAGGGAGTTCCAACTTCGGCTGAGAGTTAGGGAGCCCCGGCTTCGGTCGTTCGGCGCAAAGACGGCGAGGGAGGCCGGTGCGGCGAGAAGAAAGGAGTCGTGCGAAACGGCGAGGGAGGGATTTAGGGCTTTTCACGCGGTCGCGTGAAAATTTCGCCCAACGTCTTTTTTAATTGCGGTCGCGTGAATCTTTTTTAATTCATCCCCGTGCCACGCAGACCTGCCACGAGGGCAGGTCCGCACGAGTCGCGCAAAACCATTCCGCAGGAGAGCTTCATTGATATATATATATATATATATATATATATATATCATGCAACAGGTTCCAAGCTAATCTTCCCAAATCATATGCATATTGAGTGGGTTGGGCGGTTTGTAACCAAGACTTGAATTTAAAATTCTTTGGAATATGCATCTTGAAGATCAAAGAGGTATAGTATTCTTTGACATTTATTTTTGAAATACACCTTAATTAAATCAACAATTACTATTACCGCCATTGACTCTATAATTATTTTCGAAACACACCTTAATTAAATTAAAATGCAGAGGTGAGGGTTAGAAAAATTTAAAATGTAAGTTAGAAAAATTATTTTATTAAATTTTGATATATATCTATTTTTCACTACACAATTTATCAACTTTTATATGATTTACCATATTTTTATATTTTTATTATTTTTTCTCTCTGCCTTAATATTCACTTTTCACTATCCACCTTTTATTTTTTTTCTCTCTTCCATATTAAATAATATTTTAATATTTAAAGAATAGATTTTATTTTCTAAATTTAAACAATTACTATTTACAAAATTTAAATTTAAGAAAGATATACATAGCTAATGCGGAAGTTTTTTAAAATTATTTTTTCTAAAATTTAAAATAAATTATGTACTATGGAAGTTATGGAAGTTGACGTGGCTGTTCCTAGCTATTTGTTACAATCTCTTAGTCAGGTGCAAGGTTCGTAGAATCGCGATCCTACACAGGATCGATTTGGGGTCAGGATCGGATCGGTCAGGATCGGATCGTAAAATCGTACGATCCTATCAAAAACCCTTAAAATGAAAAAATATACAATTTTTATTAACATTATAATGAAAATAATCACGTTTAACTTCAAGAATATTCTATTTATTACAAGATAATCCAATTTAATTGTCAACCTATTAGATAATAGACATCTAAAGACTCATCATTTTAGAAAAAAGATATAACATAATATTATTAATAAAAAACTAACTAAAAAATAATTAAATAGATATTTAAATAATCTTAAAACACTAAAACTAACGATGTAAAAGATAAAAAAAATAATAAAAAAGATTAATAATCTTCTGGGCCTCTGAAAAGGCTTTAAACAATATTTTTTGGGATTCAATCTTAAAACTAACTTGTAGATCTTTGAACGAGTTTCAATTTGATATGTTATAGGTCACGTGGTTCAATCCGAGTCAAAAGTTATGATTTCTTGAAGCTTTCACCGATTCTGCTCCGATTCTGCTCCGATTCTGTCCGATCCTATACGATTCTGTCCGATCCTACCGATCCTGCTGCGATCCTGCTACGAAAAACGATTCTGCACGATTCTGGATCGATTTCTGGCGTAGGATCGTAGGATCGTACGATCCTACGATCCAGGATCGTGATTTTGCAAACTATACAGGTCACCGTTAGGTCTAGTTGTTGTGAGTCTTGTGACCTAGTGGACAAGCGAGGCCATCACGATCGACCTCCAGCCAAGTAACGTCTCTGTGAGCTCGAGAAGGCCCTGACTAAGACGTGATGCCTGGCTAAACTTGGCTAGAGACGTTACTTGGCTGGAGGCTAAAAAAAAAAAACCTCAATCTTGCGGATGCCTGGGTGGCCAGGTGAGATTGTCGCAGCCTCTAGCATGCGGTTGACATGAGTGCTGTTTCATTTTCTATATATTTTTTAGTTGCGTTTAGAATATGAATGGTTGCAAAAAAATAGAACCGTCATCTTAATTAATGGTCTCTGATCTCGACTCCATAAGTATTTAAAGGGAGTAAATCATGATTTTTACTGGTGGGATAAGATGCCTGAGGCCGAGAGGATTTAAGCGAATAGACCAGGTTTTTATCCCGTGTATGACTGGCGACTCTCGAATCTGAGACTTCTATTGTAAGCAACTAGATGTCTTACCAACCGAGCTAGCCCGTGGGGGCATTTAGAATGATCGGGGCGTATGATTTTTAGAAAGATCGAGGGCTCGGTCGGGTTCGATTGTTGATCTGAACCGGTAGTAAATAGGCCCGGGTAAAGATCGCCTCAGGGTCGGTCATCTGAGGTCGGGACCCCCAAGGTCAGTCGTCTGAGGTCGAGGTTGGGACCCCCAGGCCCGATCATCCGAGGTCGGGACCCTTGGGGTCGGCCCTCCGAGGTCGGGATCCTGGAGGCCGGCCATCTGAGGTCGGGACCCCCAAGGTCAGTCGTCCGTGGTTGGGACCCCCAGGCCCGATTAGCCGAGGTCGGGATCCTTAAGGTCAGTCGTCCGTGGTTGGGACCCCCAGGCCCGATCAGCCAAGGTCGGGATCCTTGAGGTCTGTTGTCCGAGATCCGATACTTGTGATCACACGGAGACGGCCAGACAACTGCGAGCCTCTCTTATCGCCTAAGCCTTCCTTATCAGATATTTCTAAGATAATCCCCTTGGCATAATCATTGCCTGGCAAAGCCGCCAACAATTAAAGAGGGACAGAAAAGATATATTAGGCAATGTGTCAGACGGTTACGAGGGTCAGGCGGCTATGACAGTGTCATGACATTGAATGTAGCTGTCACTATCGAGATCTGTCGATTGATCTCCTCTTAATGAGACATGACAGCTCACGCATGGGAAGACCCTCCTCTTCCCCCTATATAAACCTCATTCGAACTTCAGAGAAGGGATCGCTGTCATTTTGCAACCACTCCACCATATTGAGAGCTCTATTACAGTCCGACCTCCCAAACTACAGCAGACCGGATCGGCTTGGTCAGACCGAGTCATCCGAGAGAGAATCGATCTTCGCTTATCGACAGGATCATAGAATATAAATGGTGAGTGTACAAAAGACGGATCATTAGAGTTGTGCAAGAGGAAGAAAACTAATTCTACCTGATAAAGATAATGGATGAAAAAATAAAAAAAATTAATCCACGGATAAATTTAAAATCTACATTTTTATTAATTTTACAAGTAAATAAGAAAAAAAAACATCTTGACTATGTAAAATATATAGCTAAACATTTAAACTCGCGTCGTCGGGGGAAATGGATGGGACTAAATAGTAGTTGAAGACAAAGCCTAACTAGCTAGTTGCATTCCTAGAGTGATCACATACTAATAATATAAGAGGGGAAGACATCCTCGATTATATTCTAACTATAAGTGATATATAAAAAACCTCACTTGCAACATGAGAATCTCCAAAGTGGCTTCCTAGTAGTGGTGTCAAAAATCAACACGACCCGACGATCCAATCCGAATCGACTCGAAAAAAATCGAGGTTGGGTTTAAAATTTTCAAGTTCGGGTTGGAAGATTTTGGGTTGGAGGATTTCGGGTTGAAATTTCCGGGTCGGGTTCAGGTTGATCCGAATTTAATGTTTAGTGATTTTTTAGGGTTAAATCAAATTTTATTTTAAAAATTAAGATATTTTTATGTATATTAATATCAATATTAGTATGATCATGATAGAGTATTGAGATAAAAGTGAAAATTATAGGGAAAATAACGAAAAAGACGTTTTGAATTGATTTTTTCGGATTATTCGGGTCGGGTTCGAGTTGGTCGGGTTCAGGTTTGGGTTTGGGCGTTTCGGGTTGAATTTGGGTTCGGGTTGGGTTCGGGTTGGGAGTTTAAATTTTTTTATTTCCCAACCTGACCCGACCCACCCGAATTGACACCCCTACTTCCCAGTACAAGCAACATGTACAGATAATATGATGTTGGAGATAAATTCCTAGAGATAATTATACTAAATTGAAATTACACAATTTAATTTTAACTTATCTATTGAGTATTTGTGTCACGCCCCCAGAGGTATATGCTTCCTCGAAAATCGGACAGCATCTCCCCTGTACGGCGGACAATATGGGGCAAAAATACATACTATCTCACATATATATAGCTTAGCCACATGCGGCTAGCATCACAACAATATATAAAAGACACACAACCACGCAGTTTAAAATAATTTAATGGGTGGCTCAGCCATCTTAGGCATAAAGAAAACACAACTTAATAAGAAACTCCACAACGAATAAACCCGACCAATAAGACATGACTAAAATTTTTATTTTATCAAGACCATACCAGAAATAATATAAAATGCGGAAAACAAGGAAACTACGGAGAACTAACTCTGAAACAACTCCAAACCAAAATCACCCGGTGAAACTGAAGGACTGAGGGACTGGCAACTGGATCATCTCCTGGCTCCAAGCAATACCGCTACCTGCTATCTGAAACAACAAAAAGGAAAGCAGGGGTGGTGAGTCTGGGTGGACTCTGCGGGTATATGAGTAGACAAATAAGCATGTCATAAATAAGATAACGAAGTAGGGAATCAAAAGGTACAGTCCATAAGAAATATCAGATTTACCTAATCATGCATAACCAATATAATACGACATGGTATAAAATCCGAATAACGACTAAGCAGGTATAGAACAACTCAACAACAATAATATCAAGATAGACATGCATGTCATACATATGCAACAATCATAGCTCATATAAGTGCATCAAACACAAACAAATGCATAAAAGAAATACGTATGCACATGATGCAATGACATGTGTCACCCCTGACGCCAGTCAAGCCGTCAACACATCCCATCTGTGTGACCGAATGGGTAGGGCTGTGACAACTGTACCACTCCAACAACAACAATAACCAACAACAACAATAATACCACATAAGGCGTGGTTGAGTGGACAGGATGCTGGGGAGCACACACTCCAGACCCCGGTACATTGGGGGAGCTATCAACAGCTACAATATATATATCCCTCGAAAAATAACAACGGTGAGGGTGTCACTGTTTGGCATGACAGGACAAACACTCGCACTCTAACCACTACCATGACATCATGTGGTTGAGTGAATCGAGCAACAATATGACTAACGACGACTTAACCAAATGTAAGTCAACAGTCGTTAGTATGCAACGTGCAAGTATGATGCATGATATACGATGCACGAACAACCGGAGAAACAACGATGCAATAAAATCCAACGAGTATACGATGCATCAATACAATCAATCCAGAAATCGCAAACCAACGATTATACACCTACACTACTAGGTAGGGTATTTCTAATGCCAAATAAACCTATCTGTGTTTAATGGATTTCTAAGTACTCGCGTACAAGCGGTACTTTACAGAACAGAAAATCAACAGAGGATTGTACAGAAACGAATTTGGAATACTCGAAGATCAACGAAGAGTAAGTCTCAACGGCGATGTTTAAATAACAAACGACAAAGAACAAGGTCAAGCAACCTATCAGACATAACAAGTCATGCTTTTAAGGTAAAGAAAACTACTCGAGTACAAAGGAGAAGTACCCGCCTTATAATTGTAGAACGTATACGAACAGAACCTCCCATAATCGACGACGTAAGTCCAAAGACAAGGTCCTGTATCAAGGACATAAGTTTAACTAATTATAACAATTAACTAAATTAGTTAAACTGTATGTAAACAAAATTAAGATAAACCATAATTATAATCTTTTTTAATCAATTATATCAATCTCTTTTACAACATATGTTTATTTAAATCTAAACAACTCTGATTACAACATCTACTTAATTAATCAACCTTTAAACACTTATAGTTCATTCTCTTGCTTTTACAGTTAACACTCAATACCACTTGGCAAGAGATGTGCATCTCTAGTGCATTGGTGAAAAACCAAATTAAGACTCATTGAACACCAACAACAACTTTGATCACAGAATTCAACACAATTAACACAGGTTACAAAAACTTCACGCTGTTAAATTCATGCAATTATAGCTTTTGGTCATGTCCATTATCATCTACCCATTTCTTGCAGAAGTTATCCAAGTTAAGATCAAGAGCTAGAATATATCTAATTAGTTAGGATCAAAAACTAGAGTCCCATTTCAACATAACCAAGAACAAAATCAGAAAGGAAATACGTGTCTATTTTCTGATTTCAGTGTTAACCTTTGTACTTCCAGGAAACTCTAGCTCAAGTTATGAAGAGCAAATTTCTGAAAGAAGATATCAATTGATACTAAGATAACAGGAATCTTTTCAGAATTCTGCATTCAAAGTTATTCCAGCGAAATTCTTCCAATCGAAACAAACTCATCATATGGCATCAGAAATCGAAATCACGAGAACAACCCACAAACTCATCTAATCTAATCCGACTTGACCCTACACCGAATAACCTCTACGAAAATTCTTAAATTACCAATCCTTACCCTTGATTTCGACCGGAGAGAATCTGGCAGCGTCGACGCGCGAGGAAGAGGCGCTCGCGTGAGGGCAGCGACACAACTAGGGCAACGGTTGTGCGACGTCGCCTTAGTGAGCACAAATGAGGAGGAAGGAGGAGGGAAGGACGGCGAGCGGCGTTGGCTAAGGCTGCGACGTCGGCTTGCTCGGGAACGGCTGCGGTTTCTCGCTAGGGAAGTAGGCGCCGAGAGAGGTTTCGGGAGGAGTTAGGGCACGGGAAGGGATTTAGGAGTTTTATAACTGATTTTACCTTTTTGCAATTAAGCCCTCAAATTTTGTTATTTACAACTAGGTCCCTAATTTGCAAAGAGACCCCTTTAAAATTTCGGTTCTCAACATTCTCCCCCACTAACAAAAATTTGGTCCCCAAATTTAACTAGTAAACCACAACAAACACTAATCATCCACAACAGGTACTGGTCAACCACAACTGATATCAATAACCCAAACATAATATGAACACTGCACAAAAACCAACTATACGCACCTCAAGTAAATAAATGAGGGTAGCGAGCTCTGATCGTATCCTTGAGCTCCTAAGTAGCTTCCTCATCAGAGTGGTGCTGCCAACCAATTTTGATCAACCGAACTGTCTTGTTTCTCAACCGATGCTCCTTGCGGTCCAGAATCCGCATAGATACCTCCTCGTAGGTTGCATCAGGCTGGAGAGTGATCGACACCCCTGATAAAACATGAGTCAGATCTTGCGCTCTACCAACTGAGCTAGACTAGCAACTTTTGCTCCACCCCACTCCAGAATCTAAAACGGTCCAACATCTCTCTAACGGTAGCTACCCAGTTACAAGCGGTGGCCTACACGTAGATACCCTATAGCTCTTTAATATCTCGGAAAATCGATCCATCGACCTGCGGTGTCTTCTCTCTGGTGACAATGTAAACCCGGTCCATCTCTGTAACTGATGGTGACATTGTCTGAATAGGCAGTAGCTGAATCATCTGAATTGCTGCTGGCTGCATAGTCTGAGGTGCTGGAGCTCCCACCGTCTGCTGAGTCTAATAACTTGTAGCTTCGACCCTCTGCTGAGGCTAGTAAACTGAAGACTTAATATGCTGGGCACAGCTGATCTACACATAACTAATAACTAAAATAAATCCTATTCATACCATCTACTTGGTTACATTTTAAGTAACAACGCGTTACTTCCTGCTTAGTAATACACCAAATAAATGGAACCTTTTAAATGTTTATAAGCATTATCTGAAACGTCTCAGTTCAAACTGCTATATGGCCACAAAAGTTCATGTAGTGAGGGACTGCATGGCACTTGACTGTACAAGGGCCAGAAGAGTTATACCGATACCTAGCTTGTTTAAGTGTAAGTCATTTTCCTAGTTGAATATTTTAATTCATTAATTGTCTATCATCTTTCATGAGATTTTTTTTTTACTGCATGGGCAAATAAAATAATATATCCAATACTTCATGTAATGTTTTGTTTACTCTTTATTTTGCCATGTCAATTTAATTTTCTACAGGTCCAAAGAACTCACATGTCACATCTATTAGATGTTGAGTTAGTTTGTAGAGAATCATTTAGGGCTCTAACAATCAATTATAGAATATTAGTTGGACAATCAGAAAGCCATATAATTACAATCATTTCAGGCAGAAAATGATACCAACGATCAACAGTGCGTCAATCATTGTTAACTTATCTAGAACTTTGAAGTGATGAACCTCTTTTGTTAATCTCCACTCAAACATAGACAACCTTATTCAGGAGTTTAGTTTCCTTTGCGACAATTCTACAGAAGACCTTTGATAGGAATGCCAATTCTTGGGCCCATAAACATGGTCTTCACATGGGCCAGCACGGACTACTTAGGCTAAGCACCAATCTCCTTTGAACCAAGATAGCACACAAGGTTATAGAAATGCATAAGCTCAAGTCCTTATCATCCTAATTTTATCAATCAACTAATATACCCAGCAATCAAGATTAGAAATATTCTTTAGCCTACCAAATCAATAGTTTTCGATGGGTTCAGTTCTCTAGCTGCATAATTTGTCACATCGACTTTTTTTTTTTCCCTTACACAGAAGTTAGGAAAAACTACAGCCATCACACTGGATCTCATTTTTCAACCTCAAATTCATGCCTACCCATGCTTCCCTGGTAACCTCAAGGAAATTGTATGAAACCAAGACAACAAAAAGGAGTAATGCAGGTGTGGATTAGCGCATGCTTGACTGAGAAGAACCTTGATGGGTAGCTGCAGTTTGGCATCATAATGTAACTTTCTCATCTAATTGGTGTTTTGCTAGTGAGTTGGACAGACCGTCGATAATGAGGAAGTTGATTAGGATGAAGAAGCAACAGAATGGAAGGGATGCAGATTTTTTTTTTTATTTTTTTTTTTGGGGGGGGGGGGGGGGGGGGGGGGGGGGGGGGGAATTCTAGTATTGCAAAAATCGAGACTCACATGGCTACAGGAATAACTTATGAGCATGGTGGCAAGCAGAAGAGCTTATGAACTGGAAGACTTTGGACTACTCACATCACCTCCCAAAATCCAACAAACACGAGGTAAGAAGAATGGTAACAATGCTTGGTTTTGTTGGCAAAAGTAGCCACTTGAAGAAGAATTGTTGGAAAAGGAAGATATACATCCTGTAAAGAAAGGTAATGACAACAATGAGAATCCTAATGAAGACAACCAAGTTGAGGTGATGATTACATCAAAGCTAATGATGGATGAGGTGTTAGTACTAGGCTATAATGCATATTATCAAAGATTGGATGCTTGACATCAGTGCCACCATACATATGTCCTTTCAAATCATTGTTTGCAAAAATCCTTCGCGCCTGGGTGTCTTAACCTGCCAGCATTCACCGTGATTTATCCCCTCTGGACACTTGTGGGGCAGAGACCAGGGGGCCGCTAGGTTGGCGGTTCCAACCTTTTGAAATTTCAAATCATTTCTGCCCGGGGGGCCGCTAGGTTGGCGGTTTCAACCTTTTGAAATTTCAAATCATTGTTTGCCACATTTGAACCATACAATGGCATAGTGAAGATAAGCAACAATTCAACTAATACAACACATGGCATTGGTTCAGTTAGTTTCAAGATGCCTAAAGAAGCTATGAGAACTCTTGAAATGTGAGATATTTCAGATATATCCAAAAGTTTGATCTCTTTGCCTATTTTAGAATGTGAAGTATACAAGTTCACGGGTTATGATGGTGTTCTCAAAGTATCGAAGTTACAAGTTCCGAAGTTAATTCCAATTTTTTTTATATCGAAAAAAAATAGATTTCAATAAACGGTTCATAAAAAATCGAACATTTATAAAAAAACTCTGAATATTTTTGTCAAAGTCGAAGATGAGGATATGAGTTTAGACAAAAATTTTCAGCTTTAAATTTGTTTATCAAGTCTGAATAACAGATACGATTTTTTGAAGAATATTTTTTTAAAAAAAAAATCAAAAAATACTTCGATTTTTTTTAAAAAATTATAATGAGTTTTTCCACTATATTTGAATCATGAAAAATTAGATCAATAAAAATAAATTATTTATCTATTTTTTTTAAAATTTTAATTTCAAATTTTGACCAAAAATATTTGAAAAATATTAATATAACTTTTGTAAAAGAATTCTGCACAAAAAAACTTATCAGTTTAAAATAAATTTTGGAACCCAAAATAAATTTTCATCTACGGGGTTAATCAAAAACTTTGGAGGAATATAATTTCTAGGAATTTTCCTAATCTGACCCTTATGATTTTTAACATACCAATTCAGATTTTCAGGATAAAAATTCTTTTTAATTCTTAAACATGCAATATCATTTTCTAATTTCTCCACTAGATTTTTCAAATTTTCATTTTCTATTTTTAATTGGTCGGATAGAACAGATGAGCATACAGTGCCAAATCTTTCTTTTAACTCAGAGTTTTCTATCTCCAATTTATTCATCGACTTAAGCATGGATTTTATTACCGAGTAGATTCGAGCAAGTGGAAGTAGACATACCTCACTTACCGGGTCGGTTTCGAAGTTAGGATCTTCCTCTTCATTGCTGCTTTCTCCCGAGGTGCTTTCTTCATCTTCGTTTTGGTGGCTTGCCATCAATGCAAGTCCGACGAACTCTTCGGCTTCTGATTCATCTGACGAGGTCTCGTCCCAGGTGGCTTTTAGTGCATTTTTCTTCTTTGGCTGGTTCTTGAGTTTAGGGCACTGATCTTTCAGGTGCCCCTCCTTATTGCAATTGTAGCATCGGACCGTTCGTTTTTTCTTTCTCTGCACCTTTTTTAAGCGGTTAGTATTAATGTATTTACATAATTTTCTTACCGCTAGTGCTGTTTCTTCATCATCCGCTGAAGATTCTTCGTCGAGTTGGATTTTTCTTGTGTTTAGCGCAATGTTGTCAGCTTTCCTGTTCTTTTCTACAAAGCGAGATTTGAGAAGTTCCAAAGTAGAAAATAACTGTTCTAAGGTACTGATTTCTAGATCTTTTGAAATATAATACGCATCGATTACCGAGGTCCATTCCGGGGTTCTCGGAAACGCGTTTAGAGCGTACCTTTGAGCATCGCGGTTAGTTACCTTTTCTCCGAGATTTTCGAGACTTGTGATTAGTTCTTTTACCTTTGCATGTAATCTCGCAACAGATTCTCCGTCTTCCATCCGTAGATTGGTCAGTCGGCTTCGAAGAACATCTCGTCGCGCAAGTTTTGCCTCCGAGATTCCTTCGTGCAGTTCGAAGAACTTTTTCCAAAGTTCCTTCGCTGATTCGTACTTACTGATCCGGTTCACATCTTGCTCTGGGAGGACGGTCAGCAAATGAAATTCTGCCTTTCTGTTTGCTACAGCATCAACTTGTTCCTTCTTGTTCCAAGAATCAGGATCCTTGATCTTTCCTTCATTGTCTTTGGGAGTTGCATAGCCATTTTTCATAATAATTAATAATTCATAATCCGTAGTAAAAAATACTTGCATCTTTCGTTTCCATGCCGCGAACTCCCCCTCAAATTTAGGCGGGTATATCGCTGGTTGATAAGTACTATTTTAGTGATTATTTGAGTTGCTTAAATCCATGTTTGACCTATGTTTTTATTGCATAATTGTGAAATTGCCCTAGGTTTTAGAAATTACTCTTATTTTGGACTTAATTGCAAATTTACACATATTTAGATTATTTGGCCACTAAATTTTTGATCTATTTTTGTAGGCATGAAAGGTTCATGGACCTAGGGCATACTGGGTCAAACTTGAGTCGGAAGTGGAACCGGATCGAATTATCAAGCTTCGGATTAATCCGGGCCGTCCGATTCAAAAGCGGCTAGATCTGAGCCATCCGGGACCATCTGAAGCAATCCGAGCTATGGTTAGGGTTGATTAAGCACTCTGATCAAGATCTGAAGATTTCATTCCAATCAGAGCTCAATCAACCGTTGGATCAAGCTCGGAGGGCTCTAGATTGTCCATTCAAAGATGAGGTTGATCTGGACCATCCGTTGCAAATCTGGAGGATCCGAGCTACCACAAAGCAGATCCTGACCTCTGATCAACCTCTGGAAAGTTTGGGTCAGATCAGAGCAAAATCAGCCGTTGGATTCATCCAAATCAATCTGGACCGTCCATTGATAAGTATTTAATCAAACTTCAGCACAGTCTTCTCCTTGTCGCGTCTTCCTCGCCGCAATATGTTCTTCTTTAGTTCTTAGCGTTTCTTCACTGTTTTAGCTAATTTCTTCAATCCAAGGGGCGCGACCACCTCAACTCTTCATCTAGATCGAGATTTGGATCATTGGAGATAGCTTGGGTGGAGAATTCAGTTCAAATTTCATCCGGACAGTGGTGTTTGAGGGTTTCGGCATCTCTGCTAACCAATCACTTGTTTCTCGTCCACAAGCCATTTCCGACCATCTGAGCTGCTTGTAGGGGTTCTCAGGTGAGCTCGGATGAGTCTCAATTCATCATCGCAGTCCATCCATCGAGATACAAGAGATTGGACTGGAAAATTCCAGCCGCGTGCAGTTTGAGCAGAGTTCATCAATCCAAGCTGCGCTCCACTGATTTGCTGAGCTTAGGGGTTCGAGGCCAGCCCTTGCGTGACGAACAAGGAGACCTTGAGCTAATGGAGTGATTGGGGTTTAGATTTCCGTAGTTAATTTCATTGTTTTATGCTGTAATTTCGATTCTGAATCCTGTTATGTTACTGTCTTCGCATCAGCCACTTCAGTTTAAACTTCTGAATTGTTCTTTCATAATTAGGTTTTAAATCTTCAAGTAAGTAGTTAGCTAGCTAGTTTAGTTAATGCTTCACTTAATTTTAGTTGATTTCCTATTTTAGATGCTTGCGTATCAGTTCTGGCCTTTGCGTGCCAGTTTGTATCTGCGTGCCATTTCTATTTCTAATTTTTGCAGTTCTTTCCGAAGTCAGTATTGTTTAGTTTTGATGCCTTGAATTAGAGACAACAACTAGTGTCATAATGCATTGGATCTAAGTTTGTTTTGCATCTGGATTTCTACCCGAATTTCTGCTCAGTTTGCTTTTGAAGCAGTTTCCGAAATCAATTTCAGGTTTCTTGTGTATCAGTCTTGTGTTCTTGTGTGTATCTGAGCTGTCTTTGAATTTTATCTGGACATTAGATTAGAATACTTGATTTTAGTGGCTTGATTAAGCTCTGAATCCAATTTGTTGTTTCTTGGCACTAGTTCTTGAAGCTTTGCATTCCATTTCTGAATTCCTGCACACATGCATTCGGATTCTGTTTTCTGCAACTCTCTGCTGCGTTTCTGAACTTGTTCTTCTGTTAGCTGTGTCTGAAATTGCTAGCTTCATCGCTGCAATGTAGCTAGCATCGAGTTCTTACAGTCTTTGCACAGCATTTTACTTAAGCCTCATATTCCTAGCTGAATTGAACAAGTTATCACTGAATTGACAATTTATCATCCCTGCCTTCATTCATTTCTGCACATTGTGTTTAGTTTCTGAATTATGTCTCACCGGAGTTTGTTTCTATATGTATTGGTTGATGAATCCTGCACCCGAGTTGTTAATCTCAATTCCAATTGCTTCACATTAGCTGCGGGTCTGATTATGTATCGCATTTTGTAGCTGCATCTTTGCTCCATGAATCTGATTTCATTCACTTTATTTCTGCAATATGTTTGTTTTGATTGATCAGACCTCAGATTTCAAATTTCTTCATTCATTTCCGAAATTCTCTTCACTAGCAGCTGTGTTTTTTTTCCAAAACTAAATTGATCAGTCCAATTCTTGCACTTAGTATCAGATTTTAGTATTGGCACATATGTTTGAATAATTGAGTATCAAGTTTGTTTCAAAGCCTCACTTTGTATCAAGTCTTATTCCTGAAATTAGGCTCATAATCTTGCATTAGTCTCAACTAAAGATTGCAGCCCTGTTTAGATGCATTTGCTTAGCAATTGTGTTACACTTGAAATCAGATTTTGTTTTCTGGAATTGGATAAGTGCGTTGGTTGATTAAGCTTCTCATTGGTTAAGTGTACAAATTGCATTGCCCTTGTTTGATTCATTGACGTAAGTTTTCTTTCTTTTTCTTATGTTTCCATTTATAATTGAACTCAAACCCAGAACTTAAGTGAAACCCAAAAACACAAACGACACATAAATACAAGCTCGAATCACACAACGTTAACTAGTCCCGAGGAAAAATACGACCTGTGGCCCCTTTACTACGCTTTTATTCTTTGATTGCAAAAAGGGTTTCCAGCATTTATATTCATACATATCTAAATTTGGAGGACCCACATTCGTGACAGTCTATTTTGGGTCAATCAAATTTTTGACGCCGTTGCCGGGGAAGCAACTAGTTGATTTGTTTGATTTTTGCTTGTATGCTTATGGGTATATCATTTGATTCTATTTTCTATTGTTTTATCTTTTGTATACGGTTGCTGCCATTTTTCTTGTTTGTTTTGTGATAGGGCTGCAAGATCAAAATGTTTCAGCAATCCTATTCAAATTTTCAGCAACCAAACTATCAATTCCAACAAGGGCAGCCACAATGTCAGCCTCTCAACCAATTGCAGCAGCCCTATTCAGACTTTCAGCCTTTCCAGCAATTTCAGCAGCCACCACAGCAAGATTTCCAACAGCCCTACTCAAATTTCTAACAAATTCAGAATGGGCAGCCCCAATTTTTAGTTTTTGAGCAACCAAATCAGTTTTGTCAGCCTCAATTTCAGCAACTACAACAATTCCAGCCACCACAACAATTCCAACAATTTCAGCAAGAATTTCAGCATTTTAACCAAAATTTCCAACAGCCTTTTGCAAGTTTTCAGCATGGAAATAATCAATTTCAATCTCAATTCCAGCCATATCAACAAGGGCAGCAAGATTGTCAATCGTTTCAAACATTTCCACCTCAAAACCAACCATTTTTCCAGCCCTCACAGCCCATTAATCAGAATTTCTAGCAACAAAACCAGAATTTTTAGCCCACTCAATTTGAGTTTTCACCACCACAATTTCAACCTCAGATCCAAGAATTCCAGAATCATAATTTTCAGCCATCTCCACCAAGTGGTGAAATAAGTTTTCAGCAGTTTAATCAGCCTATTCAACCATTTGATCAGCCCCCACAGTCTCCATTTCAGAATGCACAGTCTACTCTTGGTTTTCAGCAGCCTTATGTTACATTTCAAGACCAACAAGTGTTCCACACTAACCAAGGAGGCTTTGAGAATCCTGATTGGAGTGAGGCTCAACAACAGAGGATGGTGGAGATGTGTCAACAAATACTACAACAACAACAAGACTTCGCAGGACGCTTTGGAAAATTGGTTGATCAATTTAATCAGATAAGAGCCCAAGGATCAGGACAATCAGATGAATCTACAGGTGTAGGGGATTGCACTGAGCCTCAGGGACCACCATCATTGATTGATACATCAGAAAATCCAGAGGATAGGATTGAGAGTGTAGGGGATTGCACTGAGCCCCAAGAATCACCCATTCCTACTGATTTAGAGGCCTGGGAGGAGATGGATAGTAGAGCTTGTAACAACCTTGACCTCGACTCTGAAACTTTACAGGACCCTTCTAAACTTTTATTTTGTAAGGATATTGCTATTGATGGTCCTAATTTTTCTAATTTGGTTGTTGCAGGAATGGTTGAGGGAACATGCATGGGAGATGATTCCATAGGTGTAGGGGATTGCACTAAGCCCCAGGGACCACCACAATTACCAGAAAGTGTAGGGACTTGCATGGTGGAAGCAAGAACCCAAGGATCACCTGCTTTAGTTGAGTGCCCACCAGAACCAGAGCCTGAAGTGGAGCATATACTTGACCAGGAGGAGGACACGGATACATCTACTTTTGTAGAATTTCCAGGTATTTTTTAGCATGATCAGGTGAATACTCCTCCTAATTTTTCTGAAAATTGCGTAGAGGTACCTCAAACTGATTTTATTGTTTGTGATATATTTAGGGATGCATCTCATGTAGAAAATGATTGTGAAAAATCCCTAGAGGTACCTAGTGTTAAATTTGTTGAATTTGAAGCATATGGTGATCCATATGATGCAAATGCTGAGTGTGAAAATTTTTTAGAAGTGTCTAGTATTGTTGATTGTTGTGATGAGTCTTTTGATATATCTTTTGCTGGAAATAATTGTGAAAAATTCATTGAGGCACCTAAAATTGATTTCATTGGCTGTAATACATTGCTTGATACATCTTTGATGGAAAATAATTGTGATATTTTTATTGAAGTGTCAAAAATTGATTTTATTATTTGTGATGAGCTCCTGGATGCAAATTTTGTAGAAAATAATTGTGAAAAATTTATTGAGGCACCAAGAATTGATTTTATTGGATGTGATGCAGTTTTGGATACATTTCATGCAGAGACTGAATTTATATCATTTCTTTCTGACCCTGCACGCTTGAGAGAGGTATTACATTGTTTTGCAGGGTCCAGAAGACTTCAGGAGTGGGTGCTCAATCTGAACAGACTCCAGCCTCCTGGAAAATCTTTCAAAAGGCATCAAGAAGGAGGAGTTGATTTTACTCTAATCCATAGCACTCCACTCCTTACATGGATCTTAAACCTGAATCGCCTGAGGCCACCGGAGCAAATTTTTGTAAAGTTCAAGTGTGGGGGAGTCCTAATTCTCTCAGCCACCCATGTTCCTCCACTACCACGATGGAGGCTACTGCTTGACAGGCTCCGTCCACCAGAATAAGGGGAGTTTATTCTTTCTTGTATTTTCTTTTATTGCATTTTTCATTTTCATGCTTTCTAGAATTAGAATTTTCCTTTGCATTGAGTCCTTACTAATAAATGCATGAGTAGAGTAGAATGCATAGGAGTCATTATAAATACCTTGTTATTTCTTTTCGCACTTTTTCTTGCATGACTAGGAATAAATGTATCCCTTTAGGTTATCTTCATGTCATTTTAGAATCTCTTGGAAAATAAATTAAATTTGGTTGTTAAAACTTAGGGTTTGAGCTCATGGATGAAATCTTGGATGCTTGAGTACTACTTTTCTTCAGATTCTTGATTGAGGACTTGAGATGAATTATTTTTACCTAGTGAGAATTAGCCTTATATTTGTGACACACATATGTTATTGTACTCTAGAACTTGCTTAGGATCTTTCAAAACCATATTTCAATGATTGGATCACATCTATAGAGACTAATCACTTTGTTTACCTTTCCATATCAATTTTGGCAAAAATCATGTCTATTCTATTTGTCTTTCCTTATTCCTAATCTTAACCCCAATTTTGTTATGGATTTGTTTGCTTGGGATGTTTTCTTGATGCTACTTTGCCCGAGACGGACAAAGAATTAAGTGTGGGGAGTGATTAGTGATTTGAAATCAATTTTTATCAAGGAGGCACTTCATGTCGGAAAAATAAATTTTTGCCCAATTGAGTGGAGCTTGGTACCAAGAACAAGTGGGAATTCAGTTGTGAATTGGAGGAGAAGTGTTTCTCTCATTGCAACCATCATTGAATCCGGTTGAAGGAAGTGTTTCTCTCATGTGCCAAGTGGAGTTGCAAGAAATTGAGAAAAGTCAAAGAGGAAACCAATTGAAGCATTTATAATTTTGACCATAATGTGAAGACCCAAACCGTTTGTACCAAAGTGAGTTCAACTAGAGAAGAAAAAAAATCTGCAAAGGAAAAAGAAAATGGCACACAATAGCAAAATTCAGTGCAAAAGAAAAAAAATTGCTATGGAGCTTGACTCGACCACTTTGCTAAGAAAAATGCAGCTGTGTTAATCTGAGATCAATGCAGAATTCGGTGCCAAGTTGAAATTAGTTGAAGAAATGAAGTGTTCTAAACTGAATTTCTGTGAAGCAGTTCTAAGGAAATTTGTGCCATTTCAAAACTGAAGAAAAAGAAAAAGAAGAAAATCTGAGACTGCCAAATCTGAAATGCATTGTATCAACTTGGAAACGGATTCATTGAAGCTGAATTGAATTTGAGCAGAAGCAGGAAAATTGCAGCAGGTTCAGCAATGCAGGGCTGATCATAGAATCTGTCGAGTGCTGAATCTTAGAGCTGATGAATGATACAAGCCAAAGTCTGAAATGAAGCTGAGAAATCAGTAGGAATGGAGGCTGAATTGAAGCTTTTTGAAGCAGGGAAATGCAGGAAATTCTGCAGCTGAAAATCTGAATGGCATTGCATGGAGAGCTATAATCTGCCGAGTGCTGAATCTTAGGGCTGATAAATGCTGAATTGGAGCTGGAAAAAATCTGATCCAATGCAGAAAAATCTGTGCCAAGTTAAATCCGGCTGAATCTCCATTAAAGCTGTGAGATTTGAAGCTGAAAAATTCGGAACTGAATTGCAAGGATGGCTGCTGGAAATTGAGAAGTAGATCTTCACCAGCTACAAGGAAGTCTGAAATGCAGCTATCCAACATCAGAGTGTCAGATTTGAAGTTAAACAAGCTGAGAAAAAGTCTGAATTTAAGCAGGAATTGGTGAAGGAAACAAGTGAGTGTGAAGCTGATTTGATTAGGAATGACTTAGATTAGAACTTGAACCGAATGGCAACTACTATGAATTGAATTCGGCTAAGTTGAATTCGGCTGAATTGCAGATGACCGAATCTGATCCAACGCAGATTGTTGTGCCAAAACAGAGAATTTTTTGTGCAGGTTAGTAAGTGAATTGTCTTTGTATCAAGATGGACTATAGCTGTACCAAGCAGCTACTCAAGTAAATTCTGGATCAAGGAAAGGCAGTGCTGGGTTAAAGTTGAGTCTGATAAAGATTTGGGAGCTGAGCACATTGTTGCAGCTGCAAAAGAAAAGAGAATTCAGAGCAGAAAAAAAAAGAGAAAAACAGTTTGAAAAGAAAAGAAGAGAGAAACAAGATGGCACAAGATTGTAATGTTAGTACCATGAACAAGTGAATGTTTTTCTCATCCGGATTTAAGCATTGCTCCAATACATTCTGACCTTGCTAGAGGATAAAAGAAGAAAGAAAAAAATCAGAGAAGAGAAGAAAAAAAACAAGTTGGCAAGCAAGGTGGAAAATTGGCACAAAGGGACTAGTGAGGAATTTTCATTGAATTTTTGAAGGGCAAGGCAAAAGTTACTCCATCACACTTTTGATATCACTAGAGGACTGTAAAGATGGGGCAAAGTGCATCAAAAATATCCTTGGGCACTCAAGTCTTCCACTTTATCCATTTTTCCATTTTCTTGGCTCTTACTCCATTTCTTACCATTTTCCATGTTTTCACTTGTTTTTGTAGATGTGAATCCTAATCATGAATAATGGCAGAGATTAGACAATAAGCAAGCCTATGGTAGTGCAAGAAGTATGTGTGTTTGAGTGAGCTCCACTTCCATCATCAACTTAGAACTTAAGGAGAGAGCCACCAAAATTTTCCTTGAAAGGCTAGTGAGTTAAATTCATCTCAATGAATCATGATGGATGAAAAGGCTAAGTTGTTGATTTAAGGACGAGATACTAATCCATAGTGCTTAGACTTTTGAGAATTGACAACCTTAGGTAATTTCTTTTTATTTGCTTCTAATTATGCTTTAGAAAACCTAAGGGATACATACTTAGTGGTTTCGCGAGACGCTCAAGCTCAAGTGTGGGGGAGTTGATGAGTACCATTTTATTGATTATTTTAATTGCTAAAATCCATGTTTGACCTATGTTTTTATTGCTTAATTGTGAAATTACCCTAGGTTTTAGAACTTCCTCTTATTTTGGACTTAACTGCAAATTTACATTAAATTGGATTATTTGGCCACTAAATTTTTGATCTATTTTTGTAGGCATGAAAGGTTCATGGACCTAGGGCATACTGGGTCAAACTTGAGTCGGAAGTGGAACCGGATCGAATTATCAAGCTTCGGATTAATCCGGGCCGTCCGATTCAAAAGCGGCTAAATCTGAGCCATCCGGGACCATCTGAAGTAATCCGAGCTAGGGTTAGGGTTGATTAAGCACTCTGATCAAGATCTGAAGATTTCATTCCAATCAGAGCTCAATCAACCGTTGGATCAAGCTCGGAGGGCTCTAGATCGTCCATTCAAAGATGAGGTTGATCTGGACCATCTGTTGCAAATCTGGAGGATCCGAGCTACCACAAGGCAGATCCTGACCTCTGATCAACCTCTGGAAAGTTTGGGTCAGATCAGAGCAAAATCAGCCGTTGGATTCATCCAAATCAATCTGGACCGTCCATTGATAAGTATTTAATCAAACTTCAGCACAGTCTTCTCCTTGTCGCGTCTTCCTCGCCGCAATATGTTCTTCTTCAGTTCTTAGCGTTTCTTCACTGTTTTAGCTAATTTCTTCAATCCAAGGGGCGCGACCACCTCAACTCTTCATCTAGATCGAGATTTGGATAATTGGAGATAGCTCGGGTGGAGAATTCAATTCAAATTTCATCCGGACAGTGGAGTTTGAGGGTTTCGGCATCTCTGCTAACCAATCACTTGTTTCTCGTCCACAAGCCATTTCCGACCATCTGAGCTGCTTGTAGGGGTTCTCAGGTGAGCTCGGATGAGTCTCAATTCATCATCGCAGTCCATCCATCGAGATACAAGAGATTGGACTGGAAAATTCCAGCCGCGTGCAGTTTGAGCAGAGTTCATCAATCCAAGCTGCGCTCCACTGATTTGCTGAGCTTAGGGGTTCGAGGCCAGCCCTTGCGTGACGAACAAGGAGACCTTGAGCTAATGGAGTGATTGGGGTTTAGATTTCCGTAGTTAATTTCATTGTTTTATGCTGTAATTTCGATTCTGAATCCTGTTATGTTACTGTCTTCGCATCAGCCACTTCAGTTTAAACTTCTGAATTGTTCTTTCATAATTAGGTTTTAAATCTTCAAGTAAGTAGTTAGCTAGCTAGTTTAGTTAATGCTTCACTTAATTTTAGTTGATTTCCTATTTTAGATGCTTGCGTATCAGTTCTGGCCTTTGCGTGCCAGTTTGTATCTGCATGCCATTTCTATTTCTAATTTTTGCAGTTCTTTCCGAAGTCAGTATTGTTTAGTTTTGATGCCTTGAATTAGAGACAACAACTAGTGTCATAATGCATTGGATCTAAGTTTGTTTTGCATCTGGATTTCTACCCGAATTTCTGCTCAATTTGCTTTTGAAGCAGTTTCCGAAATCAATTTCAGGTTTCTTGTGTATCAGTCTTGTGTTCTTGTGTGTATCTGAGCTGTCTTTGAATTTTATCTGGACATTAGATTAGAATACTTGATTTTAGTGGCTTGATTAAGCTCTGAATCCAATTTGTTGTTTCTTGGCACTAGTTCTTGAAGCTTTGCATTCCATTTCTGAATTCCTGCACACATGCATTCGGATTCTGTTTTCTGCAACTCTTTGCTGCGTTTCTGAACTTGTTCTTCTGTTAGCTATGTCTGAAATTGCTAGCATCATCGCTGCAATGTAGCTAGCATCGAGTTCTTACAGTCTTTGCACAGCATTTTACTTAAGCCTCATATTCCTAGCTGAATTGAACAAGTTATCACTGAATTGACAATTTATCATCCCTGCCTTCATTCATTTCTGCACATTGTGTTTAGTTTCTGAATTATGTCTCACCGGAGTTTGTTTCTATATGTATTGGTTGATGAATCCTGCACCCGAGTTGTTAATCTCAATTCCAATTGCTTCACATTAGCTGCGGGTCTGATTATGTATCGCATTTTGTAGCTGCATCTTTGCTCCATGAATCTGATTTCATTCACTTTATTTCTGCAATATGTTTGTCTTGATTGATCAGACCTCAGATTTCGAATTTGTTCATTCATTTCCGAAATTCTCTTCACTAGCAGCTGTGTTTTTTTTTCCAAAACTAAATTGATCAGTCCAATTCTTGCACTTAGTATCAGATTTTAGTATTGGCACATATGTTTAAATAATTGAGTATCAAGTTTGTTTCAATGCCTCACTTTGTATCAAGTCTTATTCCTGAAATTAGGCTCATAATCTTGCATTAGTCTCAACTAAAGATTGCAGCCCTGTTTAGATGCATTTGCTTAGCAATTGTGTTACACTTGAAATCAGATTTTGTTTTCTGGAATTGGATAAGTGTGTTGGTTGATTAAGCTTCTCATTGGTTAAGTGTACAAATTGCATTGCCCTTGTTTGATTCATTGATGTAAGTTTTCTTTCTTTTTCTTGTGTTTCCATTTATAATTGAACTCAAACCCAGAACTTAAGTGAAACCCAAAAACACAAACGACACATAAATACAAGCTCGAATCACACAACGTTAACTAGTCCCGAGGAAAAATACGACCTGTGGCCCCTTTACTACGCTTTTATTCTTTGATTGCAAAAAGGGTTTCCAGCATTTATATTCATACATATCTAAATTTGGAGGACCCACATTCGTGACAATCTATTTTGGGTCAATCAGCAACTCAGCCGAGTGATTTCTCTCAACCAACTCAACAATGGCACCTAAGTAAGGGTCTCCTACTTTCATCTTGTTGATTACTTCAAATATCGTAATACTTGATGAACTAACCTTGATGTTTGATTTTGGGGTTCATTTTGGTGTGTGCCGTGCATGTCTTACTCATATGATCAATCCTTATTGTCACATGATTATGGATCAAACCTAAACCTAATCTCATTTGATCATTTTCTGTTATGATTCATTTAACTGTCATGATCAATTCTTCAAATCCTTAGGAAATCTTCTAGAGGAAAAGAACCAGTTGAGGGAAGCTCAAAGGGCAAAGGCCCTTCTTCATCCGCACCCTGTCGAAGGCCTCAGCCTTCATCGAGTTCTCGATTCCCTAATGCTGTGTTTGAGCAAGCGTTTCAAACCCGAACTTTCAACCTTCTTTCTTGTAGGTCGATTGATAGACCTTTCCTGTCTGAACATTGTCCCTCTATCCTTGAGGTGGTTGATTTTTACAACCTCGAATTCTTTCTTTCTCTTGAGCGGACGATCAACTATGACATTGTCTCTGAATTCTATAATAACTTGCAACAAGGACCTTAGGGGGGCTTTGATTTCACTACTCAGGTAGCTAAGAGGAATCTTGACTTCTCCTATGATGTCTTGGCGGAGTATCTTGGCGGTCGACGATCGCCTAATTTCTATTCCATCTACCCAGAGCTTCCTGACTCCTTACTGCCTCCATTTGAGGGTGTCACGCCCGATGGCATTTACGAGCATTTCTTTGGCCATCCCAGACCAGCTGGCCTCGATGAGTTAGGGCCTGATTTTCCTACCTTTACGGCCCTTCGACTTTCTCCTATTGATTATATTCTTTTCAAGATAATCACCAACTGCATTCTGCCGATCACTTCCAAACCCTTGACTGAGATTCGTCCGTATCACTGTTTGATGCTCTATGACATGCACCGTCATTTGGACTTTGACATCATAGAGAGCATCTTTCAGTCGATCATATCTTATAGAGAGCCCAGCCGCCGCACTGTTTATATGTCTTTCGGTCACGTCATCACTGACTGGCTTCAGTCAGTTGGTGTTGATGTGACCAAGGGCAGGATAGTGCCCATGGTTAGACAGGATTGCAGATTGGGCAGACGCGCGTTTGCCAAATCTGGCATCGTTGTTGGGTCTGACGATCAGAGTCTGGTTTGGAAGGACGGGCGATGTCTTGGCGAGCTTCCTCGGGGCGCACATGTTCAGGTACCAGCAGCTCCGGCTGCACATCCGGAGGCGACCGCCGCTGCTACCGACTACGACTATGAGCCAGATCCCGACATCCGCTGGCAGGTTTTGGAGCTGGAGCTGGCGATGCAGCATGAGATTCATATCTTCGAGCTCTGGCGCCCGAAGGTCCGGTCTGAGTTTCGATCCTTCGATCGCCGACTTCACGCGTTAGAGTCCGATGTTTCAGGGATCCGGTCCCAGCAGCAGACTTGGTACGACGTGTGGCGCCAGCATACGTTTCCAGGAGCTGCGCCCTCTGGCAGTACTGCACCGGGGTCCTTCATACCTGATGATGACACGACCTACGACCCTATGCAGGCCGATGACCCCCCCCCCCCCGATGATTGACTGTGGTTGCACTTTGCCTTTGTCCTTGTGGTTGTATTTGACTATTTGACGGATCTGTCCGTTCTGACTATTTGCCTGTTATGGCTTTGTGTTGACTTGACTATATTCTGATGTGTGTGGTGCATCTGATTTATGCCTGATTTCATACTCTATGCCTATTACTAGTTCTTGGTTTTTACTCTATTCCTTGATTCATATGTTGCATGTGATTGCTATGTCCTATTTTATATTTATCACATGGTTTCATATGTTTATTAATCAATCATATCTTTGTTGTTTTGGGAGAACCCCTAGGGTTGAGGGGGAGTATGGTGAAACTTAATAACCAGTCTACACCCTTTTCGGTGTTTGACAAAGGGGAGAGTGTGGTTTGGTTAAGTTTAGGACTACTACGAGTTTAACTGTTGTAGGGGGGATCCTGATTCTCCTACGATAGTGGAATTTGAGACTATGGCTTTCAAATCGAATCCCTAAACTTAAAATCGGTTGTCAAACAACAAAAAGGGGGAGATTGTTGATGCAGTCTGACCCTGATTGTTGTTTTGGTGTTGCCACCGATTTTAGTTTAGGTTAATGAGATGATTGAGATTAAGTCCTAGTCGGGGACTGGGCACGGAGTTGGATGAAATCCTAGCCTGGAGGGCTAGGTTGGATAAATCTCGGCTTGGAGGGCCAGGTCCTAGCTTAGAGGGCTAGTTGGATGAAATCCCGACTTGGAGGGCCAGGTCCTAGCTTGGAGGGCTAGTTGGATGAAATCCCGACTTGGAGGGCCAGGTCCTAGCTTGGAGGGCTAGGTTGGATGAAACCCTGGCTTGAAGGGCCAGGTCCTAGCTTGGGAAGCTAGGTTGAAGTCTCGGTGAGTGAGACTGGGCATGGAGTCTTGGTCCGGGGGACTAAGAACGAGTCAGAGAAGGGCTGGAAGCTTGTTCTCGTGACTTAGAGGAGATTTGACCTTGCCTGGATCGGTCTGGTGACTAATCAGGGAAGTTGACACGGAGTTCCCTCGTGAATCGGTCTGGTGACCGATCCAGCTATGTCTGATCGGTCTGGTGACCGATCAGGGAGCATACAGTGGGTTTGGGAACCCTACTGATCGACTCCTGATCGGTCTGGTGAACGATCAGGGAGCATACAGTGAGTTTAGAAGCCTACTGATCGGCTCCTGATCGGTCCGGTGACCGATCAGGGATACTATTCAGATCGTTCTTGTGAACGATCAATTGTCGCGAGCATCTCACTATAACCGATCAGGCTGGAGCCTGATTGGTCGGAGAGTGGCCTGATCGGTCACCAGTCTGATCAGGTCACACCCTGATCGGTCTGGGGACAGATCAGGAGGGTTGGACTCCGAAGCTAGAAAGACTGGGATCGGTCTGGTGATCGATCACGAAGAAGTCGCGATTTCTGATTTCTCACTGGGGACCGATCATGCTAGAGCCTGATCGGTCTGAGCCCATCCTGATCGGTCTGGTGACCGATCAAGAGTCACTCTGATCGGTCCGGGGACCTTTTAGTAGCTGGTAGCTTTAATTCAAAAACGTTGTCAGAGTTTTGATTGCGTTTTGTTTCTCTTCTGATCACCACTGATATGTTTTGATGATTTGATCTTCTGTTGATTTACTGTTCTAATGAGCTGCTAAGTGTGCAGATGAATCAGGTTTACACAAGGAGAGTCAAACAGAGGCTTTTGCTACATCAGGTTTGGCAGGGATCCATCTCAGGTTGCAACGGATGCTGGCGCTGCTGGAGCTGCTGACTGGGGCTCGTCTGAGGGAAGCTCAGGGAGTCCAGGAGAGCTCAGTGGTAGGTGGGCAGTTGCAGTTGAGCAGCTGGGAGCTTCAGAGAGGTGGCTGTGACCTGGCAATCAGTGGGAGAGGCTTAAGGGCTTGGTAGCGATGAAGCCTCAGTAGAACACTTGATCACTGCTCTGGTTCTTGCGACAAGCTGCTTCTCCATCTATTGTGCATCACTCTGAAGCAGCTGAAGCTTTGAGCGACATTGCATACTTGAGCGCCTGAAAGAAGAAACAAGGAGCTTGGCGAGTCCATCAGCAAGAAGACACAAAGAGGGAGTTCTTGCGTGAGATCTGTGCTGAGTGGAGCTCAGTGAGAAGTTCGCTTGTATTCTTTCTGTCCTAAGTGCTCTGTAAGCTTCCTTTGTGGTTCTTGTGCTTATTTCCATTATTCTGTTGAACCCGTGTGGAGAGGTTACTCCACCGAGAAGGAGGTTACACTTGATATCCGATTTCCGGGGCTTGATCTGCCGACGATCAAGGGATCGCCCACCTCACGGGCACCCCAAGGAGTAGGGTCAAGCTATCCCCGAACCTTGTAAATCCTCCTTATTAGCGTTTTGTGCTTGTGCTTAGTTTAGGATTTAGTTTCTGCATCTCTGTTTTTGTATTGCTTCCGCAGTGCTGCGACTAACCCTTGAAGTGCAGAAATCTGTCAAGTGAAAGCGATTTTTGTGTCTGACTATATTCACCCCCCCTCTAGTCATCCAAGTTCCAACACTAATGCTGGTGGCTTTGGAGCAGAGCCCAGCCCGATACAAGAGCTCTTCACATTACACCAGGCTAAGGCCGTTGAACTCCATACCGGCCAAGATGCCTCTGGCCCGCTGGTACCTCAAATCTTGTTGGAAGTCACTTAGCTCCGGAATGACCAGTAGGTCTTCTCTCCAACGAATGGGGCCGAAGGGTCGGTCTGGAAGTCGGATGAAGAAAAAATGTTCCGTCCATCCCTTATGGGAGGAAGGAAGGCTCCCTAAAAACTTATGGTTGGGGCAAGCCGTGAAACTGAAAGCCCCACTAGACGCTAAGGTTGGGAGGAAGAAGAAATGAAAAAAAGCGGCGGGGGGGGGGGGGGGGGTCAAAGGAATGTCGAAGAGTTTGAAAAGGATGAACGCCCGACCCATCTAGGTGAAGGCATTAAGAGTCATCTGATGTAAAGGGATATCAAAATAAGAAGATATTCTCATTAAAAAGGTGGAAAAGGAAAGCGGAGTCCCAGTTCTACCTGCCCTA
Source organism: Boesenbergia rotunda (assembly GCA_024364735.1). NCBI lineage: Eukaryota > Viridiplantae > Streptophyta > Magnoliopsida > Zingiberales > Zingiberaceae > Boesenbergia > Boesenbergia rotunda. The sequence continues at coordinate 421,319 of JAGFNQ010007099.1, read as the reverse complement.
GGGGAAAGGTGAAAACCCCTAGAGGAGGTTATACGGGGGACTGGTCTAGCTTAGGAACCTCTACCTCCAATTCCGCTGGAATATCGTATGCTTTGCAGGCAGCTCGGAGGGTATCAGACTTAACCCTAAAGGAAATGACTTTGTACCACTCCGGACAGTAAACCTGTTCCCCCTCCGGTCTCTCTTCCACACCTTGAGTTTTCTTTCCTTTTCCTTCCCTACCCATGGTAATGAAAAGAAGAAGAAGAAGAAGAAGAAGAAGAAGAAGGATGAACGAGACTTACACAGGGAGAAGAAGTCTTAGCAAAGTGGAATTCTAGTGAACAGATGGAACACACAATCTCTGATAGCCGACGATGCAGGAAGACGGATGGACGCTTTCGTCTCCTCTTTTTATAGCGAAGAAGTTGCCCTTGTGTGGACACGTGGACGACGATGATTGCCCATCTCGAGGTGTCGCCCCTCTTTACAACCATCATTTGGTATCAGAAGGAGATCACGAAGAAAAGATCTGGATACGTGGCAAGACTATATTCGTAGAAATATTTTATCGTCATTAAGTGACCCCATGTGCTTTTAAGGGGTGATAGACAACTATCATTGCCTCACCTCGAAACTCACAGGGACTTTTGGACTAATTCAAAAGACTGCCTCGGACCAAGGGACGAATGTTTCGATTCCTCAGACCCGACAAGCCGCCAAAAGAGAAGTAATGTACATATGGACCCCGCAGATGCATAACTTCCCCTCTTTGTACCATCCACCTAATCAGTCAATCACACTTCCTTCGATTAGACTTGAAGGGGGGACTTGTGATAGGGATGAACACCCAGGGGTGGACACGTGGCATGGGGAAGCTACGTGACAGGGCTCGCCAGGCCGGAGCCCTGAAGTTAGACCGAGACTACCTCGGGAGAACAGGCAAACGCCCTCGAGGTCAGACCGGAGGTCGGGCTCCCGAGACTACCTCGGGAGAACAGACGAGAGCCCCTGAGGGCAGCTCGGGTGTCAGGCCCCCGAGACCCTCTCAGCAAAACAAGCAAAGGCCCCAAGGTCAGCTTGGGAAAGGATACTCCAAGACCGACTCTGGAGAGTGAAGCCCAAAGATCAATGCATGAGACAGCCCGACTTCAAGTAGTCGTTCCTCTTTCCATAATAGGAAGGTTATCGAATAATTATTTGTTAGGACTGTGACTGTTTGCTAGAGGGGGTGAATAACAATTTCTTGATTCTCTACCTACAACATTAGCGTGCGCAAGCGGAAACAATAATAACACAAACAAACAACGCTAACACTAAACCTTTTACGTGGTTCAGAGATGACACTCTTACTCCACGGCTGTCTATAAGGTGGATGATCCCTTGATCCTTCGGTGGATCACTCCCCGGATGCCCTCCGGCTAGCTCGTGTAGCTCCTTGTGGGTGGAGAAACCTCGCCACAATCCCGAACACACCTCTGATCTCTTAGACTACTATTTGGCCTTTAACCAAAGCCAAATTCGTTAAGAGTCTCAGCCAAAATGAAACTCTTTTAAATAGAGCTCACTTCTATTTTGGCCGCTACTAGTCGACTACCCCTGGGGCAGTCGACTGCCCCCACTCAAACTCGACCGTTGCAAGCCCAACGTTCGAATTCTCAACCACTACCAGTCGACTGCCCTCATAGCAGTCGACTGATGTTTCTGTGGGGTTTACCAGTCGACTGCTAAATCACCAGTCGACTGCCCTCATAGCAGTCGACTGATGTTTCTGTGGGGTTTACCAGTCGACTGCTAAATCACCAGTCGATTGCCCTACCTAGTGTTGAGGCAATCTGTGGTCCGGAGTGACCAAGTATTTTGATGTTTGGGCAAAGGGTTTAAGTTAGGTTTTCCCTTGTATTTAATATGTGTATGTTGAGTGTGCAGGTTGTACAGGTTTATGATAAGTACCATTTTTGTGATTATTTTAGATGTTAAAATCCATGTTTGACCTATGTTTTTATTGCTTAATTATGATTTTACCCTAGGTTTTGGAACTTTATCTTATTTTGGACTTAATTGCAAAATTACATATTTTTGGATTATTTGGCCACCAATTTTCTGATATATTTTTGTAGGCATGAAAGGATCCTGGACCTAGGGCATACTGGGTCAAATTTGAGTCGGATGTGAACCGGATCGAATTATCAAGCCTACGATTAATCCGGGCCGTCCGATTCAAGAGCGGCTAGATCTGAGCCATCCGGGATGATCTGAAGCAATCCGAGCTAGGATTAGGGTTGATCAAGCTCTATGATCAAGATCTGAAGGTTTCATCCCAATCAGAGCTAAATCAACCGTTGGATCAAGCAAGGAGGGCTCTAGAGCGTCCATTCACAGATAGAGTTGATCTGGACCATCCGTTGCACATCTGGAGGATCCGAGCTACCACAAGGCAGATCCTGACCCCAGATCATCATCATAAAAGTTTGTCTCCAATCAGAGCAAGATCAGCCGTTGGATCTCCTCCGATCAATCTGGGTCGTCCGTTGATAACTATTTAATCAAATGTTTCACTGTTCTTCCCTTTGTCGCGTCTCCGCCGCAGCTCCTTCTTCGCTTTGTTCTTCAGTGTTCTTAGCCGTAATTCTTCAATCCAAGGGGCGCGACCACCTCCGTTCTTCATCAGATCAAAGTCGAGGTCATTAGGGAGAGTAGTTGGTGGAGTTTTCAGCTCGGAATTGGGCAAGAGCAGAGGTGTTTGAGGGTTTCGGTAGCTCTCCATTTGAAGGATTCGATTTCGGTTTTGTCAGATTGTACCTCAGTCCAAGCCATCTGGAGGGGTTCTCGGACAAGCTTGGATCATTCCCGCACCTTCGTTTCAATCAGACAAGGCCAAATTGAAGATTCAGATGGGTTTCCTTCTTGAACAGTTTTGAGCTAAATGCAGCCACTCGATTCAGTTCCTTAGTGAATTGCTGAGCCTAGGGGTTCGAAGCCAGCCCTTGCGTGACGAACAAGGAGACTTTGAACTAATGGAGTGATTGGGGTTTAGATTTCTTAGTCAATTTTCTTTGTTTTAGCTGTAATTTTATTACTGCCACTTCATTTCTGAAATTTCTGAATTAGTTGCTGTAATTTACTTGTATGGACCGTTTCTTTCTCAATTTGAGGCTCATCCTTGAGTGACAGCAAGGATTCGAAGCTAAGATGAGAGATTGAGGCTTTGTTTAGTTAAATTTCATTGCAATTAGCTGTAATTTCGAATTCTGTCAATTCTGTCCTGTTTTTCATATCAGCAACTTAGTTTCGATTTCTGAATTGTTTTAGCTCTAATTAGGATTTCAATTTGCAAGTAGTTAGCTAGTGAACTTGTTTAGTGGATAATTGAGTTTAATCTCAGTTTATTTCAGTTTAATGTCTTGCGTGCCAACTCCATAGCAGCGTGCCAGATTCAATTCTGCAGTTTACCTTAGCTGCAGTTTCTGAATTCGTATCAAGTAACCTTAGGTTTTCTTCAGTTTTCCTGCACTCTTGATTAGTGACTTAAGTTAAGTTGCAATTGTAGCTTTGGTCCTCAAATATGTAAGTGCAACCTTGTGTTCGATTGTTCAAGCATTGCTTTTTTCATCACTGCATTCATGTCAGTTTTCTTGTCTCTGCACTTCTATTTCTGCAAATTTGCTGCATGCTTGCATTTGTTGATTTTGCATCCAATTTGAGACATCTGAAACCTTGCATTTTATTCCTGTTTATCTGCGCATCAACTCTGAATATAGATTTCTGAATTTCTGCACTTTGAATACTTGCAATCAATTTTCTGCAATTTTGAATAAATTCTGAAATTCTTCAACTTGTGTATGAATCCTTGATTTCAATTTATCAGAACAGCTGTTAGTTAGTGACCCATTGCATCATATTCAACTTGATCTATTAGCTCTTGCATTAGGGTGGCATTTCTGCAGTAGCTTCAACATTGCAGTCCCTGCATTCATCAAATTTTTGCAGCTATTCTGATTTCTTTCACTCATCTATGCCTTGCACTTCTTGAGTGGAGTTGTAGTGATGAGCTGGAATTCGAAATATTGTCAGTTGCAATTTCTGCAATTGGAAGCCAATTTGTAGCAAATCAGTCTTTGAATCAGTCCTTAAGCAGTCTCTTTTGCGTGCCAAGTGCTGGAATTCTGCACTTGTATCAAGTGCAGTTTAGGCAATGACTTGTAGTAAGTTATATGGTACTTCTAGTATGCTGTGATGTTTGAATTCAATTCGTATTGCACTCGAGTCGTTCTGAACTTCTCTGCATTTGTTTGCCTCCGGATTTTGTAGCTAGTGTGTAGTGTTTGTTTAAATGTTTGGATACTAAATTTTGTAGCTAGCAAGTGTTCCAAGTTGTTTCTGAAAAATTGTATCACTGCCTTTATTCATTGCTTAGCATTTGGTTGTTTTGAATGGCAAAAACCTGAAGGTAAATCTGCATTAGTGAGTTTTGAAACTAGCTCTAATTCCCTGAATTTTGCAAAGTTACATTGATTGATTTAATTGCCATTTGATTGAGTTACTAATTGCTATCATCTGGTTTGGTTCATTAGTTTGGTTGCCTTTATTTTCATTGCGTTTTCACTCCTAATCGCAATCCAAACCCAAATCACATTCGAAACCCGAAATTCACAAACGACACCTAAATACAAGCGCGAATCAAACAACGTCAACTAGCCCCGAGAAAAATACGACCTGTGGCCCCTATATTACATTTTTATATTTCTGATTGTAAAAGGGTTTCCGGCATTTCATTTCATTCCTTCATTCATATTTAAATTCTGATGGTCCCATAATTTGTGACAAATTTACATAGTATTTAGGGGCCGTCAGTTTACACATATGGACTTGACTGGACGGCCTCGGTACGGTGAAGGGTGGCATGGAGGCAAGCTGGAGGCTTGTATGCACCCGAGGGACCTTGGAGAGCAGGGACGATGAGCTGAGGGGCATGGACTTCGAGACATGCGTGAAGGATGACATGGAGGCAAGCTGAAGGCTTGCGTGCATCCGAGGGACGGGAGCCGAAGATGAAGAGGGCGCGAAGACAATAGTCGAGGCTGATGAGTGAGCAGTCAGTCGAGTCGTGAGGGTACGAGTGTTGTGTGATTATACTCGGGAAATCCTAGGGGTTGAGTGCGGAGTGGAATGTACTCAGGAAGGGTAACCTTAGGTGGGTGACTAGACCAGTCGACTGGCCTGGGGGCAGTCGACTGATGGAACTCACAGAAAGGTCTCAGCCCTGGGACCAGTCGACTGCCCTGGGGGCAGTCGACTGGTAGCGAGGGTTTCAGCCCGAGTCTTATTTAAAGAGGACTTTGTGGTGACTGACTTTCTTGACGAAACTCACTTGGGTAAAGTGAGTTAGTAGTGTTTTGTGATCAGATAGCACCGAAGTGCTGTGGTGAGGTTTCTCCATCCACAAGGAGCGACAGATCTAGCCGGAGGTTATCCGGGGGTTGATCCACCGACGGATTCTTGGATTAGTCACCCGTCCGGGGTGGATACCAAGTAAACGTTTGGTTGTTAGCGTTGTTCATATTTCCTTTGCATATTATTGTTTCCGTTGCGCTAATGACTTTGTAGAGAAACGACCGAAAAAATGCTATTCACCCCCCCCTCTAGCACACCAAGATGATCCATCAGTTGGTATCAGAGCAAGGACCGCTCTTGATCGGACTAACCGCCGAGGGAGCACACGCTAAAGGGAAACGAAAATGGAAGATAAGTTAGGGGACGACATCTACACTCCACCGGCCTACGACCATAAGAATTTCGGATATTGGAAAGCAAGGATAGAGACATGGTTCGGGATGGAGTGGGACCTTCGAATTGTGCTTGAAGAGCCCTTCAAAGTTCCAAAGGACAAGCACGGAAAGAGGCTTCGTCCTAGATATTGGGACAAAGATCAACAAGAATAATTTCGGGCCAATGAGAAGGTAATTAGTATTTTGAAAAATATTTTGCCTAATAAAATTTTGAGTGATGTAGGGGAATACCAAAACTCATGTGAATTATGGGATAAGTTGAAAAGATATCATGAGAACCCTACATCAATTCAAAGAGTTGAAGAGCCCGGAGAAGTACGGTCAATAGTCCAAGAAGACCAAGAGGAGGAATCAAGCGAAAGATCATCAACCTCCTCAAGGGAAGAAGGGGAAGAGGTCACCACCTCAAGGATTGAGGGGGAGGAGAGACCCACTTCAATGCCGGATCAAGAGGAAGCATCCACTTCATCAAAGGTTGAAGAAGAAGCTTCCTCCTCCACCAAAGCCAAATCAAAGTGTTGATGCAGTCTGGCCCTGATTGTTGTTTTGGTGTTGACACCGATTTTAGTTTAGGTTGATTATGATTCTGATTATGATGATGATTAAGTCCTGATCAGTGATTAGGCTCGGGTTGATTGAAATCCTAACCTGGAGGGTTAGGTGTGAGAAATCCCGGTGAGTGAAGCCGGGTCCTGGTGAGTGAAGCCAGGTGTTGAAAATCCCGGTGAGTGAAACCGGGTCCTGGTGAGTGAAGCCAGGTGTTGGAAATCCCGGTGAGTGAAGCCGGGTCCTGGTGAGTGAAGCCAGGTGTTGAAAAGTCCTAATTCGGAAGAGGTGGGTGAAAAGTCCTAGCTTGGAGGGCTAGGTGAAAAGTCCTAGCTTGGAGGGCTAGGTGAAAAGTCCTAACTTGGAGGGTTAAGTGAAAAGTCCCATCTTGGAGAGTTAGGTGAAAAAGTCCTGGCTTGGAGGGTCAGGTCCTAGCTTGGAGGGCTAGGTTTGGAAAGTCCTAATCCGGAAGAGTTAGGTGAAAAGTCCTAGCTTGGAGGGCTAGATGAAAAGTCCTAACTTGGAGGGTTAGGTGCAAATTCCCAACTTGGAGGGTTAGGTGAAAAATCCTTAGCTTGGAGGGCTAAGGTGGATGAAATCCTAGCTTGGAGGGCTAGGTTGGAGCCCCTGGATCGGTCTGGTGACCGATCAGGGAGATTGGCACGGTGCTCCTTCGTGGATCGGTCTGGTGACCGATCCAGCGATGACTGATCGGTTTGGTGACCGATCAGGGAGTATGTGTTTCACTCACTGCACAGCTCCTGATCGGTCTGGTGACCGATCAGGGAGCCCACAGTGAGTTGAGTTCCCCTGCTGATCTGCTCCTGATCGGTCTGGTGACCGATCAGGGATACTATTCAGATCGGACTGGTGAACGATCATTTGTCGCAAGGTTCTCACTATGACCGATCAGGATGACTCCTGATCGGTCAGGAAGCTGCCTGATTGGTCTGGTGACCGATCAGGCAGGAGCCTGATTGGTCTGGGGACCGATCAGGAGTGTGCAGAAGATTGCTGGATCGGTCTGGTGACCGATCAGGAGCAGAACTTTAATTCAAATACGCTGTCAGAAGTCTGTTTTCACTGTCGATTCTCTGCTACTTGCTGATTTCTTTTTGATATGCATTGCTAAATCTCTGTTGGAGTGTGCAGGTGATAGCAGGTGATTCAAACACTCAAGGAGGGTCAATGGGAGGCTTTCCTTGGAGCAGGTTTGGATCTATTGTGTTTTCAGGTCTCAACGGTGTCTGGCGCAACTGGCAACTGACGAAGGCGCGGCTGGCAACTGACGGAGGCTCAGCTGGAGGAGTGTCCAGTGGACTGAGTGCTCAGAGAGGTCAGTGGGTCAGGGTGTGAGTCAGTGGTGCTGATGGAGTTGGTGACGTTGAGCAGGAGCTTAAGAGACAAAGCCGAATGCAGAGGAGCAGAGGCGAACAAGACAGAAACTTGGGAAGTTTGGCTGGGCTGTATTCGTGCTCTCTGTTGCTTTGTGCTTGAGCGATCTTGTTACATCTGTGTGAGCTTATCTTCTCGAGTGTCTCTGTGCTTAACTTGTATCTTCTTGAGATCACTTGTGGAGAGGTTTCTCCACCGAGAAGGAGGCTCTATCTTATCCGGGTTCACCGGGGCTTGATCTGCCGACGATCAAGGGATCGCCCACCTTACGGGCACGCCAAGGAGTAGGGACAAGTTATTCCCGAACCTTGTATATCGAGGTGTTAGCGTCGGTTTGCTTTCCTTTTGTGTTTTGCTTGCTGTTCTTTATTTCTGCTTCTGTGTTAAGGGGATGTCATTTAAAGGGAAAAAGAATGACTTAACCAAAGACGAGGTGTCTAAGGTTAAGAGTGTCAAGTTTGTAGGTCAAGAGTCACCGGTGGAACACCGATGTGGCCTAGTGTTTGTTGAGTCACCTAGGGAGGTGGCTAGGGCTAAGAGCTCAAGAGGGAGCTCTAGAAGCCTTTGGGATATATGGTGAATGGACCTTGGGAGGGTTGCTCCTAGAGGTCTAGATGGACCATGGAGTGTGCCAAAAGAATTGGAGACGGACTTGAGTCTCAATTCTTGGGTTTCGGCACGGTGTTTTTGAGTTTCATGCATGGAAATATGACATTGGGGTCATATAGCATGAAGATTGGTTTTTGATGTGCAAATGTCATATAAATAAATGCTAGGGATGCATTTTGGATTGGTATGGGCAGGGACATCAAGGGGAAATCAAAACTAGGACTTTTGGTTAAGGTTTGAGTAAACCTTTTTGCTAGTTTTGGGTTTTGTGTCAAACTTGGGAATGGTGATAGATACATTTTGGAATGTATTTTTCCCAAGTAGGTATGGGTACCACAAACGTCTCCACAAAATTTGGGAATTTTTGGAGATTTGTGGAATTTCTTGCGCATTTCTAAATTTCGTCAGAAAGGCTGAAATTCTGATTTTTAGAGTATTAGTCGACTGCCCTGGGGGCAGTCGACTGGTAATGGCTGAATTTTGTATCAACAGCTGGGTATGTGTCCAAATGATGCAAAACAAGTGTATGGGGGGCTAGTACACATTGTTTATGGTCATTGGGGATTAAAAAACCTAATAATTGGGTTATTATTGGGGTTTTTTTGATGTATGGCAAAGGGGGAGAAGTTTGGGTTTAAGTTGGGAAGCCAAACTTACCTTTGCATGAAACCCTAGGTTTAGGGGGAGTTGAGATTAAGGGGGAGCTTGGGAAAAACTTTAAAAAGCCCATTTTTGTGAAAATTCTTAACTTGGAGGGTTAGGTGTAGGATGCCTTGGGATAGGATCCATGCATTACATATGCATTTGTTTAGCATGGTTTTTGCTATTAACTACTATCTTGTTTCCCTAACTTAAACGTATTGCCAAACATCAAAAAGGGAGAGATTGTTGAGGCAATCTGTGGTCCGGAGTAACCAAGTGTTTTGATGTTTGGGCAAAGGGTTTAAGTTAGGTTTTCCCTTGTATTTAATATGTGTATGTTGAGTGTGCAGGTTGTACAGGTTTACACATATGGACTTGACTGGACGACCTCGGTACGGTGAAGGGTGGCATGGAGAAAAGCTGGAGGCTTGTGTGCACCCGTGGGACCTTGGAGAGCAGGGACGATGAGCTGAGGGGCATGGACTTTGAGGCATGCGTGAAGGATGACATGGAGGCAAGCTGAAGGCTTGCGTGCATCCGAGGGACGGGAGTCAAAGATAAAGAGGGTGCGAAGGCAATAGTCGATGCTGCTGAGTGAGGAGTCAGTCGTGTCGTGAGGGTACGAGTGCTGTGTGATTGTACTCGAGAATTCCTAGGGGTTGAGTGCAGAGTGGAATGTACTCAGGAAGGGTAACCTTAGGTGGGTGAGTAGACCAGTCGATTGGCCTGGGGGCAGTCGACTGATGGAACTCACAGAAAGGTCTAAGCCTTGGGACTAGTCGACTGCCCTGGGGGCAGTCGACTGGTAGGTGGCTGGTGAGTTGGCTGAGAATTCGAATGTTAGGGTGCAACGGTCGAATTTCAGTGGCACCGGTCGACTACCCTGGGGGCAGTCGACTGGTAGCGAGGGTTTTAGCCCGAGTCCTATTTAAAGAGGATTTCGTGGTGGCTGACTTTCTTGACGAAACTCACTTGGGTAAAGTGAGTTAGTAGTCTTTTGTGATCAGATAGCGTCCGAAGTGCTGTGGTGAGGTTTCTCCACCCACAAGGAGCGACATATCTAGCCGGAGGTTATCCGAGGGTTGATTCACCGACATATTCTTGGATTAGTCACTCGTCTGGGGTGGATACCAAGTAAACGTTTGGTTGTTAGCATTGTTCATATTTCTTTTGCATATTATTGTTTCCGCTGCGCTAACGACTTTGTAGAGAAACGACCGAAAAAGTGCTATTCACCCCCCTCCCCCTCTAGCACGCCAAGACGATCCATCACCTAGGTTTTCTTCCCGAGTACAATTCTCTCAGCACTCGACCCCTAAGATTTCCCTAGTACATTCCCTCAGCACTCGACCCCTCACAACTCAGCTGACTCTTTACCAGCAGCCTCGATCTGTTGCCTTCATGCCCTCTTCGTCTTCGGCCCTTGTCCCTCAGATGCGCACACAAGCCTCCAGCTTGCCTCCATACCATCCTTCACGTACGCCTCGAAGTCCGCATTCCTTGGCTCATCGTCCCTGCTATCCATAGTCCCTCGGGTGCACACAAGCTCACGGCTTGCTTCCATGCTATCCTTCACCGTACCTGAAGCCGTTCAGCCAAGTCCATGTGTATCCTGTAAGACATGCACACTCAAATTCACATATCAAAACACAAGGGTAAACCTAACTTAAACCTTTTACCCAAACATCAAAACACATGGTCGCTTCGGACCATAGATTGCCCCAACAATCTCCCCCTTTTTGATGTTTGGCAATATGTTTAAGTTAGGGAAAACAAATATAAATGCAAACATGCATGGATCCTATCCCAAGACATCCCTACACCTAATCTTCCCAAGTTAGGAATTTTACTAAAACTGGGCTTTTTAAAATCTTCCCAAGGCTCCCCCTACATTGGACTTACAAAGGCTTTTTAAGAACCTCTCCAAGGTTCCCCTTACGCCAAGAATAGAGCAACAATGCTCCCCCTTTACCTAGACTCCCCCTAGACCTAAGATTTCCTGTAAAGGCGTGTTTGGTTTCCCACTTAAACCCAACACTTGTCTTCCTTTGTCATACATCAAAAAGACTCCAACAATTTCTCCCTTATTGGATCTTTTAACCTCTAATGATCATAAACATAGTGTACTAGCCCCCCATACACTTATTTTACATCATTTGGACACTTTTCAACAACTGAAAACTCAATTCAACCTTTACCAGTCGACTGCCCACTGTCTCAGTCGACTGGCACCCTGAAAATCCAAATTTCAACTTTTTGAACCCAATTTCAGAAATGCACCAAAAATTTCATAAATCTCCAAAATTTTCCAAATTTTGTGGAGAGGTTTGTGGTACCCATACCTACTTGGGAAAATTACACTCAAAAATGTATCTATCACCATTCCCAAGATTGACACAAAACCCAAAACTACCTAAATAGTTAATTAAACCTTGACCGAAAGTCCTAGTTTTGGTCTTCCCTTGATGCCACTGCCCATACCAACCTACAATGCATCCCTAGCATTGATTTATATGACATTTATACATCAAAAATCAATTTTCATGCTATATGACCCCAATGTCATATTTTTATGCATGATACACACATCCAATGTGCCAAAACCCAAGAATTGAGACTCAAATCCGTCTCCAACTCTTTTGGCACACTCCATAGTCCATCTAGACCTTCGAGAGACCTCTCCCGAGGTCCATTTACCATGGATCCCAAAGACTCCTAGAGCTCTCAGCCTTAGCCACCTCCCTAGGTGACTCAACAATTACTAGGCAACACCGGTGTACCTCCGGTGACTCTTGGCCTACAAACTTAACCTTCTTAACCTTAGACACCTTGTCCTTGGTTAAGTCCCTCTTTTTGCTTTTAAATGATACCCCCTTGTCATTTTTGGATTTCCCCTCCTTGCCATAATTATATGATACCTTAGCATATTTCTTTCCATTGGCATTGGAGACCTTAGATCGGTATCCCAACCCTGATCTATCATTGTTGGGTTTTAGACCATCCAACACTATACCCAAACCCTTAGATCCAATGGTGAATCTTTCTAGGGTTTTCTCTAACCTATCAAGCTTTTCTCTCAATGTTTGATTTTTCCTTTCTAGGTTCTCAAACCTAGAATTAACATGTCCTCCTTGGACATTCCTAGACCTACCCACCTTCCTAGGCATATGTCTCCCCTTCTTGGGATTTTTGCCTTGATCCTTAAGTCCAACGGTCTTAGATTTATCATGATGCATGATTTTCTTAGGGGTTTGATCTACAATATTTACCCTACTCCTATCATCATATTGAAATCCATAATTATTCTTAACAAACATATAAGAATTTGAAATTGGATTTAATTTTAAGCAAGGAATTACCTTTCCTTTTACCTTTGAAGCTCTCCCTTGACTTGAGCTCCTCTTCTTTTCCATTTTCTCCCATTTCCTCAAATGTGCCATTTTCTTGATTTCACTTTTCTTTGGGCACTTAGTGTGGTAGTGTCCACGCTCACCACACGTGAAGCAAATTATATGCTTCTTATCCTTCTTTGCTCCATCCCTATCACTCATGTTAGATTTCAAACTATTCGAATTGAGTTTAGGGTGTACCTTCTTTTTCTTACCCAATGGGCACTTGTCCTTTTTCATTGCACCCAAAGCAAATAATATGATCTTTTGCCTTTGCTTTGGTGGAGGTGCGAACTTCTTCTTACTCCGATATTGAGGATGATTCTTTCTCCCTCTCAATCCTTGAAGTGGAGACTTCTTCTATTTCTTCCTCACTTGAGGATGTAGATGATTCCATTTTCTCCTCCTCTTCGGATGTTGAACTTGATTCAACTTCCAATTGATCCTTTTCCTTGGACTCTTCTTTTTTTGTCCTTGTGTCGAATTCTCATGCAAAGCTATTATCTTTCTCCATTGCTCATATGCATTCTTGTACTCTCCTACATTTGATACAATATGTGAAGGTAATAAATTCAATATGATTCTAGTTACCTCCTTATCTGCCTCCGCTTCTTCCGTTTGACTCTTGGTCTAATATCGAGGTCGGAGGTGCTTCCCCTTCTTATCCGTTGGAGCTTCAAATAGAACTTCCAACGCCGTCCAATGATCCCAATCAATTTGGAACCATGTCTCCAACCGCTTCTTCCAATAATTGAAATCATCTCGATCGTATGGAGGTGGAATCCTATTGTCCCATCCAAGTGAACCTTCCGATTCCATCTTTCTCTAGCACCTTTTGCTCTCCCGGCGGTTAGTCCGTAGATGAGTGACCCCGCTCTAATACCACGTGTTAGGACCGTGACCGTTTGCTAGAAGGGGGGGGGTGAATAGCAATTTCTCGATTCTCTACCTACAACGTTAGCGTGCATAAGCGGAAACAATAATAACACAAACAAACAACGCTAACATCAAATCTTTTACGTGGTTCGGAGATGACGCTCCTATTCCACGGCTGTCCGTAAGGTGGACGATCCCTTGATCCTTCGGTAGATCACTCCCCAGATGCCCTCCGGCTAGTTCGTGTAACTCCTTGTGGGTGAAGAAATCTCGCCACAATCCCGAACACACATCTGAGCTCTTAGACTACTATTTGGCCTTTAACCAAAGCCAAATTCGTCAAGAGTCTCAGCGAAAACAAAGCCCTTTTAAATAGAACTCACTTCTGTTTTGGCCGCAACCAGTCGACTGCCCCCACTCAAACTCGACTGTTACAAGCCTAACGTTCGAATTCTCAGCCACTACCAGTCGACTGCCCACATAGCAGTCGATTGATGTTTCTGTGGGGTTTACCAGTCGACTGCCAAATCACCAGTCGATTGCCCTACCTAGGTTTCCTTCCCGAGTTCAATTCTCTCAGCACTCGACTCATAGGATTTCCCGAGTACATTCCCTCAGCACTCGACCCCTCACAACTCAGCTGACTCTTCACCAGCAACCTCGATCTGTTGCTTCACACCCTTTCGTCTTCGGTCCTCGTCCCTCAGATGCGCACACAAGCCTCCAGCTTGCCTCCATGCTATCCTTCACATACGCCTCGAAGTCCGCATCCCTTGGCTCATCGTCCCTGCTATCCATGGTCCCTCGGGTGCACACAAGCCTGCGACTTGCCTCCATGCCACTCTTCACCGTACCTGAAGTCGTTCAGCCAAGTCCATGTGTATCTTGTAAGACTTGCACACTCAAATACACATATCAAAACACAAGGGTAAACCTAACTTAAACCCTTTGCCCAAACATCAAAATACATGGTCGCTCCGGACTATAGATTGCCCCAATATTATTGTCCGCAACACGTGGCAATTAATACCTTAATGATTGCCGCGACCGTTACCAAAAGTTATCAAGTAACTGATGATTAGAGAATGTGGAGGAGAATGTGGGGACACGTATGACCGAAATCTTAGGTATATAAGGAGCTTCGGCATCAAGGTATGAGGGTAAGCTTTCCGAACTTGCACAAACTCTGATTCCTCGTTGTCCTCCTGAAAGAGATAAGAATCCTGACTTGAACGTTGAAGTGGGCTCCGTCGAAAAACCTTCCGGTGTGTTTCCATTAACGCTCGTATTAATCTCACAGGACACGATCTTCTTTTCCCTGTCACCGTCTTTGTGGGTTGCACTCTAGTGACTCGCCATCCACATCATTCTCTTCTAGAACAATTACATAAGTGAAACTTTTTATATTCTTTTGATGTATTTAACTTTATAGTATGTTGTTCTACTTATTAATCAATCCATCCATTGAGTCAACTATTTTCTAATGTTAATAATCAATCATCCGTGAGTCAAGTATTTTCTAATCTTAATTTTTTCATGCTCTTAGCGTTACTTTTTTTTTGTTATTTTTTAATTGGCATTATATATCCTACTTATCCTTATTAATCTTGAGATGATTTATTTAATTTTATAAAAAATTTATTCATTAATTTATCAAAATTTAGATTCAATTCTTATAAATTTAATAAATTGAGAAGAGGACATGCCGTTAGAGAAAGACGGGTAAGAAAACTCTTTTTGTCTAGATTGATAAATATCTCTCATTTGTAAGGGTAAGTAAAATATAATTAAATCGGACAAGATTAAAATTTTAAATTCTTAGGTTAATTAGATAATTTAGTTTTTTTCTCAAAAAATCATATTTTTCATTTAATTCAGTTCGGGTTCAATTTTAAAATTTTTTATTCAATTAAATCGAATAAATAGAAATTGAAAAATTAAATCAATAAATCTCCTATGAAATAAAACAATCGATTTTAATTTTGATTAAATATCTTATTATTTAAAAAAATTAGATTAATATAATTTTTGATAAATTAATTGATATTTTGATTTATTAATTTGTATTAAAAATTTAATTAATTCAATTAATTAAAAAAATTAATTAATTTAAATTTTGATTGATACAATTCGCCTTTGATAAATATCTATCATTTCTTCTCTCCGCCACGGGATTATCCTAATTCTATCCGCCCAGCAGCCACCATGTACAACGTCATTTGACCCTTCCTGCTCCTCATCCGTTGCCTCATGGCAGCAGCGAGGGCCACTCTGCTGCCCGCCTCCACGCCCAAGTCGGCCTTCCTACGCTTCCCTTCTATTTCCGAAATTCGACGGCTTCCTCTCTCCATTCGCTCATACGAAGAGCACCGCGTTTTCTGATCATCTCCTCCAGATACACCACGTTCTACACTGAGGGCTCCGTCGCTCCCCGGATAGAGCGGCCGGAGATTGAGCCTGATGACATTACTGTCCTCAATCAGCGGATAAGAAAGGAACACAAGCATAGGGAAGGCCCCAAGAACGGTAGCACGATGGACTCCTTCGAGGTGGACAAGTACATTAGAGTGGTGAAGGAGCAGCAGCAAAGGGGGCTGCAGAAGCTAAAAGGGGATAAACTCAGCAGTGTGGGCGGGTTCGGGTACCAGGTGGATCCCTACACGCTTCACCCTGGTGATTATGTGGTGCACAAGAAAGTTGGGATCGGGAAGTTTGTGGCCATCAAGTTTGACGCCCCAAAGGACTCGTCCTCAGGACCCATTGAGTATGTATTCATCGAATATGCTGATGGGATGGCTAAACTTCCTGTTAAGCAGGCAAGCCGGTTGCTGTACCGCTATAATCTGTGAGAGTTCTTCATCTACCCTTATCTGCAAAAAGCCTCGTACATGATAAGTTGTCAGTCTAATCTTTTTACTATATATTGAACTCACCGGTATAAATTATAGCATTCAATCCTACTCTTACCCGCAGTATTTTCCTTCATTAAATAGCATTTCCCATGTCACTAGATCTAGTTCTACTTGCTTTATCATGTTGAAAGATATAATTGCTCAGTGGTTTGGTCAGTTTTGAACGATACCTTAATACAAACTGATTATATTGTGCTGTAATTTGTGTTAACCGGGTATTCAGTTTACCTTTTTTCGCAGACCAAATGAAACAAAAAAACCAAGGGCATTGAGCAAGCTGAGTGACCCTACAACATGGCAGAGGAGAAGGACAAAAGGGAAGATTGCGGTTCAGAAAATGGTTGTTGACTTGATGGAATTATATCTTCACAGGTTGAAACAGAAAAGGTCACCATATCCTAAGAGTTCATCAGCAGGCAACTTCGCAGCTCAATTTCCTTATGAGCCTACCCCTGACCAAAATCAGGCTCGTCTCTTCACTAGGATTATTGAACTGATTTCACATGTTTTTTATTCCATTTTTTCCTATCTATCTAGAGTTTATGTTATATTACTCTGTAGTACAATGGCTGCTATCAACATGGAAAATTTTTGACAATAGTGCCAACCACATGCATACAATGTGTACTGTTGGTGCAATCTTTTTTGGATCAAGGTTGACAGTTTGACTAAGCTCGGGATTGCTCGAGCTTGAGTTTCGATGTTTGGACAATATGTGAGCAGAGGTTAAATAGGTTAAGGTTGACCGGATATTTGACAATATGTGAGAAAGGAGTTAGGTAGGTTAGGTTGACCGGAGACTTGATTGGTAAAGTCCTAATTGAGGCAAATGAGAAGTCCTAACCAGAGGTTAGGCACGAGTAAAGTCCTAGGCAAACCTAGTTACGAACTATGTTAAAATCAAGGTGGGTTAGCTGAGAGTTAAACACTTGACATGAAGGAAAGTCCTAGTGGGACTAGGCAAACCTAGTTGGGAACTAGGTTAGCTTGGAGCTAAACACTTGGCACAAGTGAAATCCTAGTAGGACTAGGTAAACCTAGTTGGGAACTAGCTTAAGATCAAGGTGGGTTAGTTGGGAGCTAAACACTTGACACGAGAGAAGTCCTAGTTGGGAACTAGGCAATGGGAAGTCCCAACAGTCACGATTAACTGAATGGTAGGCAAGGGAACCCTAGACTTGGATAAAGCAAGTTCTGGTTGGGCAATCGATTGACCCTAAGTTAATCGATTAGAGCAATCGATTAAAAGACATTCTCGCCTTAGAACAACGTTGGGAATCGATTGGCTAATTGATTGGGGGCTAAAATCACGAGAGCACAGAAGATGCCAAAATCGATTGGGCAATCGATTCCGACATCCCTAATCGATTGGGAGAATCAATTAGGGATGTTCGCATCGATTGGGAAGGTTCCCAATCAATTGAGAGTGTTTTTCGCGAACAGACAGTGAGTTGGGGAATCGATGGGAAAATCAATTAAAACCTTGTTAATTGATTGGGTAATCGATTAAGGCACTTTCGCGAACGAACAGAAAGTTTCTGAATCTATTGGTATGACTCACCAATCAATTAGGGTTTTGAAAAAGTCATTCTACAGGTATTGAACGGTTGGCTGACGTGATAATCGATTGGGGAAAAGCTGAATCAATTGAGGGCGTCGAGCAAACCATAGAAAAGGGATTTTTGCTGCAGATTGAAGACTGAGCTCGATTCCATTCTTGACGCCGGTTCTTGAGGTTTCTTGGAGGAATGTACTACTGCATTTCCAAGCATCAAGAAGCTAGATCCAAGCAAGAAAAGAACAAGCAAAGCAAGGTTTTTGTTGTAATCATTTTCTATTTTGTTTGTAACCTATTTTGCATTTCTTGTATTCGAGCTTGTATAAGCATCTTTGTCTCCGGATTGTTTCCGAGGGAGTGTGCTCATAGTGGAGCTGTGCGCACGATGTGGATCTTTAGATTAGTCACCTCAAGGAGGTGAATACCAAGTAAATCAAGGATGTTAGCGATTGCTTCGTGTTATTTGTTGCAACAAATCATCAAAGAGCGAAGTGAGCTATTTGTAGGATTGTTGCACATGAGGGGGGGGGGGGTGAATTACGTGACTTTAAAAAAATGTTTCGCTTTTTGAAATAGAGTGAGTGAGTGCGCAGCGGAAGTAAAAGCGAAAAATAGAAAATCTGAACACAGGTTATTTTTTACTTCGTTCGGAGTCTTCGGCGACTCCTACTTGAAGGCCCAGGTCCCTTGGACCTTTTTGACGTGCAATTCACTAAAAACCCTCTACTGGTAAACTTCCGATAGAGTGATCGAGTACAGGAGATAAATAGAAGTGTAACAATCCTACACTTCCTATTTGATATAAATTAGATACAAGAAAATAAACTGATTACCAACGCTGAAGTAGGATCTGGATCAGTTCGTGTGTTGGTGTAGATCTTCTGGCAGCGGTCGGACGTAGTCTTGTCGAAGCGGAGCCGTAGCAGGAAGACGAGGTAGTCGTTGGATGAGCGCGTGAGCTTGATTATCGTAGAAGCAAATGATGATCTTGGCTCTCGGTCAAGACATCCTTATAAAGGGTATTTGAGGCGTCTCAGTTCCCAACTGAGGCGCTCAAATCATGAAAATCTGATCCTGATCCGAAGCCATCGCTTTCGTTGCTAATCCTTTGGAAGGCGCCTCAGATCCCAAGTTCCCAACTGAGGCGCTTCGGATCTGAACTGAGGCGCCTCAGCTCGCTGAAGCTTTATTTTCGGCGCAGACTTCTCGAGAGGCTCTTATCCACCTGAGGTGCCTCCAGTCCAAACTGAGGCGCCTCGGGTACTGTTCATCTGTGGGAACTTTTGCAGAAACACCCTACAAAACCAAGTTAGTCCAAAAAGAGATATACCCTACAAACAAGGTTAGTAAATACATAGCATAGACTAAATTTAATGAGTATTAAATAAATCCTGTCTTCCCAAGACTAGGATCTAGTCGGAAGCCTCAACTTAGAGATCCAAAATGATTCTAAGTTGGACCACGCCTAAAGTCCCTAACAGGGACTCGTCCTCACCGAAATTCGCTCCTTCAGTGACTTACCTCACTTACCTTGTGCAAATGTACTCAGCTCTTTAACCCACCAGGACTTTTGCCAAGTCTCCATCAACTTGGACTTTTGCAGAACTTAACCACCCTAGACTTCAGCCAACAGCCAGTCTCTCAGATCCAACTGGACTTTTGCCAAGACTCCACCACCTTGGACTTCTTGCTAGGACTCCACCACCCTGGACTTCAGCTTGGTGTGAGGTTTTAAGCCTTTCAATCCTACACACTTGGTAACAAGGTTAGATAACCACAAACCTAACTTTAGCCTATTTGTCATTCATCAAAACCTGAGTTTGACTGTTAGTGCAAACTGCACCAACAATCTTTCCCTTTTTGATGAAATGACAATTTGGGTTAAAGTTAGAAAAATCAACAGCAAATAAAGATACACAGGTAATCAAACAATAATAATGACATGCTGTAAAATTAGGGTTGACTTAAAATATTTCAGATATTCTACTTTTTCTACTTTTCTAGCTTGTAACCCTTAACTCTCTCCCTTTGACATTCATCAAAATAAACAATAATGTTATTATCAAGATTGTGAGCATAAGCAATTTTGAAACTAAGGATAAAGACTTGCTAACAATATTTGAATCTTAAGGGAAACTTAAGAAAATATATAGCTGGGTTAAGAAAATATATTCATTAAACCTGGCTTTAAATAATTTTAAAGCGTAAGTGAAGGTTAATAATTTTTTTTTGTTTCAAAAATAATTTTTCAAAACAACAAAAAATTAAGAGTATTGCTTATTTTCCAAGTAGATTGCAAGGACAAGTTAATTTAGTAAAAATAATTTTACAAAAATATGTCTAGGTAGGTGTTAGACTTCACTTAGTTAAAAATATGTCAAGTGATAGTTTTAACATCAAAGAGATGTGAGCTAAGTGTAACATAAAAGATAGTTCATGAATATTATTTTCAACACTTTTAGAGTACTTGCAAGTTAAAAAAATGAGTAAAAAGATTTTTCAACCTTGAAGCTAAGCATAAGTGATAAGTCAAGGTTTTAAAAAAAAATGAAAAATTTGAAACTCATTTTAACATATTAGTTTCGAAAATGAGTTAATCAAAATTAAATTTTCATCACCAGGTAAAGTAATGACAGAAAAAAGTAATCTTTTAAAGATAAGGTTTGAACATAGATGAAAAAAAATAGATTTGCTCCCCCTGAACCAATTGATTGCTTATCCTTAATTACATGTCCAACTCTTAGTTACTAACTAACAATCAAAGGATAGTAGCCTTTACTTGGTTGGTTAAGTTAAGTAGTTTACTTGCCAGGATTGCTTAACTTGATTACTGTAATTTTGTATTTAGTTCCCATACTTACTGTGATGCACTGACATAAGCATTTTGAAGTCCAGGCAAAGTCCTAAGCAACTCACACCATTCTATGTTTTTGCAATCATAATCAAGTTAACCTTAATGTGCTTTGTGAGATGTTGGCTACTTAGAGCTATAGGTTCATGTTGTTCTAGGGGTCCAACTTAGTCTAGGTCTGCCCAATCTATTTTTCAAGTATTTTTTTAAATAAAGTAAAAAAAATGAAAATAAAAAAAAAACTGTTTGAATCAAAAAATTGCAAACTAAGAGTTAGTGGTCGGGATCCTAGTCTATAATACACATTCCAATTTGTCTTCTTAAGTTACTAAATTTAGATTCTGGAAGTAGTTTAGTGAATATATCGGCTAGATTATATTTGGATTCAATATGATTAAGTTCAATTTCTCCTTTAGCTACATTTTCTCTAACAAAGTGATGCTTAATTTCAATATGTTTTGTCCTTGAATGATGTACTGGATTTTTTGTTAGGTTAATTGAGCTTAAGTTATCAATAAAGATTTTTTACTTTATTAAAGTCTAGATTGAAGTCTTTTAAGGTGTGCATCATCCACAATAACTGAGCTACACATTCCCCCATGGCTATATTTTGCTTCAGTGGTGGATAGTGCAACGCAGTGTTGTTTTCTACTAAACCAGCTGACAAGTGATGGTCCTTGAAGCTAACACCACCACTTGTACTTTTTTATCTAACTTACAGCCGGTATAATCTGAGTTAGAGAAACCAATAAGGTCAAAGTGGGTGGTTCTTGGGTACCACATTCCTATATTAAGTGCGCCTTTAAGATATCTAAAAATTCTTTTAACTTGGGTTAAGTGAGATTCTTTTGCATATGTTTGATATCTAGCAGCGCACATGCTAACTGCAAATAAAATATCAGGTCTGCTTGCAGTTAGATATAGTAGGTTACCTATAACACTCCTATAGTATTTGAGGTCAACTGGTTTACTATTTGGGTCACTATCCAAAATTTGATTTGTGGCCATGGATGTTTTAATTTTTTTAGAGTTTTCCATTTTGAATTTTGAAAATAATTCCTTAGTGTATTTTTGTTGATAAACAAAAGTTCCTTCATTTGTTTGTTTAATTTGCAAACCTAACAAAAAAGTTAGTTGTCCTACTAGACTCATTTCAAATTCTTGTTCTATTAAACTTGTAAATTCTTGTAAAAAGTCTAAGTTAATAGATCCAAAAACCATGTCATCTACATAAACTTGTGCTATAAAAATATCAGATTTTATGGTTTTTACAAATAAGGTTGGGTCAACTCTACCTTGGTTAAATCCTTTTGATACTAGGTAATTTGGTTAATCTTTCATACCAGACTCTATGAGCTTGTTTAGTTCGTATAATGCCTTTTTAAGTTTATAAACATAGTTAGGGTGTTCTAGGTCTTCAAAGCCAGGTGGTTGCCCTACATAGACCTTTTCCTTAATTAGGCTATTTAGGAAGGTTGACTTAACATCCATTTGATAAAGTCTGAATCCTTTATAGGCTGCATAATTAAAATCATTCTAATAGATTCAAGTCTAGCTCTGGGGCATGAGTTTCATCATAATCAAGACATTCTACTTGGCTAAAGCCTTTAGCTACTAATCTTGCCTTATTTCTAACTGTTTAACCTTGTTCATTTAATTTATTCCTAAATACCCATTTTGTTTCAATAAATTTTTTATTTTTGGGTAAAGGTACTAAATCCCAAACACCACTATGTTCAAATTGAGCTAATTCCTCTTGCATAGCGATAATCCAATCAGGGTCAAGTAAGGACTCTTCTATAGTTTTGGGTTTAATTTTAGAGATCAAGGCAATTTGACTTAGGTTCCTAAAGGCAGATTTAGTTTGAACCCTTAGGTTTGGATCACCTATTATTTGATTTGTTGGGTGAGCTGAACTGACACGTGCGGATTTTTGTCTTTGTTGGTTGTGATCTGTCTCAACTAAACTATCTTCTTGGTCTTCTACTTGACTTGGCTCTAAGTCATCAGTATTAGACCTTACAAAATCAATGAGTTTATATTGGGTTTGATTAGAGTCCTTAGATTCATCAAATTTAACATTTGTGTTTCTTCAATTTTTAAGATGGTGTTATTGTAGACTTATAGCTCTACTAGTAAGTGAGTAACCTACAAAAATTTCATTTTCAACCTTAGAAGTGAATTTTCCTAGGTATTCTCTTGTATTTAGGATACAAACGTTACACCCAAAAACTTTGAAGTATTTAATATTAGGTAATTTATTGTAATAAATTTCAAAAGATGTTTTTCTGAGGTTTTTATTAATAACTATTCTATTTTGAACATAACATGCTGTACTAATAGCTTCGGCCTAGAGATATTTTGGTGAGCTATATTCATTAAACATCGTTCTTGTTGCTTCTTATAGGTTCTATTTTTTCTTTCCACAATTCCATTTTGTTGTGGTGTTTTAGGACAAGAGAATTCATGATGCTATCCATTTTCTAAGCAAAATCGGTTGAATTTTTTATTTTTAAATTCACCACCATTATCACTCCTAATTCTTTTAATTTTTAATCCCTTTTCATTTTCTGTTTGTTTGCAAAAGTGGTAAAATATTTCAAAAGTTTCATTTTTACTTTTTAGGAATATAACCCAAGTAAATCTTGAATAATCATCGATAATTACAAGACAATAGAGATTTCCATTTATAGACTTAATTCCATGTGAGTCAAATAGGTCTAACTGAATTAATTCAAATATTGAATTAGTTAATATTTGATTGGTTGATCTGTGAGTTGATTTGGTTTGTTTTCCTTATTGACAAGCATTACAGATTGTTGACTCAAGATTAGGTAGTTTTGGTATGCCTCTAACTAAGCCATTTAAGTTGGATAATTTTCTAAAATGTGTGCGCGCAAGTCTTCTATGCCAAAGCCAGGTTTGCTCATTTTGGGTTAAGAGATAATTTTCTAAGGGTCTGGTGAGCTTAATTTCATAAATATTATTGTGCCTAAGTCCCTTGAGTGTTATATCAGGATTGTTAGTGTGTTTAATCACACATTCAGTTGATCGGAACTTATCCTTATAACTAGTATCACACAATTGACTAATATTGAGCAGATTAAATTGAAAATTCTCAACAAGTAGTACTCTTTTAACAATGAAATCAGAGAGTTCAATATTACTTATGTCGATTACCTTAAGTTTACCGTTATTTCCAAACGCAACGGTTCCTAGGTTTTTGTATTTTAACTCGGTAAATTTGGTGGGATCCCCAGTCATGTGTCTGGAGCACCCACTGTCCAATATCCATTTGATTTCCTACAGTTTAAAAACGGAAAATTTAGTCTAAGTTTAAATGAAAACTTTAGTTTAGTTGAGTTACAAAATTAGGTTTGAGTTACATTTATTAATCAGATTTTAATTAAAGTTAAAGTTAAATTTTAATTACAGTTAATTAAGGTTAGTTTTTTTTAAATTAAAGTTAAAGTTTTAATTAAGTTTAAATTAAGTTAAAGTTTAATTAAAGTAGATTTTAATTAAGTTAAGGTTTTAATTAAGGTTGATTTTAATTAAGTTTAAATTTTAATTAAAGTAGATTTTAATTAAGGGTTTAAGTACCTTAAAGTTTAATTATGGTAGATTTTAATTAAGTTAAAGTTTTAATTAAAGTAGATTTTAATTATGTTTTGGTTGTAATTAAGTAAGTTTTTTATTAAGTTGAAGTTTAATTAAGTTAAAGTTTTAATTAAAGTAGATTTAATTAAGTTTGATTTAGTTAAGGTTTAAAATTAAAGTTGGAAGACAGTAAGAATTCAAATGTTGTCCTTAATCATCTCATCCGGTCTAAATTTATCAACCAGAGTAATCCTATAATTTTGTGAGATGAATTGAGTTGATTTAGGAAAGTTAATTTGACCTTTTGTTAGATTTAGGTTTAACTAGTAGTAATTTAAAAATACATTTCAAAAATTGGCTTCCAGGTCTTGGCGAGGCATAGGGGCCTTCTTGGTTATTGGAGCAACAACCCTTTTCTAGACAAAGCCGTTTAAAGAAATTATATTTTTAACTTACTCTTTAAGAAATCCTGATCTAACTAGTCTAGGATGAGGTGAAGTAGCTTTGGCTAGTTCCACTGAGCTAAAAAGAACAAATAGGGTATGCTTTACCCTACCTGACTTCTTAGAACGAGTTCCCTAGCGTACTATTATCTCGCTCCACCCTGGTACTAAGTAGATCAAGTGCCAAATTAACTTTCAAGTCTTGCCCTGATTACCCTAACGAGTAAAGGCTGATTTTGAGGTACTAACTAATTTGGTGCTTTCCCCTGAATAGTAGGTAGGGTGTTTTGGGTCAATATAGTGGATGACCTTTTTAGGGACATAATATTGGTTTTGCCCTACTTGCTTTATTAGGTAAGCTTTCGGGACCTACGCTTTTCTTAGGTTCTTGCGTGAGTGGGTAAAGGAAACAATAGATCTCTGGGCTGATCTTGTTTTGTATCCTATCCCGGATTTATTGTAAACACCCTTCTGAGATCCAAGAATCAGATCAAAGTTCTTGGATCTAGTTGTGAAAGTTTCTAGTAAGTCCTTAAGTTTTTGGACTTTACCTTTTAGGGTGGAGTTTTCTTTTTTAAGTTTAGTAGATTTTTCAGATTGCTTTTGATCAATTGATTTGTTGTTAATACTTTGCTCGTTAAGGTCTTGATTTTCCTTAAGGAGTTGATCAACACTAGATTCAGATGCAGTCAGTTTTCTATCTAAATAGGAAATAATTTTAAAAAACTTTGTATTTAATAGTTCCTGTACCTTGGTCGAGCTGTCAGAAAAGAATACGGACTCGTATTCAGACTCTTCATCTTGTTCAGATTCTGACTCAGGTCTGTTTGCCATCCGTGCCAAGTAGCTGGAATTCTTTGAGGGTTCACCATCTGAGTCGTCAGAAGATGTCTCGTCCCAAGTTGCTTGCAGTGTCTTCTTCTTTGTTCTCTTGAGTTGGTCCTCCTTCTTGAATGGACATTCATGTTTGAAGTGTCCTTTTTTGTTGCAGCCAAAGCAGGTGATGTTGCTTTTGGTTTTTGTGGTACGTGGCTTCATCACTTTCTGAATGTCCTTCTTAGAGAATCTTTTTTTCTTTCTGGTGAACATTTTTCTTACCAAATTCACCAGATGTTCTTCATCATCTGAGTCTGAGCCTGACTCGCTTTCAGATTCCTCCTGGGTTATGCTTTTTGACTTTGCTTCTTTTGAGGAACCTGCAATCAAAGCAATGCCTTTCTCGGTTGTTTTGGCGTTAGTCTGTTTATGGAGCTCTAATTCATAAAATAATTCATCTTATTTTAACTTGGAATGATTTTGCGAAATTTTGTAGGCATCTATAATAGATGCCACAATGAGTTTCGAGGAAAGACATTTAGGGCATACCTTATCACGTCTCGATTTTTTGGCTGATGTCTGATCAGGTGAAGTCCATTCATGATATCTTTGATTCGGGCGTGGAGCTGACTTGCGGTCTCTCCTTTCTGCATTTTAATGTTAAATAATTTATTTAATAGTAGGTCGCGCTTTGTTACCTTCGCATCGTTAGTCCCTTCGTGCAACTCAATCAACTTATCCCAGAGTTCTTTGACACTTTTAGTGGGACCAATTCTGTTCAGCTCATCTTTAGTCAACCTGCACTGGAGAGTGTTTTGTGCTTTGAATTCAATTTGTGTCTTCTTCATCTCGGTGTTCCACTTATCTGGTTTGAGTGGAGCATTTCCTCCTTCATCCATGGGTGGTGAGTATCCACTCAAGACGGCAAACCACTGGTCCATGTCGGTCTTCAGGTAGACCTCCATTCTTCTTTTCTAGTAAGGGAAATCTTCCCCATTGAACATCGGAGGACGAGCTGTGCTGTAGCCTTCACCTTGGGCCATCAGATACTATCACACAATAAACAGAAGGAAAAAAATTGCCAAGACTAGGTCTTGGATTAGTAGTGGAGGTAGTAAATGATAAAATCGACTCGAGTGGTGTTGCACCAACTTCGAGTAAATTCGAACAAAAAACGTCTAAAGATTGGTAATATACCAAACTTAAACTGTGTACGAAAAACTAAAATTAATAGAAAACTCCAACTCTTACGGTGGTTGCACCGACTCAGAGCGAACCTGACTCTGATACCACTTGTAGGATCGTTGCACGTGAGAAGGGAGGGGGGTGAATCACGTGACTTAAAAAAACGTTTCGCTTTTTGAATAGAGATAGTGAGTGCGTAGCGGAAGTAAAAGCGAAAAACAGAAAATCTGAACACAGGTCGTTTTTTCTTCGTTCGGAGTCTTCGGTGACTCCTACCCGAAGGCCGATGTCCCTTGGACCTTTCCGACGAGCAATCCACTAAAAACCCTCTACCGGTAAACTTCTGATAGAGTGATCGAGTCGCGGAAATAAATAGGAAGTGTAACTATTCTACACTTCCTATTTGATATAAATTAGATACAAGAAAATAAACTTGTTACCAACACTGAAGTAGGATTTAGATCAGTTCGTGTGTTGGCGTAGATCTTCCGACAGCGGTCAGACGTAGTCTTGTCGAAGCAGAGCCGCAGCAGGAAGATGAGGAAGTCGTTGGATGAGCGCGTGAGCTTGATTATCGTAGAAGCAAATGATGATCTTGGCTCTCGGTCAAGACACCCTTATAAAGGGCATCTGAGGCGCCTCAGTTCCCAACTGAGGCGCCTCAGATCATGAAAATCTGATCCTGATCTGAAGCCATCGCTTTTGTTGCTAATCCTTTAGAAGGCGTCTCAGATCCCAAGTGCTTAACTGAGGCGTCTCGGATCTGAACTGAGGTGCCTCAGCTCGTTGAAGCTTTATCTTCAGCGTAGACTTCTCGAGAGGCTCTCAACCACCTGGGGCGCCTTTAGTCCAAATTGAGGCGCCTCGGGTACTGTTCATCCCAGGGAACTTTTGCAGAAACATCCCTGCAAAACCAAGTTAGTCAAAAAACAGATATACCATACAAAACAAGATTAGTAAATACATAGCATGGACTAAATTTAATGAGTATTAAATAGATTCTGTCTTCCCAAGACCAGGATCTAGTTGGAGACCTCAACTTAGAGATCCAAAATGGTTCTAAGTTGGACCACGCCTAAAGTCCCTAACAGGGACTCATCCTCACTGGAATTCGCTCCTCCAGTGACTTACCTCACTTACCTTGTGCAGATGCACTCAGCTTCTTAACCCACCAGGACTTTTGCCAAGTCTCCACCAACTTGGACTTTTGCCAGGACTCAACCACCCTGGACTTCGGTCAGCAGCCAGTCTCTCGGACCCAACTAGACTTTTGCCAATACTCCATGACCTTGGACTTCTTGCCAGGACTCCACCACCCTAGACTTCAGCCTGATGTTAGGTTCTAAGCCTTTCAATCCTGCACCCTTGGTAACAAGGTTAGATAACCACAAACCTAACTTTAGCCTATTTATCATTCATCAAAACCTGAGTTTGACTATTAGTGCAACTGCACCAACACTATTCACCCTCCTTTAGCTCTCGACGTGCCCTCGCACAAGGTTATCAATAGGGAATATCATGTCCAGGAGATATTTAGAATTTGCCTCTAAGTGAGTAATATAGTAACAAATGGGTAATTAGTCAACATTTTTTATCACATGTAAACAATGTCATAATATAAATCTACAAGTGGAAGATGACACAGAAAGCAAATGGTTAGAATAACTAATTCAAAAAACAATGATGAGCACATAAATATGTGATGGCATTCTAGTGTTTTGGGGCAGCAGTGTTTAATACTGGCCACTTGCAAGTAGAAACCATGCTAAGGAGGATTGCCTGCTCTGACGTGGTGATTTCTGTTTATGAAGCATCTAGAATACACAAAATAATTGATAACAAAACAACAGTTGACTTGGATCACTTGAATATCTCTTGAAACTAGGGAACATTCTCTAGTTTGTAGATCACTTTCCATCCATGATTCAAGGCGTGAAAAACAAACACTTGATTCATGTTTTGGTTTGAGAATTTGCTGATCTACTAGGAGATCTGTGACTGTAATTGCTGCCTCTTTGTTATTTTTGATCAGGTTATAGTTATTTTTTTGGTAAAATCATATTTCGGTGCATATTAAAAAGTGTTTAGTTATTAAAAAAATATATATCTATTAGATTAATAATAAATAAAAAATCGTAACAATATCAATTCAACAAATATATTATAAAAGAGATCATTTTTATTATAAAACATGTAAATAACAAATTATCAATATATTCTTGATCCAAAATGACCTCCCTTGTTGGGGGGAGAGATGATTTGGTGTTTGGTCTACTTAGCAATGGATCTTGAGCCTCAACAAGGTTGAACAACAATGTTGCTTCAAATCTCAAACTTTGTTGAGGCTGAGTGATTTAAGATGGAATTATGATGACTCACTTCCCTCAAGTGTGATGGAAGTGTTTCTAAATTGTCCAAGATATCTGAAATCAACCTAACTTGACTAAATATCAATCATTCTCATCTTTTTATTTTCACTTTTTTTTTTAATCAAATTCAATTAATTTCATATCTTCTAGTGAAATATAATTCACTTGAAGGTATTCCTTCAAATTTCCAGTTAAAATTTTCTGTAGGTCTTTGTGAAATGGCCAAGTTGCTATGAAAGATTATATCGACCTTTGTCAGTTCTAATCCAACTCTGGGATCTAAGTCATCAGCTAATGTTGCCAACCATGCTTCTGCATTCTTCAATCTTCATTTAACTTTATTCTTAATGTGGAAGAGCGGATGTTATTTCACTTATTTGTTGTATACTTTTAACAATCAATAACTTTTGGTTACTAGGAATCTGGTATGTTTTTCCAATATGTTGTGTGGTTAATGCTGCATGAGCATACCTATTTGTCTGGCTTGGTAATTGTGTATTTGATTTTGCTTGACAGGCATTTATTGATGTTGAAAGAGATTTGACAGAAAGAGGAACACCTATGGACAGGTTGATCTGTGGAGATGTCGGCTTTGGCAAAACTGAAGTAGCAATGCGTGCTATCTTCTGTGTTGTTTCTGCTGGGAAACAAGCTATGGTTCTCACACCAACAATTGTTCTGGCCAAACAACATTTTGTTGTTATATCTCAGAGATTTTCTCAGTATCCTCATATAAAGATTGGGCTACTATGCAGATTCCAGGTTTACATGGTTTTTAAAAGGATATAATGTTTTCTGCTTCAAGCTTACACTTGTATAGATCTTTGTTTCCTACTAAATTGTTTTTTGTCTCATATTCTATGCTTGTTTGAAGATTACATAAAAGTTGTTTGTTTGGACTAAAGATGATACTGTCCTTAAGATATGAGATCATAGCATTGTGAATCCTTTGCATTTAAAATGACTTGGAATTTTTTCTGTTGTTTTGTCTACAATTATACTGATGGTACTGAAGTTGTTTTCTTTAATTCATATGGTTTCTATCTATTCACTAATGTTCGTATCTTCATTGTAGTTTGCTTTTTCTTTGGCAATTGATTTTCTCCATGAGAGGGTCATTTTGATGGTTCTATATTTTTCTAACGTTATTTTCTTGAGGCCACAACATACTTGGCTCCTGTAGGGGATCTGTCCGAGACTAAACATCTCTTCCTCCTCATTAAGTTGTGATTGCTTTGCTCTAACTATTTTTGAGCTGGCTACATCAATCTCATTTCTCCAAAAATTAAAATTTAGGTGATTCAGTGTGTTGGTGGCTGATATAAAACTCCACAAGTAAATAAAAATCCTTCATAAAATAAAAGACTCTTGTGTCACATCCAGATGAATGGTAAATTGAAGAGAAACCCATTCATCTACAGTATGCTGCCTATTAACTTTTTCATCACTGAATCTCTGCCTTTAACCGTTGATGGTCCTTTACATGGGGAGTGTCATTGGTACACTAGAAAATGCTGATTATCAAAATGCTTTCCGTGGTCTCTTATTTTTGAAGGAAACATCAGTTTTGATGGTGTAAATTGTAATATTCTGAGGTTCCTAGTTTCAAATGCATGCTTCTGGCATTAGACATTTGCCTGCATCATGGACCCTTGTTTCACTATTACTAAATTTCGGTAAATATGCAGACCAAGTCAGAAAAGGAAGAGTACCTGTCAATGATCAAAAGTGGACATCTGGACGTCATTGTTGGAACCCATGCACTTCTTGGGAA
Organism: Boesenbergia rotunda; assembly: GCA_024364735.1. Taxonomy (NCBI): domain Eukaryota; kingdom Viridiplantae; phylum Streptophyta; class Magnoliopsida; order Zingiberales; family Zingiberaceae; genus Boesenbergia; species Boesenbergia rotunda. The sequence goes on along the minus strand of JAGFNQ010007099.1, from coordinate 390,586 downwards.
CCGGGTGGCCTACAACAACCTGGGCTTGCTTGTCGTTGATGAAGAACAAGTGAAGTTCCTATTTCTGCATTCCAATATTTTTATTCTGATGTGGTCTCTTAAAATTGAAATGATATGTTTAACTCTTGCAATGGAACATTAATGGCAAAAGAAATTTGGGTAGCAGGACAAGAATTTTCTAGTTGCTTCACATCTTCCAATACCACTTTGACTTTGCATCTTTGTCCAGAAACTATGATCTTTGTGCTAATTTGACATGAGTATTCTACTCAAGTAATGTGCAATATGATATGCTAATGCGAGTGTCAAGTGTGTAGACAGAATGCATGGTAAATCTTGTTCCACTCAACCAAGATGCTTTATAGAATGTGCTTAATTCTTGTATGGAAAGGCATTGCCAACCAAAACACTATGTAAGTAGGCATAATTAGAAAAGTAACAAGATATTTATATTGGTCCAACCACCTAATCATTATGTATTTGCTTCCTAAGCTCCTTGCTAGAGAGTGCTTTTCCAATGATGTAACAAAAATAGAGTTTTTTAAAAAATAAATTGATCCAAAAAATAACATTTTAAATAAATAGATTTGGAAGGGAACCATATAGGGTCTCACATATGCATAAAATTATTTGAATGATTTTAATCAAATTGAATTAAAACCATTAGTCACTCTATTTGGTAGCTTGCAATTTGTAAGTATTAGCTTAATCACTTTTGCTTATAAGTATTATCTTAAATACTTGTTTGTAAGTGCTAAACACAAGATAATATTTATTGTGTGTTACTTATGTATAAAGTCTATCCTAAATTATTAATCAATATTAATTGGTATATTTCATGAATATTGCATTGTATGATTGACATGCATTTTTTATTTTACAAAAGTTGGAATCATACATGCTGATTTATGTAATTTATTTTGTGTTAATAACATTTATGCAAATCAATCTATTGTTAACGTTCATTTTAAGTTGTTTGGATATCTGGTTTGTTAGTCTGTTGATTGTCATTTTTCGCTTCTCTTCTAAATTTGAGTTTGTTTTGATAATTTTTATAGAGTATTTGAGAGACATACAAATGTTAGGAGAAAATTTATGCTTAGTTATGAAAACTATAAAATACATGTTGATAAAATACATGTTTATGTTCTTATACCTCTGAACACTTTTGCCAAATATCCTTTAAAGCTTTGTGTTTGCTCCTTAGGTCCCTTTATTATGTTGAAAATCAAGTGATTCTAATGCTTATTTTCTTAACTTGTTATCTGAATTAAATATTAGCTTAATTTTCAGTTAATTTGCAACTTTATTGTGGAATATTTGAGCTTTCATCTATCTATTGATTATATTACAACTCCCTCTCCTTTGATGATTTTGATGTTCGCACTGTATTTTTGTAATGTGTTTCATTTTATCTTAAATCTCTTTTACTAGATTCAATTTTTATTTTTGTATTTATTTTATTTATTTTTAACAATTGAGGAACACGTTCTTTAGTTGTTGTTGGTAGTGGTGGTGGGCATAAAAGATAATTTTTGGAAAATTTCTATCCCACTTCCCAATATTATTTTTCCAGAAAATAATCACTTACCTCTAGTGCCTAGTATTGGATACTCTCGATCAGGTGGAGAAATACTACAAACTGATCACCGTAATCTGAGGTCTGAGCTTCAGGTTTATACTAGGAAGAGATTTCATCTTATGAATAAAGACCTGAAAGTCAAGCCTGCTCAACACTAGCCTGAAATTTGAGTTCTGGCACCAAAATTCCAGGTAACTCTATCCTAAGTCCAGCTTTGATTTCTCCCATTGTGTCTAATTGTTCACCTACTATTCCTGATCTTGATATTCCTATAGTAATTAGGAAAGGTGTTCGAAACTGCCTAATTATCCAATTTCAAATTACCTTTCCTATCAAAGACTGTCAAAAAACCATAAAGCTTTCACCTCTAGGATTTCACACTTGTTTGTTCCAAGGAATATACAGGAAGCTTTGGATGATCCGAGTTGGAAATTAGCAGTCATGGAAGAGATAAATGCTTTAAGGAGAAGTGACACTTGGGAGATAGTTGATCTACCCAAAGGTAAGAAAGTAGTTGGGTGTAAATGAGTGTTTACAATAAAATGTAAAGCTGATGGAAGCATTGAAAGGTACAAAGCTAGACTAGTAGCTAAGAGCTTCACTCAGACTTATGGGATCGACTATCAAGAGACTTTTGCTCCAGTTGCTAAGATAAACTCTATCAGAGTCTACTATCTCTTGTAGTAAATTCAGATTGGCCTCTACATCAACTTGATGTTAGTAATGCATTTCTCAATGGTGATCTAGAAGAGGAGGTATTCATGAGCCTACCACTAGGATTTGAGAAGAGGCTTGGCAGTGAAAAGTGTGCAAATTAAATAAGGCATTATATGGACTCAAACAGTCACCAAGAGCATGGTTTGAACGCTTTGGAAAGGTTGTTATCAGTTATGGTTTCTTGCAGAGTCAAACAAATCACACAATATTTTATAAACATTCAGGAAAGGGTAAAGTTGCTATTTTGATTTTTATGTTGATGACATTATCTTAACTGGCGATGACGAAACAGAATTAGCAGTCCTAAAGAAAAATCTCACAAAAGAATTTCAAATTAAGGATCTGGGAGTCCTTAAGTATTTCCTCGGGATGGAATTTGCAAGATCCAAAGAAGGTATATTTGTTAATCAAAGAAAATATATTCATGATCTCCTTGGAGAAACATGTTTGCTGGGGTGTAAAATGGTTGAGACTCCGATTGAGCCTAACCTGAAGTTACAAGTTGCTAAGGTTGAAGAAGTGAAGGACAGACAACTATATTAGAGACTCGTAGGAAAATTGATTTACTAGTCTCATACGCGGCTTGATATCGCTTTCGTAGTTAGCATGGTAAGTTAGTTCTTGCACTCACTAGGAGCAGAACATTTCGAGGTATTCTATAGGATATTGAGATATCTGAAAGGAACTCCAGGGAGAGGTTTATTATTCAAGAAACATGGACATCTTCAAATTGAAGTCTACACAGATGCAGATTGGGTAGGGAGTGTTACAGACAGGAGATCAACATCAGGCTACTATTCCTTTGTTGGTGGGAACCTAGTTACATGGCGAAGTAAAAAGCAAAATGTGGTAGCAAGAAGTAGTGCGGAAGCAGAATTCAGAGTTGTTGCCCATGGAATATGTGAGGTGATGTGGATCAAAAGAATTCTAGAGGAATTGAATCGTTCTTGCTCAACTCCTATGAAGGTTTATTGTGACAATAAAGCTGTTATTTCCATAGCTCATAATTCGGTTCTTCATGATCGTACAAAGCATATAGAAGTGGATAAACATTTCATCAAGGAAAAAATCAAAACTGGAATAATATGCATGACATATCTTCCAACGAATGAACAATTAGCTGTTGTACTGATGAAGGGACTACACAAGAAACAATTCGATAAGTTGACTACCAAGCTGGCTATGGAAGATATCTACAAACCATCTAGAGGGGGAGTGTTGGAAATTAATTCTATCATTAAAATCCTTGATTGAGTCATAATTATAGGATCATTTCTTATGTAAATACAGGCTATAAAAGATATACAAATCAGGAAAAATAGGAGAGTCTTTAATTAACTTTAATTAGTCTTAATTAGCTTTAATTAGTTTCCTTTTTTTTCATTAGTATCTTTTTCTATTGTAAAATTCTCTCTATAAAAGGAGAGCCTTGTACCTATTCTATTGTAAGAGTGAAAAAGTAATTGCTTTTTCTCATATTTTCTAAGTGTTAGCCATTCTATTATGGAAAATGAATTAAATTCTTGTTTGGTGTCTTCTTATGATACTTTGTCTCCACTCTTTTCATTTCTTGTTCTGATATCATTGATTCAAATAAATGACTATGTGTTGCATTCAATGATATTAGAGCCATTATATGTATGTATGAGGTAGCCATCTAAAAACGAATTACATTTTTGTTTGGTGTCTTCTCCTGATACTTTCCCTACTTTCTTTTCTTTTCTTTTTATGACGTTGTTGATTGAGATGCACTACTATGTGCACCATCAAATGATATAAAAGCCACATTGATGCTCTTGGATGATGGTTAGGTAGGAAGGAATGAGATAAATTGAGAGGCACGTGCCCATGAGATTCATTGAGGCACATTCCTACATGAGTCATCACGAGAGCTTTATTGATCCTTGCATTATCCACACCATATTCATCATATCTTACCTCTTATCTTTCCATCTTTATTGTCATTGCTTCACTGATTATAACATTTAACTGATCTATATGTCATCAACTCTGGTGGTAACAATAGTGAATGAAGACACTAGGTCCGTTCAAGACATTGGTGATGAGTTTTCCTTATTGGAGAAAAACGATTCAGGACTTATATTTTTCTTATTTTCTATTTTACTTATTATAACAATATAGTTGAGTTGTTTAGTTAAGATGAGAATGTATTATTATTCATTTTACCTTGGGAGTAAATGTCTATTTTCAAGCATAACTTTTGGATTTCCAACATATCAGGAAATGTGAATAAAATTAGTATTTCATATCACCTCTGGTTTAATTCCTTTTTTTTCACGTCTCAAGATTGCTGATAGAGGCATGCAATCTTTTGTTGCATTGACCCACTAGTTTTCATTTTTTTTTTCATTGTATTTTTTTTTATCATATGTTGTAATAATAGGCTTTTACAATGGTTTACTTATAAATGCATGTATAGTTTATGACTAAGTTTTAGGCCATTCTAAGCTAATATAAAAGGATATGGATCCATCCAAATGGCTTGCAAATGATCCAGCCACCTGTAAATCTCTGCTAGCTTTCTCTTCAACATAGCAACACCTTCGTGCTGCAGCAACAAAACCACCGAGCTATTGCAAGAAAACTAAACTGACAACCCTAATGAAAAAATTTGGCTTTGGTGAGGACGCCTATGGACTTCACCCCTCTCCTCTCTGTTGGTGCCTAAAGGCAACACCTTGTACCAACATACATGCACATTTGACACTGGAACTATCTAAATCCTGGTACAGCAAGGGACTTTGAACCTTGTTTTAAGCTTTCTATTGCCAACAGGCAAATCATTTAATTTGTAATCTAAAAAACCAAAATATTAACTAATCAAATATTTTAATGCATTTTAATTGAAAGGTCTTTTTTGCCATTGATAGGTCGAAGTATGATGCTGACCTCATCTGGTAGGATAAGGCTTAGTTGTTGTTGTTGTTGTACAGGTTGAAGCAAGATGCATCAACAATTGTTTGATCCAAGAACCAGTTATTAACTATTGCATGCTTGATATGAATCTTCATTTTGAGTATATTTGTTTGACAAAAGCAGATGACTAAACCCAAGATTAGGAGAACACTCAACATTTGTAATCATAAAAATAAAAATTTGAGACACCAAAGAAATGAAGCCTTACACTGGCTTTTGTCTTGTTGCATTGGATGCTTAGTCACCATTGGATTCACTAGGTCAATATCACTAGTTATCCAAAGGGCAATTACACCTCTAGTTGTAGTTGCATTTCCATGTTTTTCTTTATATAGAATCCATTTGTTAATTTCATCGTGAGTTTGCTAAATTTCTTGTTAATGTATTTCCTAATTGATAACACTAATCAATAAGGCATACTTGACCATTGAATTGTCGTTGTACGAACTTGTTCTAATTGTTCAAGTTGGTGAATGTCCAGAGTGACACATTTGATTTTTCTCTTACACTTTTTTCATAATAAACACTTGGCTTTTGTGTGTGTTTTCTTTCGTTTTTCATACCTAATTGTTCTATGTTTCACTAAGTTCTGTACTTTATTGTTTGATTACTTTATTGTTTCAATCAAACAAGTAGTTTTGTCAAACAATCACGTCCTCTTTTTGTCTACCTTTACTGCTGAATTATTTTAGTAAGAATCATGTAAGTTGCTCGTAGATCTTAGTATGCAAGTTCATGGCCGTGATGTATTGAACTTTAGAGCTGGACTTAATGAGGACAAAAAAATGTTAAATATGTTAAATCTTAATGATGTTCTGAACTTGATGTTTTCTGCAAATCAGTTGTTCTTCATCTTGAGAAAAATTGTTAAATATGGTTCCCACATTAAAAAAAGAAGAAGAGAGAGATTCTTCTCTAGTAATTGACTCGTTAACTTGGACTTGTTTGTCTAATTTCTCAGAGATTCGGCGTCAAACAGAAGGAGAGGATAGCATCATTCAAGACTGCAGTTGATGTTCTCACACTTTCTGCAACACCTATTCCACGCACTCTTTACTTGGCATTAACTGGATTCCGTGATGCTAGGTAGTAGATATTGCAAACAGCGTAGTATGTTTATGCTTATTAACATGGTATTTTTACTATATATACTTTAAGAAAATAGGTCATCCAGCTGTATCTTGAAAACCTTTGTATAGATTTTAGACTAACTAACCCAATTTTGTTGCAATAATTAGTTAAGGATGAGATCAGTTTCCACCTCTCTCCATGTGGACATGGCATCACTGTAAAGAATTGCATGTTTCTCGTTGGGATTTCCTCCTATTGTTGGAAATCTCAACATAATGAGATCAAATATTAAAATTCAACAATAAAACCAGGTGCTGAGGAAGCATTTAATATGTAGTCATCAGCCCCCGGGGACTGTGGTGCAGAGGCTAGGCCCTTCAAGCGGTTAATCAAGCATCTAAGAGTCCCAGCTGTGGCACACTGCAGTTCGGTGGGACGATAACCATAAGAATGTTAGCCGCTTGGATGGGTCTCTGCGAGCGCTTCTCGATTTACCCTGATGGTCGTTGGAAAACTTCTATAGGGCTGGGCTAGTCACCTCTAAGATTAGTCAGTTCGAAGAGCTGGATATCTAGATTACCAAAATAAAATTTAATATGTAGTTATCAGCTAAAATAAGCTTTAATAAACATGCATGCTGTGATCAATTAAATATACCAGATTTGATAGCTCTGGTATACCTGATTTAATAGTTATGATTTTGTGTTGAGGTAGTAACTTGGTTTCATTCTTGCATTGTCATGGCTGCCTAGCCTCAACCTTGATATACTTCCCAATTTTGGTCGAGACAACTGAATTCTGAAGTATTTAATAACATTTGGTGTCGTTCTTAACCTCAGTGTTGTCAAAAGTAGTGTGGGGGCAGGAAAAGCCTAAATTAGTGATCGATTATGTAGAATTAATTTGATAGGTATATCCATTTTTCCCTTTCTGCTGTCTTTTGTCTAACATCTAGTACCTTTAGTCAGAATCTGGGTTAATAAAGTTTGTGATTCATATATGACATGGCGAACCTTGTGGCAATTATGAATTTATTGTTGAGATTGTCCAAATATCATTTTTCACTGTGATTATGTCAGACACTTCTATTATTATATTTTAGTTATAGGTAGTAAAAAGGGTTTCACGGAGTATCAGAAGGATAGAGAATTTTCAACCTTTTCTTGGTTTCTAAGCTGACTAACTTGTATGAATGTTTAATTTTTGGCATTCAATTGATTGATCATTTTTCCATTACAGTTTAATTTCCACGCCGCCTCCTGAAAGAGTTCGTATAAAGACTCAACTATCATCTTTTAGTAAAGAAAAGATTTTATCAGCCATAAAGTTTGAGCTAGATCGGGGTGGTCAAGTTTTCTATGTTCTTCCACGAATCAAAGGTTGCCTCTTTACTTCTATTTATGAATTACTGTTACCTTATTGATAGGAACCTTGAGCAACATCACCAGTACGAGTCTCATGCCATAGCAACAGTCTTGCTATGAGAGATCAGAGAGTAAGAATAATTCTGGAATGGATTAGTTTAACGGGACATGGAGCCCTTTTATTTGCTTGCACAATAATCCAAATTTCATCGACGCAGTATGTATTGAGATTAATTAAAATAAAAAATAAGAAATTCCAAACTCCCAAAAATGATTTGTTTTATTTGCATTTGTTATATGAGATGTAGTTTGAATAATACAATAAATTTTAGCACATAGTTAAGATGGATGAACATGAGATTTTTGTGAGTAAACTTATGGATATCCTAGATATACTACAAGAATGAGAAATTGGTATAGATATCATTAATAGAATTAGATTTTAACTTGCACACCACAAAGGTTGTTAAAAAATTAAAATTATAATATTTTTATTCTTGTGAAATTTTAAAAAAAATTAACTTTTCAATTTAATTTGTCAATTTTTTGAAAGGTATATTGACATCAATTAGAAAATTAATAACATACTTGTTAGTTTTTTGTTTAAAATTTATTTAAAAAATAATTACCATGCGCAAAACCTTACAAGTAAATGATTGTGATCCTGGCAAGGTCGAAGAAACACAAACTACAAATTTATAAACTCAAATAAAAATTTATTTAGGATTTGACAAATGGACTGAAAAAAGTAAAAGTAAAACTATGTTTAGGATGGGAAATTGTAATCATCAAATAATAACAAAATACCAGTGTTACTTTGGAATTTGTATACTATCATCTGACCATCTCTGTTCTTCTTCCTAAAGTTGCTGTTAAAGTTTTCTTTTTTTTGCTTTCATAAGTTTAAGTATATGTGGTGTTTGCATTCTTAGAGTTAAAGTCCCTTTGATTTGAGAAGATTAAATTTCGATACATTCTGTTGTAAAACATTCAATCACATTAAATCAAGACCCTGTACAAGATTTATATAACCTGCCAAACCCTAATGACACAAAAATAGGAAAAGACCTAACTGCCCTTGCAACTCAACTCACAACACTCCCCCTCAAGTTGAACATATATATCAAACATGTTTAACTTGCTAAGGACAGAATTAAACACAGCTTAGGGTATAGCTTTAGTAAACATATCAGCAAGTTGGTCCTCGGATTTGACATAAGACAAGCATAGTTCTCCAGAATCAAGTCTCTCCCGAATAAAGTGGCGATCAATCTCGATGTGTTTGGTTCGGTCATGTTGAACTGGATTATTTGCAATATTGATTGCAACTTTATTGTCGCAATACAGTCTGAGAGGTAATTCAGTCTTTAATCCTATATCTTTCAACAAGAAGCTCAACCACAACATTTCTACAAGACCATGTGCCATGGCTCGATATTCTGCTTCCGCACTGGACCGTGCACAAATACTTTGTTTCTTACTTCTCCAAGTTACCAAGTTTCCTCCTAAGAAGGTGCAATAGCCAGAAGTGGATCTTCTATCATCTCTAGAACTAGCCCAATCAGCATCAGAATAACATTCCACTTTCATATTACCACCTCCTTTAAACAGCAAGCCTTTCCCAGGACATGACTTTAAATACCTTAAAATCCTGTCAACAGCCTTCATGTGGATAGTTTTAGGAGCATGCATGTACTGGCTCACTACACTAACAGCGTAGGTAATATCAGGCCTAGTCATAGACAAATAGAGTAGCTTTCCAACCAACCTTTGATACGTTCCCTTTTCCAGATTTGTTAGATCTTCCCCATTAGAACTAGTAAGATCATGACTTACTTCTATAGGTGTCGATGCTGGCCGACAACCCAACTTCCTGTCTCCTTGAGCAAATCCAACACATATTTTCTCTGACATATATAAATTCCCTCTTGAGATCGAGCAACTTCAATACCAAGGAAGTACCTCAATAGTCCAAGGTCTTTAATTTCAAACTCTGATATTAACTTGGACTTAAGAGTCTGGATTTCAATCTCATCATCTCCCGTAATTATCATATCATCAACGTAAACCAAAAGAATGGTAATTCTGTCCTCTTTCCTTTTCACAAAGAGTGTATGATCAGCATTCCCTTGTTTAAAGCCAAACAATATCATGACTTTGCAGAACCTATCAAACCATGCTCTGGGCGATTGTTTAAGTCCATACAAAGCTTTTATCAGCCTGCAAACCTTCCCTTTTGTTTCGATTCCAGGAGGTGGTAACATGTAGACCTCTTCATGAAGGTTGCCATTCAAAAAAGCATTTTTCACATCTAGCTGAAATAGTGGCCAATCATACTGAGAAGCAAGAGAAAGAATCACTCTGACTGACTTGAGTTTTGCAACCGGAGCGAAGGTCTCCAAGTAATCCACCCCATATGTTTGAGTGAATCCCTTGGCAACGAGTCTGGCTTTATATCTGACCACTTCACCCTCTGAGTTATACTTAATAGCATAGACCCATTTAGAACCAACCAAGTTCTTCCCCTTTGGGGGATCTACTAATTCCCAAGTACCATTCTTATTAAGAGCCTCCACTTCTTCATTCATTGCTTCCAGCCACCTTGAGTCCCTTACAGCTTCATAATAAGAAGAAGGTATAACATGATTTGATAGCTGTGAAACAAAGGCATGATATGAAGAAGACAAACGAGAATAAGAAACATGGTTAGAGATAGGATGTTGAGTACATGACCTGACCCCTTTCCTAACAGCAATTGGAAGATTCAGCTCATCCATATTCAGGGGTGTGATTGGTTCAACCAATGAGGATACAGGATCAGGAGCCAGAGCATCCGATTCAGCTAGCCGATTAGTAGTAGGTCCTTGCTTATGTCTTCGTCGCTTGTAAGTAATAATTTCTTGTGAAGCCTGCGAGCCCAGTAATGGAGCATCCAGTAGTGGAGCATCATTTTTTCTATTTTCCATGACATCCAGTGAAATAGGAATAGGAGAAGGAACCACTTGAGGCACAAGGGAAGAGGTAAGATTCTCCCCCTGAGGACGAGTCTGGGGAGAATAATAGGACTCGGACTCAAAAAAGGTAACATCCTTCAAGACATATCTTGTCCTAGTGATAGGATCAAAGCACTTGTAGCCTTTCTGGCAAGTGGAATACCCTAGAAAGACTCCCCGTATAGAGCGAGGATCAAGCTTAGAGGACTTGGGACCAAGAACATGAATAAAACAGAGAGAGCCAAATACCCGAGGTGTAAGAGAGAACAACGTTGTGTCAGGACGAAGAATAGTGAGAGGACACCGGTACCCTAGACCTTTTGATGGTAGACGATTAATGATATAAGCGGCTGCAAGGATAGCATCAGCCTAGAAATATTTCGGTAAGTGTCGCTGAAATAATAATGCACGGGCTGTTTCAAGGATATGACAATTTTTCCTTTCAGCCACTCCATTTTGTTGTGGTGTGTAGGAACAAGATGACTCGTGAAGAATTCCTAAATCCTCTAGAAAGGTATTTAGAGACTGTGTAAAGTACTCCCGTGCATTATCAGATCGAAGAGCTTTCACTTTTGTATGGAATTGAGTTTCAACCATTCTGCAATAATGTTGGATGAGTCGAGGAACTTCGTCTCCGCCTTTCATCAAATAAAGCCATGTACAGTGAGTGTAATCATCAATAAAAGAGATAAAATATCGATAGCCATCCAAAGAAGGCACAGGAGAGGGACCCCACACATCTGAATGAACAAGGTCAAACGGAGACGAACTTTTATTCATGGACTCAGAAAAATGAGTTCTACAATGTTTGGATAACTGACAAACTTCACATTGAAGAGACTCAAGAGAAACAGAGGAGAAGAGACTAGGAAATAGAACCTTTAAGGATCGAAAAGATAAATGTCCTAAACGAGAATGTCATAACAAGATTTCATGATGCTTATTTTCTGAACACTGGGCCGTAGACTTCAGAGCAGATGTTGTTCCAAGATGATAGTAATAAAGACCTCCTACTTCACGGCCAGTCCCAATCGTTTGCTTGGTCTTGAGATCCTGAAAGACACAATGATCAGGGAAAAAAGTTACTGAGCAGTGTAGTTGTTTAGTAATACTACTAACAGAAAGTAAATTAAGAGAAATGGAAGAGACATGAAGTGCAGAGGATAGGATAAAGTGATCTGCCAGTTGTATGGAACCTTTACCAGCAACAGTGGCTTTGGTGCCATCAGCAATAGTCACTTTATCCTGCCCAGAAGACAAAGAGTAAGAAATGAAGGAATTAGCAAGATTTGTCATATGATCTGTAGCTCCAGAGTCAATAACCCAGGGGCTATAAGATCTTGACCCAGCAATACTTAACTCCAGGTCACGAATACCTGTGTGCGCTTGAGACGAATTGGTAGAGACAGAGGATGAAGTCTGAAGCCGTGATAAAAGGTCCTGAAGATTGGCAATATCAGTAGATGACAACTTAATATTAGAAGGTACCGAAGAATCAGCAGTCTCCCCATACACTAATTTCTGGACAGCAATATTTCCACGACTAGGCGCCTTCTTGTCACTGTATTTGAATTTTTTAGGTTTTTTTTCTGGATATTTCTCCCAACAAAAATCTGAATCATGATTAGTCATCTTGCAATGCCGACAAAATTTTCCACCTTTTCCTTTTATCCCCCCAGACTTGAGCTTGTTAGCAGAACTGACAAAGGCAGAAGTCTCCCCAATTGGAGTGCTTGCTGTAGAAATATTACTCTTGTTGTTCATGGTCCTTCTCCTGCCTTCCTCACTCAGAATCTTGTAGTAAACTTGTTCTAAAGAGGAGTAGGATCAAGACTAAGAATTTGTCCTTTTAAATTTTCAAACTCTGCATGAAGTCCATCAAGAAACTTAATGATTCTATCCTTCTCCAGAATTTTCAGATATCTCTGATGATCATCAGTGGAACTCCAGTTATCCATCCTGTAGTAGTCAAACTCATCCCACAGCCCTTTTAGAGTAGCAAAATAATTTGTAACTGACATAAACCTTGCTCAAGTTTAAAAATTTGACTACTTATCTGATAAGTACGCAGCATATCATGTTTGCAACCATACATCTGCTCCAGTGTCCACATATCACCAGCTGTTCTGTTATGAAGAATGACCTGTTTGATGTCAGGACTAACAGAATTAAGGATCCAAGTCATTACCAGAATATTGTCACGCCTCCAAGTACGAAAACTGGGGTCCTTTTCATCTGGTTTCACTTTTGTACTGTGAAGAATATCAAGTTTATCATGGCCTTCAATATAAAGTTCAACAGCAACTGCCCATGATGCATAATTCATCTCGGTTAATTTTTCCGAGGTTATTTGAAGACCAGGTCCTCCGGTTCCTGCCATTGTGAAAATTGGTTGTACCTGTCCAGAAGAAGTCAAAGGATCTGTAGACATCCCAGATGTTTCTCCAGAGGTGTCCGCCCGCCATAACAAACCACAAGAAGAGATGGATCGTGTGCGTAGCTATAGGCAAGATTGTGCAAGGAAGAAGAGAAGGTTGCTCTTGTAGAGAATAGAGAACCAGCAAGGGAGCAATCTGTCTGCGCAAGGGAACAATCTGTCTGCGCAAGAGGGAAAAAAAACCTTGTCCACCAACAAAGAAGAACAATCCGGCTAGGAAAAAGGAAGAGGAAAAAGAGGTGGCAGCCGGTCTTGGTCTGCTGCGCAAGGAAGAAAGGAAACTAGATGCGTCACTAGGGCTTGGATCAAGGGCCAGGAGTTGCTTCGCATGCAGAGTAGGGCTTCGTGGAAGCCACTGGGTGGCGTCGAGCAGCGCCTTGGCTCGTGCGTGTGCAAAGAGAGGGTGGCGAAGTCGAAGCTCCAGGAAGGAGAAGTCGCCGGAAGGTTCAGCTCGCGTCGACGCCTGATCGCAATAGAGGGTGGTGGCGCCTGATCGCAATAGAGGGTGGTGGCGCCTGATCGCAATAGAGGGTGGCGGCGCCTGATCGCAAGTCGACGTCGGCTCCCGTCTGCTTGATCAAGAGAGGAGAAGTGTCACGCGAGGAGATGAGAGGTCTACGCGAGGACGGCGTCGAGAGGTTTGGAAAAAGCAGAGGACGGCGCGCGAGGAGAGGAAAAAGAAATTAGGGTTGGGATGGAACCTGCTCTGATACCATGTTATAAAGCATTCAATCACATTAAATCAAGACCCTGTATAAGATTTATATAACCTGCCAAACCCTAATGATACAAAAATAGGAAAAGACCTAACTGCCCTTGCAACTTAACTCACAACAACAACTAAACCCAAGTGATAAAAATTTGAGATAATTTTTAGCTGTAAATAAAAAATTTAAAGAACACTGACATTCGATTAAAAGGGTGGGTTAGAGATAAAAAAAATTGAGATAATGTTCAAATTAAAAGGGTGGGTTAAAGAACATTGGCATTCTATTGATAGGAAAAAAAAATGTTACCTTACAAAAATGCCTCTCCTTATAATTTGTCTCAAAATTTGTGTTACAGTATTAACAAATTGAAATATTTGGTCATTTAATCAAACTCATTTAGAGAATCATTCAGGTATTTGTATCTATTGAAGTATTGAACCAATAATTGTGATAATAATGGCCAATTATTTAATTTGGTGAAATTTTGTACCGCACATTAATATCTCTGGAATATCTTTTGCCCCCATTTGACCATTTAATCATGGATTCGCTGCTGTATCTAAAGGTCAATGATAAATGAAGTTCTGCAGTTTTTTCAGTGTGATATTATTAAACCATATCTTCAAGTCTTTAATACATAAAACACTTATGCGACATGAAAAAAATTGGTGGAGGTCCATCTGAAACAAAAAAGATAGATATAGATGCAATAGACTGCTACTTTCTTGTAACTATTCTAGTACACCCAAATTGAGAAAAAATACTTCATAAAGGTGGAAAACAAAATTCTTCCAAGATAAGTCGACAGATGAAAAATACTCTGAGAAATGGAAGCCATGAAGCTTAGAGTTGTATATGTATAGCAATAACAAAGCAGCTTTCCATCATGCCACATGTCTAGATTCCACAAATTTTCAAATTATGGCAAGGTCTCAAAAGAAATATCATTTGTGATGAAGTTAACTTGGTTTAGATCGCCATAAGAGTTCTTATAAAAAGTAATGCTTGACCTGTAGAATTGGGATACAAGCATTTGTTCGCTTAGCTTGAGCATTCTTCATAAAATGTGATTCATCTGCAATTACAATCTGAGAAAGAAGCAGTACAACAAAAGGCTAAGTAACCAGTATACTCGAATCTAACACTATGTCGGGCATAAGTAGCTCCTAAAGGTCCATGCATGTACTCCTAATTTGTGTTATACTATTTCACTTATCCAAAAAAAATAACTCCTAAAGGTCCATGCATGTACAATCTGAGAAAGAAGCAGTACAACAAAAGGCTAAGTAACCAGTATACTCGAATCTAACACTATGTCGGGCATAAGTAGCTCCTAAAGGTCCATGCATGTACTCCTAATTTGTGTTATACTATTTCACTTATCCAAAAAAAATAACTCCTTTTAAGAAAATAAGATTTTGTAAGATCTCTAATTTCGAAAACAGAAGCTTACAAAAGAGGGAGACAAAATGAACTCCCAAATTTAATTATAAAATAATTTGGCTTAGAGGTTCGAATTATGTAACAAAAAAAAAAAGAATCCTGCAACAATGTTAAATAAAACATTAACAAAAAAAGTTTGAACAAAAGTCAAATTGCATTAGCAAAGTTAACTAAAGTGTTCCTATCATCATCACAATCAACATTTTCATTCTGACTTTACAAATGGTAACAATTGCAAGTAATAGAGACCAAGTTCTAAAATATCATTCCTTGCTAGAATTTCAATATCCAACCAAAACAAGACAATGCTTTGCTAGCTTGAGCTAGGGGCACCCGGGACGCTGGGGGCGCCCGGGAGCATGGGGGCGCCCGGGAGCACGGGGGCGCCCCGCCCATAAGCTGTCGAAGCACTCCTTTTGCTTTATCTGTTTTGTGTTCACCTTGGGGGCGCCCGGGACACTCCGGGCGCCCTGGTCAGCTGCTGCCTCAATCCTTTGAGGCTCTCTGAGCCGCAGACACTCGTTCCTTCGGTCCTGCATCCAGGGTTAGTCCAAAATAAGTACAAAGCAATAGAGTATTAGTTTATACAGCCTTAGCTGTCTTGGTTCTGACTTTGGGCCTCCAAAATGGAGCCCTAGGTCGAACCGACGCCTACTGTTCCCTCGATGGGGAACGCGTCCTCACCTACTCCTCTCAGGAGAATGTACCTGATGCCAACTGGCTCCTCCGGTTGGACTTTTGCCCAGCAGTCCTTCGCCGGGTGCCTAGCTGTCCATCGCCAGGTTTTCAGTACCAAGCTGTCCTTCGCCTGGTGCCTAGCTGTCCTTCGCTAGGTCTTTGTATCCTAGCATTCCTTCGCCAGGCGCCTAGCAGTCCTTTGCTAGGGCTTTGTATCCTGACATTCCTTCGCCAGGTGCCTAGCAGTCCTTTGCTAGGGCTTTGCCTGCACACTTGAGTAACATGTTAGATAAACATTATACCTTAACTTTTGAACCCTGTTGTCATTATCAAAACACAGGTTTGACTTGGGTGCTTTCTACCCAACAAAAAGTAGGGTTTGTGCCCCTACTATAAAAAGTTGATTTTCTCCTTTGGAAAGACATCTTGGGTTGGGGGTTCAACCCCTTTCCTTGGGGAAGGGTTCTCTCCTCTAGGGGAGATCCTAGAGCCATCGTCTTTGCCTCCATCGATGATTTGTCCACCTCCAGAACAAGGATTTCCTTCAAGAAAACCAACACTGCATGAATAAGCCTTCTCTTCTCTTCTCTTGATGTTTTGAATTGTAAATTGTTTTACTTCTTGTCTCTTGGTTGTCTTTCCTTCATAATAGAATAGATTCTCTAGATCTAAGATATAGTAAGTAACTATGATATGATGTTGGTGTAGAAACTATGGATTTGTTCTTTTCCTTGCTCAATGATATGCTTATGCCTTGTTCTATGTGTTGTTCCTTATATATATTTGATGAAATATGTGAGTGGTGAATACGTGTGGATGTATGAGATTGGCCGCCACGTAGGGGAGATGCTTTGGATCATATAGCCGAGGGTCTCTTGTAACAGAAGGGTACCCTTTTCACCATACATCTAGAGTATCACCCCAAACTAGAGTCCAACCATCAACAAGGGATTGTCTAATTGTACATAATAGGTTTTTCCTATTTCCATATTAGGAAGTAACTTGAGTAATTTAGAAACATATGACCAAGGGGCTCTTGTGACAGAGGTATATCCTTTTAACCAAACTCTCTACATTACGTCTTCTACTTCATGACATTGAATGTCAATGAGGAGGTACTCCAGTGCACCATTGTGGGGTCATGTCGATATTTAGTTAGAATCCCTACAAGAACATAAACATTGAGAATAGGGGATGAACATTCCATAGAATATCAACTAGTATTATAGTGAAATCGAAATCCTATATTTCACCTATTTCAACTATCCCCAAAGATAAATTCTTCTCCCTCTCTTTTCTTCTCTCCCTTTCTTTAGTTCACAAACCTTTCAAACACAAATCGATAATCTAGATAGTTTGCTTTACAAACTCAACTAATGCTTAATCAACAATTCCTATAGATTCAATACTTTTTATTACTGATGACATAACTATACACTTGCAGTTTCGTAACATTAATCATCAAAATGAGAGATTATTAGTGCAATCAACTCTTAAGATCAAAATTATCATGATTTTGATGATTTAGGCAAATAATTTAAGTTAGGCTCATTATTATGTTTTGATATGCGTGTGAAGTCATACAAGACTCAAGCAATTCATAGAAATTTAACATAGGCAAAGCTGGATGGTTAGATGGCTCAAGGTTTGTATGGTTTCGAGAAGGATGACACAGACATCGGAGGGACTCCATAGTGAGGAACATCACAGAGTTGTTGAGACAAGGAGATGAACACCAACTTGATCATTGGATACAAAAAGTTATCTATTTGGAATTTGTGGTTTGAATCAATTGACTAATGAAGAACTTGATCAACTAATATCTAAGTCAACTAGTCAATTAACAACATTAGCCTTCGGGTTAATGGTGCAGCGGTAGGATACTTTTTCAGATTTTCAAGCACCTAAGGATCAAATCTCAATTTTTGCAAATTAATAGATGAATTCCTTTAATAGGTCGTCCACTGCGAGCACTTATGAAGGGATAATTTCCATGAAACTTAAATTGGATACTTGATGCCAACTTAAAAAAAAACTAGTCAAATAACAAAGCAAAATGTTACCATTTTAGAGATTGTGATTAGGAATGAATACTAAGCAGCCTTAGACATCAAAAACTTTTGTTTACTTGAAAACCATAACTATCTCAATCAAATTAAAGAGTCAAGAAGCATACTAGATTAGTTGTATACATAATGAGTAAAAGAGGTATGAAAAGGGTGAATTGTAAAGACCTTCAAATAAAGAAACAACACGTGTATAAATTTACATGGGAAATAAAAAAGAAGACTATAAAGTGAAAATATCTCAATTGACTTTTTCACTACAAATACGCAAAGATGAGTGTCAACAACCAATCAAATTGTTGAGCTATAAAGGATGTTGTAGGATTGTTTGTGATTATTATCGTATCAAAACATGAGTTTAGACAGCAAATATTTGTTGCATGTAAAGTTGCTGTAGGATTGTTTGTGATTATTATAATATCAAATTATGAATTTAGGACAGCGGACAATTGTTGCGTATAAAATAAGGTGGTCTTTTAAAAAATCAGTATGTAATTTGGTTCTGTAAAGTTAGAAGTTGAAGAAAATGAAGTAGGGGTGACTGTAAATATATTTCTCATATATTTTTTCATTCAGTATAAGAATATATATACACTATATAATAAGTGAAAGAAAATAAAAAAGGAGAAATAAAATTATTACATTCTTAATGAGAAAATCTTTCCCTACTAAAGGATTTTCTTCGTGACTAAATTTTCATAGAATAGGAATATCAATAATGAGAAGATTTTCTTCGTAATTAAGTTTTCTCAGAATAGGAATATCAATAATGAGAAGATTTTCTTCGGGATTAAGTTTTCTCAGAATAGAAGTTTCTCATATCAAGAATCCCTGAGATCTTAGAGAATAAATGTATCTTTAACACCCTCCCACAAGCAAAACGGGGAAGCACACACCATGAGCTTGTCTCGAAGAAGAGCAAAATGATGCGAGGATAACCCCTTTGTGAAAATGTTAGGAACCTGATCTTTGGAAGAAATATACTGAACCAGAAGTGCCTTTGAGCAACGCGCTCATGGTCAAAGTGAAAGTCAATCTTTATCTGTTTCGTCATTGCGTGAAAAATTGGATTGGTAGTAAGAAAGGTGGCGCCAATGTTGTCACACCAGAGAACTGGGGGTTGTAATATGGGAACATACATCACACTGAGAAATGACTGGAGCCAGCATAATTCAATAGTGGCATACACCAGGGCACGATATTCTGATTCAGTACTGGAGTGAGCAACTACCTGATGCTTCTTAGAATTCCAAGAGATAAGGGTGTTGCCAAGAAAAATACAATATCCACTGGTAGATCAACGATCATTAGGACAACCTGCCCAATCAGCGTCAGAATAAGCAGTTAGACCCAGAGAAGACGAGGGTTGAATTAGTATATCATGGTGTGGGGTATGCCTAAGATACCGAAGAATACACTTAACAACCATCCAGTGAGAGGCAATAGGAGATTGCATAAACTGACAAGCATGGTTGACGGCAAATGCAATATCAGGACGTGTGAGAATAAGATATTGAAGGGCACCAATAATACTACGGTAGGGTTGAGGATCAGCCAAGGGGTCGCCATCATGGTGAGAGAGAGATGAACCAGAGGCAACAGAGTGTGAAGAGGTTTGGATTGATGCATCTGGGCCCTAGTTAATAGATCAGTAATGTAACGTGATTGACTAAGGAAGAGACCATTGGGTGTGCGAGAAACTTCAACACCAAGGAAGTAATGTAGTTGACCCAGATCCTTAAGAGGGAAAAGCTCACCCAATGTGCGAACGATAGAGGCAATGTGAGATGATGAGTTAGTCGTAAAAATTATGTCGTTGACATAAACCAGAATGTATGTCGTGACCTCAGAAGAGTGATAGACGAAAAGAGAGGAGTCTGATTTGGATTCGAGAAATCCAAGGTTGAGCAATGATGTATGGAGTGTCACATGTCATTCTTGCGGAGCTTACTTTAGACCATATATAGCTTTGTGAAGGCGGCAAACATGGTCAAGAAAGTCAGGATGCATAAAGTCAGGGGGTTGAGACATATATACCTCCTCATTCAATGTCTCGTGTAAAAAGGCATTACTTACATCAAGCTGATGAATGGGTCATTCTTGAGAGACAGCAAGAGCCAATACTGTGTGAATAGCAGTGAGCTTGACCACAGGACTAAAAGTCTCAACATAGTCAAAGCTCGATTGTTGGTGGAAACCCTTAGCGACCAAGCGGGTTTTATGACGATCAATAGACCCATCTGCCTTCTGTTTCAGTTTAAATACTCATTTGCAACCAACAAGATTTTGATGAGCACTACGGGGAACCAAAGACCATATATCATTGCTGATGAGAGCATTGTACTCTGTAGTCATGGCATCTCGCCAAGCGGGATCTTTATTAGCACCAGAATAATTTGTCAGCCCAGAATAATCAGCAGTGACAAGGAGAACATGTGAATGAAGAGACCCAGTCTTGGCACGAGTGGTCATGGGATGTAGAGAACAAGCAGAGCCCCTAAGAAGTCTCGTGTTAGGTGGCGTTGGTGGAGAATCCGAGGATGATGGAACATCAATCAAAGGTGGTGTATCCCTGATAATAGTGGAGGGGTTATGAGGTAGTGACGATGAGCAATCATTGGTGGGTGTATCGAAGCCTGCAGAGGTATCCAGTACGATAAGGGGAGGGATGTAGGTGGTGATGGAGCATGGAGAGATGTGGAGTCCCTGTGATCAAGAAAAGGAAAGGAAGTGTCATCGAACACCACATGGCGTGAGATAAATATCTTCCCTGTAGGAATATGAAGACAACGATAGCCCTTGTGAGATAAACTATATCCCAAAAAGATACACTTGATGGATCGAAAAGTTAGTTTGTGACGATTATATGGGCAAATAAAAGGAAAACAACTGCATCCAAAAATTTTAAGAGATCTGTAATTAGGAGGCCGCTGAAAAAGCAACTCAAATGGGGAACAATAATCTAGTGTGGTAGAGGGAAGCCGATTGATCAAATATACCGCAGTAAGAAAAGCTTCATCCAAATTGAGTAAGGGCATAGAAGCGTGGGCTAGCATAGTAAGACTGTCTCAGTGATATGACGGATTTTGCATTCGGCAACACCATTTTGTTTACTCGTGTGAGGACATGACAAGCGATGTTGAATACCTTGTAGTTCAGGAAGATTGTAGATTGGGCGAAATTCTCCTCCCCAATCAATTTGTATAGCCTTGATTATCTTATTAAATTGATTCTCAACAAGAGCGCTGAATTGAAGAAAAGTCGAGAGAACCTCATATTTGCTTTTAAGAGGATATATCCAAGTATAACGGCTAAAATCATCCACAAAATAAACAAAATAGCGATACCCATGTATAGAAAACTCTAGAAATGGTCCCCAAACATCAGAATATATTAGATCAAGAGTTTCTTTAGATCAAGACTGAGATAGAGGAAAAGGTAGTTTATGAGCCTTCCCAAATAAACATGCATCAGAAAAAGATATAGTCTTATTGTAGCGACACGAACCCTCTAGGCCTATCAGGCAGCTCTCTAAGTCGTGCCCTATGGTCTTCCCACACCCGGCGGTGGGTTTTTGCCTTCCCCAGATTCGAACCCTAGACCTCCGGGACAAGTACTAAAGTTCCTTAAATCTGGTAGCCAAGTGAGCGCGCTCACTTGGCTACCATATTCAAGGAACTTTAGTACTTGTCCCGGAGATCTAGGGTTCGAATCTGGGGAAGGCAAAAACCCACCGCCGGGTGTGGGAAGACCGTAGGGCACGACCTAGAGAGCCGCCTGATGGGGCTAGACGGGTCATGTCGCTACATAAAAAGGCGGCTTTACCCCTAGCCAGTGGATTTTTGCCTTCCCTAGGATTATGGCTACCAGGATTCATAAACTTTAGTACTTAGCCTGGAGGTCTAGATTTCGAATCTTGGGGAAGGCAAAAATTCACTGGCCAGGGGTGGGAAGATCTTGTGAGTAATGGCACGATCGACGGTCGATGACCAAAGGGGCCAGGTTGTTGGGCCGCCAAAAATGAAATTTGGCCACCCAAGGGGCCGAGGGGTCGGATCGTTACAATAAAAAGGTACCTTTTTATGTAGCGGCCCCACCTCTATGGTCCCCGCAGGCAACCCTCTAGGCCGGCAACCCTACGGTCTTCCCACCCCTGGCAGTGGATTTTTGCCTTCCCCAGGATTCGAACTCTAGACCTCCAGGCTAAGTACTAAAGTTTATGAATCCTGGTACCAAGTGAGCTGTAGCTAGAGGTCTAGAGTTCGAATCCTGGGGAAGGCAAAAATCCACTGCCAGGGGTGGGAAGACCGTAGGGTCGCCGGCCTAGAGGGTTGCCTGCGGGGACCATAGAGGCGGGGCCGCTACACTTATTGCCTGAAATAGGTAAACCATAATAAGAGATAAGTCGAGCAACCGTAGTAGACGCCGGATGTCCCAGACAATGATACCATGTGCTAGTAGAAGAGCGCTCGCCAAGATAAGCAGACAACTTGGTAGATGGCGCATCGGTCTGGGCTAGACGATAGAAACCATCTTTAAGGGTACCTCGAAGTAGTTCCACCTTCGTAGCCTGATCCTTAATAACACAATAAGTTGGATGGAATTCCAAAAAGATGTTATTGTCGGTCGTAAAACGAGCAACACTGAGTAGCTTTTTAGTGATGGCAGGCACATGTAATATATTCTGAAGTTGTAATAGTTTGGTAGGTCTAAAAATATATAAGTCACCAATATTCGATATGGGAAGAGTTGTACCAGTGCCAACAACAATTTGTGTCATACCCTGATATGGAGAGTGAACTTGCAGGTTCTCCAAATCTGCTGTAAGATGATCGGTGGCGCCTGAATCAGGATACCAGGCAGGATCAGAAACTGTGGCAGGTTTAGCTATCAAGGCTAATGGTGGTGGAGGAGAATTAAAGTTTTGGTGGAAACGACGTCGACATGATGTTGCAGAATGACCTCCACCGTTGAAGATCTGACACTTTTGTGAAGTACGACAGTTATGTTGATGCAAGAAGCATCAGTGATGTCTTTCTCTAGTGTTTCGATGTTTAACAATATACTTAAGTTAGTAATATATGTTAGACAAGGTAAGGGTCAGTCAAAGTGATCAAGGGTTAAACCAAACAGGACCTTATGTTTGGTAGGGTAAACCCATGTTTGATCAGGTTGACAAAGGGTTAGCCAAACTAGATCTGATATTTGGCAGAATAGATAATACCCAGGGTTGGTTAAGATGACCAAGGGTTAGCTAAACAGGACTTGATGTTTGGCAGGATGATCAAACCTAGAGTTAATATGGTTAATATACTAAGGTTTGATCAGTCAGAACAAGGGTTAGCTAAACAGGATCTGATGTTTAGCAGAAAACCCAGGGTTGGCCAGTTAGCCCAAGGAGTGAGCCAAACAGGGCTTGATGTTTGGAAGAAGAGATGTCTAGTCAGGATTAATATGACTAGCAAAAGAAGTCTTTATCAAGGTAAAGGAAAGTCCTAATTAACCTAGGCACGAAGTCTTGACCTGCAGGGTTAAGTACTAAGTCCTGTCCGAGGGCTAGGCACCTAAGACCTGACCGAGGGTTGGGCACGAAGACCTGGTTCGAGGAATTTGGCACTAAGTCCTGGCCGAGGGCTGGGCACCTAAGACCTGACCGAGGGTTGGGCACCGAAGTCCTGGTTCGAGGAATTGGGCACGAAGTCTTGGTCGAGGATCGAGCAACGGAGTCTTTGCGGAGCGGGGATCGCGGACATAAGTAGAGATGGGTAGAGGATCGGACGTCTCGAGATCCAGGTTCTCGGAGGCCGAGCACGAAGTATTGGTCTGGGGGATCGAGCAACTTAGCTGAGCGATGACTAAGGACATAAGTAGAAACGGGTCGAGGTTTGGACGTCTCAAGATCCTGGAGTCTCGGAGGCTAAGCAAAAGTCCAACTGAAGGCCCCGGTTGGCAAAAGTAACTTCTCCAGGGTGGAGTAGGTTAAGGCGCGTTCCCCGGGAAAAGGAACATTAGGCATCGGTTCGACCTAGGGTTTCGGATGAAATCCAAAGTCAGAATCAGTCTTTAACGCTAAGATTATCTGTATATTTATCTTGTGTTTGATTGTCTTGCAAGTACCTGGAGTTGGGGGTAAGACAGAAGAGCAAACACAGGGAAAATGACACCTAGGAGAAGCATCCAGGGCGCCTGTGTTAATACAGGCGCCGCCATGCTTCAGGGCGCCCTCAAGGTCATCCTAGGTGCCTTGGATGGTCCCAGGCGCCCTGGATGGCTGGGTTTATCCTTGCACGAAGACCGCGATTGCAGATCAGATTTGACCACCTATAGGGCGCCTCAGAGGCCTCTAGGGCGCCCTGGACACTACTATAAAAGGGGATTCGACCCCTCAACTCAGTACATTACTTGCTACATCATTCTAAGCATTCTGAGCGAAGAAAAAGCACTAGAGACGAAGCTCTGCGACCAAGAAGGCTCCAGTAGAAAGTGTGCTGCACTTCGGACTTTCGGATTGGCCGGACCTTCGACTTTCTTTTTGGTTTGCTATTTTTTTACGCACATAATTTACTTATTCTTTGGTTGTAAACTTGAATTGTAAGACGGGTATTCTCCGCCTTTGGAAATTTTGGAAAGGAGACCAATAGTTGACTCACGCTGAGTATATAGGCCTTGGACGTACTGACCAAGGGGGTTGGGAACCAAGTAAATAAATCCCGCCAGTCGTAGTTTGTTGTTTGTTTTTGTTCTTTATTTTTCCGCTGCGCACTCTTTGACTAGAACGAACAAATGACGAGTTTTCCGAAGGAATTTTTCGAGTCAATATTCACCCCCTATCGATGGCACCGATCCTACAAGTTAGTGGTGATATGACCAAACTGTCACATAGTTAACACTTGGGTTGTCTATTTCCATTGTGTCGACCACCGCGGTAAGAACGACCTCCGCGTTGCTAATTATGGGTCGGAAGCTCGTGAGTGGTTGGGTTCAGGTTCTTCGAATATGGGGCTTGGTACTGACCCAACGAAGGAGTATAGTATGGCCTGTGAGGACTGTGAGCCCCCAAAGAGTTTGTAGGAGAAAGCCTACCAGCAGAAGATTCCCTAAAATAGCGTCTGTCTGGAACAATGCCTTTGGGTGATCTGAGAGATAGATATGCCATGGGAGATGGCTTGATGCCGTGCAACTACTCTAGTCGCTGCTCATGAGTAAGTAGCATGTCAATTAACTCTTCTATGATTATGCCTTCACTCTTGGTTGTTATAGCAACCACCATAGATTCATACTCGGATCCGAATCCCCCAAGAATATAGAGCATTAGATCAGTCTCTGGAACTCGATGTCCAGTACTTGTGAGATCATCCGAGATGGATTTCACCTTCTGTAAATATTCGGTCATGGATAGCCCATTTTTTTTTCATCGTCTGTAGCTGGAGTCGGAGTTGCATGAGACGTGCACCAGATTGTGAGGCCACCATTTTGTCCAATGATGCTCACAAGTGTCTTGAGGTGATGCAGGAGGGGCCCACAACCTGAGACAAGACTTCGTCTGACAGTGTTGACAGAAGTCAACTGAGGAGACGTTGGCCTTGTTGCTCCCAAATTGCATATTCGGAGTTAGCCTTGATCTCTTCTACACCGGCTTCATTCCGAGTTACTATCATTTCGGCTGGGATTGCAGACTCGCCAGAAACAAACTAGATAAGGCAATGATCTTTTAGCACAGGTAGTACCTGAGATTTCCAAAGGGTGTAGTTCTTTTGGTTTAGCTTTGTTGATATTAGGGTAGCGAACGACGTCTTGGTAGGTGTTGAAGGAATTCCAGCCATGGGATTGTTGGAGTTTTCCTTGCGCTCTGATACCAAATTGAAGAAAATGAAGTAGAGGTGAATGTAATTATGTTTCTCGCACATTTCTTCATTCAGTAGAGAAATATGTATACATTGTACAATAATTAAAAAGAAATAAAAAAGGAGAAACAAAATTATTACATTCTTAATGAGAAGATCTTTTCTTACTAAAAGATTTTATTCGTGATTAAGTTTTCTCAGAATATGAATATCAATAATGAAAAGATTTTCTTCGTGATTATGCTTTCTCAGAATAGGAATATCAATAATGAGAAGATTTTCTTCGTGATTAAGTTTTCTCAGAATAAAAATTTCTCATATTAAAAATCCTATCTTGGAGAATAAATGTATCTTCAACATTAGATGTGCAATTTAAGTGTTTTTGA
The DNA here is from genome assembly GCA_024364735.1 of Boesenbergia rotunda. NCBI lineage: Eukaryota > Viridiplantae > Streptophyta > Magnoliopsida > Zingiberales > Zingiberaceae > Boesenbergia > Boesenbergia rotunda. Next base: position 364,358 of record JAGFNQ010007099.1, on the reverse strand, counting down.
AAGCACTTGGTTTTAATAAAATATCCAAAAAATTTAGTAAGAAACTGCATAGGTTTTTCGTTGCATTATGAGATATGATGCATGTTCATACAGATTTATATGGCACCGGCCTACAGATTCATATAAGAATATTGCTATCAATATATTTGAGATCGATTTTTAATAGATACGAAATGCCCTGTTAATTATATCAATCTATCCTAGTACACATTGCTGTTTTTGAACGAATTCCCTCATAATTTAGCTTCCATTGAAATAGTGGAGCAATTTCAACTGCCATACACACATTTTACATGTGAAAATTGATCAAGTCATTTCTATGTACTAGTCATTTATATTTTTACCAGAGCTTCAAATGTACATATTCATACACGCATTATGGCTTCACTTTCAATTTTATCAATTTATACAATTGCTATGCCCCTTTGATTCCGAAACCACTTTTTCCCATGTTCTATCCCAATACACTAGCATCTTCCGCTTTTAGCTAATTTAATGTTTTACTCGTTCAGACACGGAAAGAACGCAATAGAATTATGCACGATAAAATGAACGGAACTAATGGGAGCTCTCTGAGATTGAATTTGACACATAATTTCACCACAACAGCAAGATGTCGCAATAGATTTATCTGCACTATGACAAGCACAACTTTGTGTTAATTACTGCAATGCTGCCATTTCCTGTGGAGAGGGATAGAGAGAGAAGAGCAGTTACGTGAAAAGGATCCTCACAGGCCGAGTAGAATGTAGTAGAGGAGTGTTATAGGCAGAGCGATGAGCATTCCAAATATGACCCTGCAAAGTGAAAAATTCGAGAGTGAAAGAGCAGGAGAGGAGAGAATGTTGCAGAGCTGGACTCACGCTGTGCTGAGGATATCAGGATGCAAGCCGTACTCCTTGGCGAATACAAAGGGGACAATGCCCTGAGGCAGTGCCGCCTGCCAAAAGAAAGAAACGCATAGAATAAGCGAAGCGGGGCGATGGCGTTGGATTCGGCGTGTCAGAATCAAAGGTTCCCGTTGATGGGGAAGGGATGCGACTTGGGAGAGGATCTTACTTCGGTGCTTGAAAAATAAAAAATAAAAAAAATACTAGCGTACCTGAACAATGGCGATACGGAGGAGCACGCCGCGGAGCCCAACGGCAATGGAGGCCGCTGCCATTACTGCTGGGCCTGTTAAGAACCTCACCGCCATAGCAAAAACCGCGACCGAATTCCCGCATGCTATGAGCCTCGGCTGAAGCGCCATGAACAGCCCTGCACAATGTCCGATCCATCAAGAGATCTTAAGCAACGTGTCTGTCTCAGTGGCTTCTATAAAAGATAAACGATCGACATATGATGCATGACGGGTACGAACTACACTACTGACCCAAGCTGAACATGGCCATTCCCAGCCCTGCATCCGACAATATGGAGATGGAGTGCGATACAATGTCAGGCATGTTTACGTTCCATCTGCGTCGTCAACACGTAAGTAATTAATTCTAAAGGTGCGAAGGATATGAAATTTGTTGCGTGGATGATATAGACGGTACCTGAAGGAGACGAGGGACCAAACTAGGCCAATGAGGCTGGAGTAGGTGTTGGGATTGCGGATCAGCTTCCTCCACACCATGATCAGGATCAGCCTCGTCATGACGCTCGTCGGCGGCATGCCCGTGTTGCGCATGACCCTCCCTTTGGTTGCCGTTCCTTGCCCCTTGTCGTCCACGTCGTGGAGGCCGCCATCCTCTCGCTCTGTCGGTCCTCTGTTTCCAAAATTGAAGTCGTTCCTCTCCGAATACTCCTCCCGGTTTTCCTTCAGTACTGTGGCAATCAATTCCTTGTTTAAACAGAGAATAATTGATTTAAAAACTTAAACAAGTTGAGACGGTCACTTTTGCCCGGAGAAACAGTCATCCGGACTTCTTTGATTGCGCAAGGATCCGCGGCAGGCAAGCCATAGTCGTGGTGGTTGTTCACACCACCGCCAAACACATCGGAGACCGGCGATGCGCTGGAGCTCCACACGAACATGTGGAGATCCTTAGTCCCACCGTCTCCCTCGGCCTTGAACAAAGGAACCGCTTGCCCGTTGGCCTTTTTGGGTGCCGTCGTCGCTGGAGGCGTCACTGTCGACTTGGGAGCAGTTACCATAGGAGGGTTGAAGACCGAAGGATTTGGTGCAGGGTAGTTACACTTGGATTTGGCCACCGCGTTGCCTCCGGAGACGGCACTGGCATCCTCCTCGAAGTTGGAGGCGCGCGGAGTGGCGGCTCCGCGTACGCCGTAAGCGTCGGCGGGTCCGAAGTTGGAGCTGCGGCCGACCATGGAGTAGAAGTCGTTGTGGTTGAAGCTGGAGCCGCGGGGCGTGGGGTTGCGGGACGATTGCAGCGAGTAGATCTCAGCATTGGTGAGGTTTGACGGTCGCGGCGTGGCTCCAGAGAAGCCCATGGAGCGCCGGGAGTAGATGTCGGAGCGGGAAGCGTTGGAGCGCCGTACGGTGACGTGCAGCTTACCGTCCTCTTTGATTTCAGCCTCAGTCTCGATCAGATCCCGAGGGCCGTCGAGGGAGGTGACATCAGAGTCAACGGTGATGGAGGCGATGGCGGCGGCGGTGTCGGGGAACTGCTCAGTGATGAGCATTCGGGAGGCGCGGTACTCGAAGAGGAACAGCATGAGGGTGTACCAAATGATGCACTGGAGGACGACGATCTGGACCATGAGGCTGCCGGAGTAAACGCCGTACATGCCCTTCAGCAAGGGGATGCCCATCACCAGCGTGTTGGGCAGCGTGGAGAGGGAGAAAATGGTGATGGTCCACTCGAGGGAGCCGCGGCGGCTGAGACGACTCCAGGCAGCGAGCACGGCCAGCACCATCAGCTTCTGCAACGTGTCGGCGGCGATGAAATGTAGGTTCATCTCGTAGGGATTGTTGGTGGAGATGAAGTGGAAGGAGAGCAGCGGTACGGCAAAGAGCGCCACGAAGCGGTTGATCCCCGAGCACTGGTCCGGCGTGAAGATCTTCCACCACTTCACCGAACCGTAGGCTAAGATCATCGCCACGTACAGTGGCACCACCGCCGTCATCACGTGGTAGAAGTCCGAAAGCGTTATCATCTTCAATTGCGCCTACTGTAGCCCCCCTCTATCAGCTGAATCTGTTCCGGTGCAGAGGCAGTGTGGTCGTGCGAGCGAGCTAAAAAGCGCGGAGGCAGAGCCGAGAGGGAACAAGAGGCGATGGCATCGAGGGGCATGTGCTCTGGTTTTTTGTGTAGCGGAGTGGAGGAGCAGCGGTAGCCGGCAAAATGCTCTGATTGAGATACTGAGATGAAGGAAGAGAGAGAGAAGACGACGATGGTGATCTCGAAAGGAGCGCTCATGAAAAGGAGAGAGGCAGCTACTTGCGGAACTCGCTCACTGAGAAATAGTGCGCAGTCTCCCAGGCCATAGCATGACCGCCTCTTCCTTTTAATTTAATTAATCCTCTCCATCCCGACTCCCAAACTTACAACTTTTTCTGGACTGCAGACAGAGGTAGCGCAGAATGCTCGGTGCTCCCACCGCGCGCTGCCTCCTCCCAGCCCGGTTCAGGATCTGAGGTGGATGGATAAATAGATGGGGTTGTTTTAAAGGGGGCAGAGGAGGAGAGAAATGGACAGCCTCGCAGCAGGCTTTTGCCTTAAACAAATCGGCCGAATCAATATTCAAAGTGATGAATTCTGGCTAACGTTTCGACGTGTGTAGCCACTAGAATTTAAAGGAGGGAAGGGGACAGGGAAAGCGGTGATTGGGCGTGGGTTGGGCGAGGAGGTGGTCATCTGCTCAGTGGTGGTGGCGTGTCAGTGATCGCTCCCCACTTTTTATTTAAAATTATATTAGACATTTCACCATGTGAAAATGTTCCTCTAATCATAAATTATAGTAAACATTTTGGCATTGTAAAAAAAAAAATCATTTAACACTTTAAAACTTTACTACATTGTAATCCTTAACCACGTGGCTAGTTCTTAACGTATTTGTTGAACCAAAAACACTTTCATGTTAGCATTTCCGTCGATCAATCTTTCAATTAGTGTTCTTTTCTTCGATGGACAACCCTGCCACTCCAATGTCCTGGTTAGGTTAGGACATCTGTATCCTCCATTGGTTAAAATGATTAGTCTTTATGATGATTAAGTTAGAACATCTGTAACCTCCATTGGTTAAAATGATTAGTCTTTATGATCATATTAGTTGATTAGAGAATAATAATTTTATTATAATAAAGTAAGAGAGTTGCATACTTTCATATTAATAAAAAATTTCTCACACTTTTTAGTCATTTGGTAGTCGATTATAAATTGATCTTGTAGTTTATTTATTTTTATATTATAAGTATTTCAGGGTGATTTTGATGTGATCAACCAAATCAAGTTAGGAACTGATTTGTTTTGATCTCTGTGTCTGAGTATGCAAGAGCTTAGGAGCACAAGAAGTCGAACGAAAGGCACAGTAGGCGAGAAAAATAGCATGAGGAAGAGAGCCAACAGGCTCGGTGCATCCGATGGACTCGAAGACTGCGGAAGAGTACACCGGTGGAGCGAGAAGGACGTGTGCGGTGTCCGAGTGACGAGAAGCCAGGCAGAAAGCTCGTTCGAGGCGAAAGGTCAGAGTCGGGTAGTGAGCCTAACTCTGGTTGGTCGAAAATACCAAACGAAAGAAGGACGGAATAGTCAAAGTCAACGTAGATGTTAACTTTGACCTGTAGAGGGTGTCTCAGTTGTTGTGAGGCGCCTCAGCTACAAAGCAGCAACCTTGCATTTGCGCAGAGCTGAGGCGCCTCAGTTTGCACCTGAGGCGCCTCATATCAGAACTGAGGCGCTTCGAACCTAATTTTATTAACAACTTACCATTGGCTACGTGGATAGAACTTTATCCATCTGAACTGAGGCGCCTCAGGTCCACGTCAACACAACGGTAACCTGAGTTTTTGAGCTATAAATAGCTCATAGAAGTTAGGTTTAGAGATCAACTCTTGTACTCAACTTTCCTAGTCTTTTTCTGTGTTGTTTAAAGTCTGTAAGAGGCTACTCTACCTACAACGAAGGAGATCTGATTAAGTGCACATTTGATTTTCTTGTATTAGCAACCACCCTGGTTGCAATCAAGTAAACTTTCTGTGTCTCTTACTAGTCACTTTTATCTTGCTTTATATTTTCAATTAACTACTGCAACTAACAACTATCTTTGTAAGTATTTGTAAAAGATCAAGATTTTAACTTGTAGGGAAATTCACCCCCCTCTTGCCGGCCTGCCAACGGTCCAACAAGTAGTATTAGAGCAAGTTCACTTTTGAAGGACTCACCACCTGATGAAGCAACAAGACGATGGCCGAATCCAACATTCAACAGCCCAAATTCGAGGGAGGCTTCGTCATATGGAAAAAAAGATAGAGGTATTTTTAAGATTGATTTTTACATATTACTAACAATAAAATATTATTTTGAAGTGCCCATAGGTGAGGACAATAAGGTAAAAGGAGTACATCTCTGGAGCAAAAAACAATAATCAGATTCAGTAGCCAACGCCAAGGCAGAGTTCCACCTGCTGTCGGTTCTGTAGGGATCTCCCGGCAACATAAACACAAAAGCACAGCGGAAACAAGATCCCTCGAACGATCCATGCAAAAGAAAACTCATAGAAAGTCGATCTATAACTACTTATTTCATAGATATACCTTTGATGCGTGCCCTTTCATTTATCCCACTCGTCCAAGGTACGCCGGATCTCTTGCATGTTCAAGCGTCCATGCCTCTATGCATATCCACACGGGCATGATCTCTCAACTTCAGGAAGAACTACCTTAGTTGTGCTAGCAACTTGAGGTAGTTCGCGGAAGCACCAAGAACCCCAAAGAAAGGGTTTCGACCAAGGGAGAAGAGAAGGAAGAGAGGAAGGGAAAGATGACACACACTTCCCTCATCCAAATAACAAGTCCTTTTATACTCATCCCATGAATATGAAGAGGATTTTATCTTTTTAGCTTCTCTTCATTAAAGCTAATAAAGAGCACATCTTCAACTTCTCTTCATTCAATGAAGATAGACTTTTCCTTCTCTTTTATTATTAATTCATTAAACACTTTAATGAATTAATATCTCATAAGTTCCCGCCCAGGGCTCCCAAGCTCCCGACCAAGTCTCCCGAGCTCCTGACCAAGTCTCCCGAGCTCCTGGCCCAGGCTCCCGACTAGGTCTCCCGAACTCTCGAAGCATCGTGTCCTTAGTGTGTGACCCAATAGGTTCTCGTAACGTTGGCAATGCGCCTAAACCGCTTTAGACACATAAGCAATGTGCGACATCTAGCAATTCATCATTGCTACCCAAGTAACAAGAAAAGTCGAGATCCGATTTAACCTCCGTGACTATGATAATGTATGACCTTGTCCTTCTATCCTTGATATCTAGATTGACCAATGAGGCATAGATCATGTCATCCTCGATCAATCTTTGTGTTTCTTGATCCCCAAGTAGACTCACTCAAACAAATGAGCTCAATATCTCATATTGACTCATTTGAGCATGACCATGCGTTTAAGTAGTCCTACTCGATCAAGGGGCCCATAGATATCACTCCGGTCATTTGGGAGGGATAGATCTCATCTACATCACTCTCATCCCTCTCCATAATTTATTGCATACCCAGTGATCGCCTTTATAGTCCACCCTATTACGGGTGACGTTTGACAATACCAAAGTACATAACTCCTTATGTAGGGAACTGTAGTGACTTCAGGTCTAAGGACTATTCATACTAATAGTCACATGAGAAAGTTTATGACACTCATATGATAATCTATAAAACTTTCTTATGGCGGGTCAATCCAATACACATTCTCTAATGTATACCCATGTGTCAACTTGATATCGCATATCCATGACTTGTGAGCTTAAGTCATCAATTGACCTACATGTTAGTCTCCATGCATTAATATTGTCCTTGAATATTAAAGTTTGACTAGGAATGATTTAGTATAGTGTTCTTTACATTATCTCACTATCGATTCAACCAATCGATAGAATGCCCTGTTCGTGCTATTGTTGAAGAAGGAGTAGCCTTTCTCTCCATATGCTTGTTCGAATCGAGACTGACTTGAATAATATAATATGTAAGCTTCCCTCTTCATCTTTCGTCTATGCTTTGGGTAAAGCGGTCCTATGGAGAAATTAGCTACGTGAAAGCGTGAAAGCGTCACTAGTCGAATCCGTACTCCTATCTTATATCCCTCGTCTCCCATAGCTCTCTGAAAACAAGGCTCATTCGCTTCCTGGAGAGCTGGGAGAAGACTGACTCACGGTTTGGTTCTTTCGGTTCTAGAGAGTCGCTCAGAGTCAAATCTATCTCATCTTATGATAAGATTCTAAAATGCCATTCATCAAAGACCCTCACAGTGGTCAGTCTGCTTTTCTGTTCTGCGAATCAAGCTAATCAGTAGCCTACCTGATCTACTATCCAAGAACATTATTATACATAGTTATTTGGCACAAGTATAAAGTATGTATAATAACCAAAATATACTTTTATTAATGATAGAATATGATACAAAAAGTCCCTAGTCAATCATCATATAATTAGCTCTAGGGCTCCTACTAACAATCTCCCACTAGCACTAGTACCAATTACTGTAATATCTAATACCCAGTGACTTAGTGTGACCATCATGCTTCTTTTTTGCCAAAGCCTTGGTTAAAGGATCCGCGATGTTAGCATCAGTGGGTATTCTGCATATCCTCACATCTCCTCTATCGATAATCTCTCGAATGAGATGGAAACGCCGTAGTATGTGTTTGGTCCGTTGATGAGAGCGAGGTTCCTTAGCCTGTGCAATAGCCCCATTGTTGTCACAATAGAGGTCTATCGGGTCTACTATGCTAGGAACCACATCAAGCTCTACAATGAACTTCCGGATCCAAATAGACTATTTTGCTGCATTAGACGCGACAATATACTCGACCTCTGTTGTAGAATCTGCGACTGTGTCCTGCTTCGAACTCTTCCAGCTCACAGCGCCACCATTCAGGCAAAATGTTGGAGTAATCGGCCCTAGGATGGTCCGGAGTGACCATGGGTTTTGATGTTTGGGCAAAGGGTTTAAGTTAGGTTTACCCTTGTATTTGATATGCGTATATGGAGTGTGCAGGTTGTACAGGTTACGCATATGGATTTGACTGGACGGCCTCGGTACGGTGAAGGATGGCATGGAGGCCAGCTGGAGGCTGGCGTGCGCATCTGAGGGACCATGGAGTGCAGGGACGATGAGCTGATGGGCGCGGACTTCGAGGCATACGTGAAGGATGGCATGGAGGCAAGCTGGAGGCTTGCGTGCATCCGAGGGACGGGAGCCGAAGATGAAGAGGGCGCGAAGGCAATAGTCGAGGCTGCGGATGAGGAGTCAGTCAAGTCGTGAGGGTACGAGTGCAGTGTGATTGTACTCGGAAAATCCTAGGGTTTGAGTGCGGAGTGGAATGTACTCAGGATGGGTAACCTTAGGTGGGTGAGTAGACCAGTCGACTGGCCTGGGGGCAGTCGACTGATGGAACTCACAGAAAGGTCTCAGCCCTGGGACCAGTCGACTGCCCTGGGGGCAGTCGACTGGTAGATGGCTGGTGAGCTGGCAAATTCGAACGTTGGGAGTGTCAACGGTCGAATTTGGCTGGCACCAGTAGGGGCAGTCGACTGGTAGCGAGAAATCAACCTCGAGTCCTATTTAAAGAGGACTTCGTGGTGGCTGAGTTTCTTGACGAAACTCGCTTGGGTAAAGCGTGTTAATAGTCTTTTGTGCCCAGATAGTGTCCGAGGTGTTGTGGCGAGGTTTCTCCACCCACAAGGAGCGACACGTGATAGCCGGAGGTTATCCGGGGAGTGATCCACCGACGGATTGTTGGATTAGTCACCCGGCCAGGGTGGATACCAACTAAATCAAGTTGTTAGCGTTGTTTTTGTTTGTTTTTGTATATTCCGCTGTGCTACTAACAACGCAGGAACAAGGGGGTTACCGCTATTCACCCCCCTCTAGCAGACGACAACGATCTTACAATTGGTATCAGAGCGAAGGACCGCTCTTGATCGGGCTAACCGCCGAGGGAGCACACGCTAGAGGAGAAGAACATGGAAGACAAAGTTGGGGATGACATCTACACTCCACCTCCTTACGATCATGGAGATTTCGGTTATTGGAGGATGCACATGAAGACGTGGTTTGACATGGATTGGGAGTGTATGATGATAATAGAAGAGTCTTTCAAAATTCCAAGAGACAAGCATGGAAAAAGGCTTAGACCTAGATCTTGGACTAAAGAGCAACAAGATCAATCTAGGGCAAATGACAAGGTAATCGATATATTGATTAATATTTTGCCTAACCATGTTTTGAGTAGTATAGGTAAATATGAAAATGCACATGATCTATGGAAAAAGATAGAAGAAGTCCATGAAAACCCTACACGAGTAGAAGAAGAAGAACCCAAGGAAATAGGCTTAATGGTCCAAGCAGAGGAGAAGGACCAATCGGATGAGGAGAGGAGCTCGACATCCGAAGAGGAAGAAAGTGAAAAAGGCTCCACATCAAGGAGTGAGGGGGAGGAAAGGTCATCCTCAACATCGGAGCAAGAAGAAGTTAGTACCTCCACCAAAGCAAGAGCCAAAGACCACATTATATGCTTTGGATGCAATGAAAAGGGACATTATAAGGACAAGTGTCCAAAGGGTAAGAAAAAGGAGGTACAATCTAAACCCATCTCAATTCGATTAAATTCTAACATGAATTGTAGAAATGGAGAAGCCCAAGAAAAGAAAAAGAAGATCCGATGCTTTACGTGTGGTGAACTATGACACTACCACACAAAGTGCCCAAAGAGTGGAGAGCTCAAGAAAATGGAGCACTTGAGAAGATGGGAGAAGGAGGAGAGAAAGAGAAGAAGCTTCCAACAAGGAGGAGCTCCTAAGGTAAGGGAGGTAATTCCTAACCTTAAGTTAAAATGCAATTTCAATTCTAGCTCCTCTATGCATGTTAAAACTAGTGCAAATTATTCATCCATGCATGCTAGAAATCGTGATAAATGCTTGATTGTGCATAGCAATGGTTTTAAATATCATGATAGGAATAGGGTTAATAAGGTAGATCAAAACCCTAGGAAGGTCATACATCATGAACAATCAAAGACCTTTAGACCTAAGGACCATGACACTAATCCCAAGAAGGGGAGGAATGTGCCTAGAAAGGAGGGTAGGTCTAGGAATGTCCAAAATGGGCATGTGGATTCTAGGTTTAGGAACCTAGAAAGGGAAAATCAAGCTTTAAGAGAAAAGCTTGAGAGGTTAGAGAAAACCCTAGAGAGATTCACTATTGGATCTAAGGGTTTGGATATGATGTTGGGTGGTCTAAAACCCAATAATGATAGATCGGGTCTAGGATACCGATCTAGGGTCTCCCATGCTAAGGAAAAGAGATATGCTAGGGTAGCATATGATTATGGCAAGAAGGGGGAGTTCAAGAATGGCAAAGGGATGCCATTAAAAAGAAAGGAAAATGTCTTAACTAAGGACAAGGGGTCCAAGGTTAAGAGGGTTGAGTTCATAGGCCAAGAGTCACCGGAGGTTCACCGGTGTGGTTTAGCATTTGTTGAGTCACCTAGGGAGGTGGCTAGGGCTAAGAGCTCAAGGGAGAGCTCTAGAAGCCTTTGAGATATATGGTGAATGGACCTTGGGAGTGTTGGATCGTGAAAACCGATAGAGGGGGGGGGTGAATATCGGAAATCGTTTTTTTTCGGAAAACTAAGAGTAAGTGCACAGCGGAAATAAAATAAAAGACACAGCACAAAGACACGGTGATTTTTACTTGGTTCGGAGCCTGTGTCGACTCCTACTCCAAGGCCCACAGTCGTTGACCGTTTACTTTGGGCAATTCTATATTAGCGCAAACCAGTTTACAATATTTGATTACAAATAAGTGCAATAGAATAATAATATTAAATTTCGATCTTCGTTACCGACGTCCGGAGTGTATTGACTTGTTCGGGGCAGCGGGACGTCGTCGGCTCGAGTTGGAGTGTTTCCGGAGCAAGGCACGAGCGTAGAAGATCGTTGAGGCGTTTAGAGAACTAGTGTTTTGAAGCCTTGGTCGAGGGGTCCTTATATAGGGCCAGGGGGCGCCCCCCACGTGGCCTTCGATCCGCCACAGTCTCGGTCGCGTCTGATCCTCTGGATCCGCTTTGACCGGGGTGCCCGGAGCGCTCGGGGCGCCCGCATTGACCGGGTCAAAGTCTTATCGCCTTGGCTTCGAGGGGTTCGGGTTCGATGTATGCGCATGGGGGCGCCCGCAGCGCAGGGGGCGCCCGGGAGCAGCGCGGGCGCCCGGGAGCACGGGGGCGCCCGGCCCAGTGTGTATTCGAACCATTCTTCTTGTTACTTATTTTGTATGGCCCTTGGGGGCGCCTGGGACACTCCGGGCGCCCTACTCAGCAACTGCCTCTCTCCTTTGAGGCTTTCTGAGCTGCAGTCACACGTTCCTTCGGTCCTGTATCCAGGGTTAGTCCAAAACACAATAACATAATAATTTATTAGTTTTATACAGCCTTAGCTGTCTTGGTTCTGACTTTGGTCTCCAAAATGGAGCCCTAGGTCCAACCAACGCCTACTGTTCCCTCGATGGGGAACGCGTCCTCACCTACTCCTCTCGGGAGAATTTACCTGATGCCAACCGTTCCTTTGGTTGGACTTTTGCCTGACGGTTCTTTGTCAGGGCTTGTAAACTGGCAGCCCTTCGCCAGTTGCCTAACAGTCCTTCGCTAGGGCTTCAGTCCCAGGCTGTCCTTCGCTTGGAGCCTAGCAGTCCTTCGCTAGGGCTTGATACTGGCAGTCCTTCGCCAGTTGCCTAGCAATCCTTCGCTAGGGCTTGGATACTGGCAGTCCTTCGCCAGTTGCCTAGCAGTCCTTCGCTAGGGCTTGGATACTGGCAGTCCTTCGCCAGGTGCCTAGCAGTCCTTTGCTAGGGCTTTTTCTGCACACTCAGTGAACAACGTTAGATCACAAATAAACTTAACTTTGAATCCTTTGCCAATATCAAAACCAGGTTCGATATGGTGCTTCCTGCACCAACAATCTCCCCATTTTTGATTATGGCAACACAATTCAAAGTTAAGTAAAAAACTTTATACCTGTTAAGAACATAATATAAAAATGAAGTATAGCAATTTTACACAATTCAATGTTAAGTAAAAACTTTATACCATTTACTAACACAAGGTAAGGGTTGAAAAAAAAACCTTTATTTCTCATAAAAAACCTTTATTTCTTATACTCCCCCTAAAACCCTGAGTACTTGTGTTATACTACTTAACTTTGACCTTTCCTCCCCCTTTGACATATATCAAAAATAAGCATGGGTGAACATGGTGTCTAATAGGGAGGTTTCAGTTTTACCAAAATAAATTTAAGTAAAGGAGTTCAAAAGCATAGTTTTCAAGAAAAACTTAACCGTAACTTACTTAGCCAACATTTTGAAAACAAGTTTTCCTTAAAAAGTTTCAACTTTTGCACTCATAGAGAATTTTCCTTAGAACATATTTTGTGCATTAAAAATCATTTTTACTTGGAAAACCATTAAATAGACAAGTTTTTGATGAAACATAGATTTGTTTGCTAAGAAAACTTTATTTAGAAACATTTGTCAAAAATTTCCAAAGGTTTTGCTCAGACAAACTTTGTTTACTAAGGAAAATTTTACTTAGAAATATTTTCAAAATAACTACACTTAGTGCTTTAGAGGTGTTGAAAGATGCTTAGACCAATTTTAAAGCACTTAAGAATACTTAGTGAAAACAAGATAAAATTTGAAATTTTCTCTCTCTTGGCCATATATCAATAAGGAACTTTTAAGGAAAAATTATGTGGATCAGAGCTTATGAGTTTTGAAAATATAAAAATACTTAGTATAATTTTGAAAGCACACAGATTAAATTGCACTAAAAAGACTCTGCTTTGAAAGATATTGTGCAATTTTGAAAAAAAGGATTTCGTACTTAGAACACTATTGCCTTGGAAAAGTATTAGAACTTTTTAAAACATTATATTTTGAGATATTATGCAAATTTTGAAAAATATAAGTACTTTTGAAAAGTATGCATGTAGGTATTTTTAAACATAATATTTTAAAAGAATTTAATGTTATTTTGAGATTATGATACTTTACTTTGTTTCTTTTCCAGTATGACACAATCCTAGGAAACCTTGTTAACTACAAGGACATTTTCCTAAGTGTCCTGGAAATTTTTCAACACTAGTAAATATTATTTCAAAAGGTATTTCAAACAAAACATTTTAAAATAATATTATTTTGTAAGACAAATGTTTTCGACACAATTTTGAAAATATAGTGTATGAAAACATATTATTTAGAAATGTTTAATAACTCTTTTAATTTGACCTCCCCCTAAACTTGATACAGTCCTTGGAAGCTTGTTGACCACAAGTATTCTTCCTCTGAGTTCTTAGGGTTCAGTTCATATCAAAAGAATTACTTAATAATTTCAAAGATAAATGCCAAGGAAAATATATACTTGTTAGAAATAATTTCTTTTGGTTTAGACTCCCCCTAAATTTGACACATCCTTGGAGTCCTTGTAGATTATTAAGTAGACCTTCCTTTGTGTCTTTAGGGTTTACTAAAATTAAAAGAATAGTTTTGAATACTAGCATGGTAATAGAATTTTTAGTAAATTCAATTTGAGCAGAAACCCTGTTTTCGAAAAACATTTTGAAATAATAATTATTTTTGTAAAGCATAATTTTATTTTTTAAAGAAAATATCGTGAGATTTTATTTAATGAACAACACAAGTCCTAGATTATATTTAAAACAAGTCTATTGAGATATTTAACATGAAATTTTTTAAAAAAATGTTAGAATTGAAAGAGTAGTGTACCGTAAACCGAAAAAAGGATAATTTTGAATAACTTTTGAAAACATTTTTTATTTAAAAAGATAGCGAATTATACTTATAAGTCCTAGATGTCTCACCCAGTTCTACATGATCAAGCATGTTAACCTTATGGGTTTTGTGAGACAGGTATTTTAATTTTGAAAATAAATGATTGACAATAATTAAGTTGAATTTTGAGAATAATTAATTCAGTTGAATTTGAGAATAATTAATTGAATTATTTTGAATTTGATTAAATTGATTTAATTAAGATTTAATTGATTTAATTAGGATTTAATTGAATTTAATTAAGATTTAATTGAATTTAATTTATTTAATTAAGATTTAATTAAATTTAATTGATTTAATTAAGATTTAATTGAATTTAATTGATTTAATTAAGATTTAATTGAATTTAATTAAGATTTAATTGATTTAATTAAGATTTAATTGATTTAATTGGGATTTAATTGAATTTAATTAAGATTTAATTGATTTAGTTGGTTTAATTAAGATTTAATTGGTTTAATTAAGATTTAATTGATTTAGTTGGTTGGGTTGGACTCAACTTTTAGGTCCTAAGCATCTCACCCATTTCTAAGTGACAAAACAGGATATCCTTAACTGTTTTGTGAGATGCATATTTTAATAAAAAGATTTATTTTGAAAAGGTCATGATTAATTTTGAAAAGTTAAATTAATTTTTAAACCCAATTTATTTTGAAAGGAGATATTTGAATCTAAAATTAACTGAAAATTTGTGTTAGATTCGAATTTAACAAAGAGTAAATTGAATTTGATTTTCAAAAATTGGCTTCCAGGTCTTGGCGAGGCACAAGGCCTTCTTTGGCCGTAGCCTTATGGGATCATCCACCCTTTCCTTGACAAAGCCTTTTAGTGAAATTTCATCTTCAAAATTACTTTTTGATAAATTCTGGTCTAACTAGTTTGGGTCTTGGATCGATAGCTTCGGCTAGTTCCGCCAAGATGGCTTCCCTAACGTACTATCATCTCACCTCCACCCAATACTATGTTGTTCAAATTTCAGTTAAGTCTTTAGTCCTTAAACTAATCAGTCCTAATTTTAAGAAAAAAAATAAACATAAAAAGAAACATACAATTAAAACAAACAATTATCTAAGTAAGGTCACCATTGGAGTAATATTCCGGATTTTCAAAATTAGTAAGATTATGAATTAAATTTTCTAACGTATTAAATTTATATGAATTAATTACATTATTTGAGATAAATGAAGGATTTTCAAATATTAAAAATTTACCTTTTGATTCCCGGTTGGGAATCTCCCCCTTGATACTTGTCGTCTTTCTTTTTTGTTTCTTTATCATCTTGTAGTGAGCACGAGCTAATCGGGATAGTTTGGTTCGATCTCCTTCTTTGTCGTCAAGTTCTGAGTCTGAGTTGGACTCCGGTACTGGTTGAGGCCACTTTTGTAGTTCTCTTGGAGTTTTCCCTGCAATGAAAACTATACCTTCCTCGACCATTGCAGTATCAGCTTGATTATTTAACCTTAATTTAGAAGAAAATGATTCGAAATTAGTTACCAACTTTGTCTCAGAAAAATCGTCGTCTGACTCAGGTTCGATTTCGACGTTGGATGTCGAGTCTGACTCGGTTGTCTGTGCTTGGACAGAGACTGCATGACAACTTTGGTAATCTTCTTCTTCATTTGATTCATCCGATGATTCGAACATCTCTCCTTCAAAGACCTCAATATCGGAGCTCTTTTCGTGTAGGTTGACTAGCTTCTCCCACATTTCTTTAGCACATCCACATGAACCGACTAGCTTGAGTTGTTCGTTGGTTAGACCGCATTATATGATTACTGTTGCCTTAGCATCAGTCTCGATCTTCCTCAGAGTTGGTTCATCCAATTTGTCCCAAGCGATTGATGTTCCATCTTCCGTGGGGAATCTGAACCCCGTTTGGATTATCGACCATAAATCTAGATTAGCCTTCAGGTGGGATTCCATTTGACTTCTCCAGGAGTTGAAATTCTCGCCAGAGAAGAGCGGTGGACGAATGCTATTCCATTCTTGAATGGCCATTTAAAAATGATCCTTGCACACAAGAGAAATAAAAATGTACCAAGACTTGGTCTTGGATTAGTAGTGCGGGAGAAAAAGAATTGCCAAGAATAAATATTGCACGACTTTCGAGGCAGAATAACAATAAAATAATAATAATATTTTATGACAATTTTTTTTTTAAAATATTGATTTTTTCAATTCTGATTAATATTGAAAAAGATAGAATTTAATATTTGGGAAAAACTTTGCTCGAATTAAAGTAGCACGAATTTCGAGAAAAATATTAAAATAATAATAAAAAAAGTTTATGACAAATTTTCAAAATTTGTTTGTTTTATAAATTCTGACTTATGGTAAAAAAATGAAAATTCAAAATTGAAAAAGGCGAACGAGATTGAGTTGTGTTGATTAACAAAAAGAAAAGAAATAAAATAAAAAATTCGTAAATCCGAAAAAAAACTTTCAAACTGGTGGTTGCACCAAGTTTGAACTACCCCGCTCTGATACCACTTGTTGGATCGTGAAAACCGATAAAGGGGGGGGGTGAATATCGGAAATCGTTCTTTTTCGAAAAACTAAGAGTAAGTGCACAACGAAAATAAAATAAAAGACACAGCACAAAGACACGGTGATTTTTACTTGGTTCGGAGCCTGTGTCGACTCCTACTCCAAGGCCCACAGTCGTTGACCGTTTACTTTGGGCAATTCTATATTAGCGCAAACCAGTTTACAATATTTGATTACAAATAAGTGCAATAGAATAATAATATTAAATTTCGATCTTCGTTACCGACGTCCGGAGTGTATTGACTTGTTCGGGGCAGCGGGACGTCGTCGGCTCGAGTTGGAGTGTTTTCGGAGCAAGGCACGAGCGTAGAAGATCGTTGAGGCGTTTAGAGAACTGGTGTTTTGAAGCCTTGGTCGAGGGGTCCTTATATAGGGCCAGGGGGCGCCCGGGACGTCGGGGGCGCCCCCCACGTGGCCTTTGATCCGCCACAGTCTCGGTCGCGTCTGATCCTCTGGATCCGCTTTGACCGGGGGGCCCGGAGCGCTCGGGGCGCCCGCATTGACCGGGTCAAAGTCTTATCGCCTTGGCTTCGAGGGGTTCGGGTTCGATGTATGCGCATGGGGGCGCCCGCAGCGCAGGGGGCGCCGGGAGCAGCGCGGGCGCCCGGGAGCACGGGGGCGCCCGGCCCAGTGTGTATTCGAACCATTCTTCTTGTTACTTGTTTTGTATGGCCCTTGGGGGCGCCTGGGACGCTCCGGGCGCCCTATTCAGCAACTGCCTCTCTCCTTTGAGGCTTTCTGAGCTGCAGTCACACGTTCCTTCGGTCCTGCATCCAGGGTTAGTCCAAAACACAATAACATAATAATTTATTAGTTTTATACAGCCTTAGCTGTCTTGGTTCTGACTTTGGTATCCAAAATGGAGCCCTAGGTCGAACCGACGCCTACTGTTCCCTCGACGGGGAACGCGTCCTCACCTACTCCTCTCGGGAGAATTTACCTGATGCCAACCGTTCCTTTGGTTGGACTTTTGCCTGACGGTTCTTTGTCAGGGCTTGTAAACTGGCAGTCCTTCGCCAGTTGCCTAGCAGTCCTTCGCTAGGGCTCCAGTCCCAGGCTGTCCTTCGCTTGGAGCCTAGCAGTCCTTCGCTAGGGCTTGATACTGGCAGTCCTTCGCCAGTTGCCTAGCAGTCCTTCGCTAGGGCTTGGATACTGGCAGTCCTTCGCCAGTTGCCTAGCAGTCCTTCGCTAGGGCTTGGATACTGGCAGTCCTTCGCCAGGTGCCTAGCAGTCCTTTGCTAGGGCTTTTTCTGCACACTCAATGAACAACGTTAGATCACAAATAAACTTAACTTTGAATCCTTTGCCAATATCAAAATCAGGTTCGATATGGTGCTTCCTGCACCAACAGGGAGGGGGTGTTCCTAGAGGTTTAGATGAACCATGGAGTGTGCCAAAAGAAATGGAGACGGACTTGAGTCTCAATTCTTGGGTTTTGGCACGGTGTTTTTGAGTTTCATGCATAAAAATATGACATTGGGGTCATATTGCATGAAAATTAGTTTTTGGTGTGTAATTGCCATGTAAATCAATGCTAGGGATGCATTATGAGGTGGCATGGGCAAAGACATCAAGAGGAAACCAAAACTAGGACTTTAGGTCAATGTTTGATTGAAGTTTTTGGCTAGTTTTGGATTTTGTGTTAAACATGGGAATGGTGATAGATACATTTTGGAATGTATTTTTTCCAAGTAGATTTGGGTACCACAAACCTCTCCACAAAATTTGAGAATTTTTGGAGATTTGTGGAATTTTTGGCACATTTCTGAATTTCGTCAGAAATGCTGAAATTTCAGACTTTCAGAGTATCAGTCGACTGCCATTTTGGCAGTCGACTGGTCAAGGCCAATTTTTGTATCAGCAACTGGTTTGGTGTTCAAATGATGCAAAACAAGTGTATGGGGGGCTAGTACACATTGTTTATGATCATTGGGGATTAAAAGAACCGATAATTGGGATATTATTGGGGTCTTTTTGATGTATGGCATAGGGGGAGAGATGTTGGGTTTAAGTGGGAAACCAATACCTTTGCTTGAGACCCTAGGTTTAGGGGGAGCTGAGTTTGAGGGGGAGCATGGTTGCTCCCTTCTTGGCGTAAGGGGAACCTTGGAGAGGTTCTTAAAAAGCCTTTGTAAGTCCAATGTAGGGGGGCTTGGGAGAAGCTTTAAAAAGCCGGTTTGGTAGAAAATCCTAACTTGGAGGGTTAGGTGGTAAAATTCCTAGCTTGGAGAGCTAGGTGTTGAAAATCCTAACTTGGAGGGTTAGGTGGTAAAAATCCTAGCTTGGAGGGCTAGGTGGGAAAATTCCTAACTTGGAGAGTTAGGTGTGGAAAAATCCTAACATGGAGGGTTAGGTGGGAAATTCCTAGCTTGGAGGGCTAGGTGTAAAATTCCTAAC
The DNA here is from genome assembly GCA_024364735.1 of Boesenbergia rotunda. Taxonomy (NCBI): domain Eukaryota; kingdom Viridiplantae; phylum Streptophyta; class Magnoliopsida; order Zingiberales; family Zingiberaceae; genus Boesenbergia; species Boesenbergia rotunda. The sequence continues at coordinate 345,400 of JAGFNQ010007099.1, read as the reverse complement.
TCGGAGGGTTAGGTGTAGGATGCCTTGGGATAGGATCCATACTTGCATTGCATATGCATTTATTTTAGCATGATTTTTGCTATTACTACTATCTTGCTTTCCCTAACTTAAACGAATTGCCAAACATCAAAAAGGGGGAGATTGTTGGAGCAATCGGTCCTAGGATGGTCCGGAGTGACCATGGGTTTTTAATGTTTGGGCAAAGGGTTTAAGTTAGGTTTACCCTTGTATTTGATATGCGTATATGGAGTGTGCAGGTTGTACAGGTTACGCATATGGATTTGACTGGACGGCCTCGGTACGGTGAAGGATGGCATGGAGGCTAGCTGGAGGCTGGCGTGCGCATCTTAGGGACCATGGAGTGCAGGGACGATGAGCTGATGGGCGCGGACTTCGAGGCATGCGTGAAGGATGGCATGGAGGCAAGTTGGAGGCTTGCGTGCATCCGAGGGACGGGAGCCGAAGATGAAGAGGGCGCGAAGGCAATAGTCGAGGCTGCGGATGAGGAGTCAGTCAAGTCGTGAGGGTACGAGTGCAGTGTGATTGTACTCGGGAAATCCTAGGGTTTGAGTGCGAAGTGGAATGTACTCAGGATGGGTAACCTTAGGTGGGTGAGTAGACCAGTCGACTGGCCTGGGGGCAGTCGACTGATGGAACTCACAGAAAGGTCTCAGCCCTGGGACCAGTCGACTGCCCTGGGGGCAGTCGACTGGTAGATGGCTGGTGAGCTGGCAAATTCGAACGTTGTGAGTGTCAACGGTCGAATTTGGCTGGCACCAGTAGGGGCAGTTGACTGGTAGCGAGAAATCAGCCTCGAGTCCTATTTAAAGAGGACTTCGTGGTGGCTGAGTTTCTTGACGAAACTCGCTTGGGTAAAGCGTGTTAGTAGTCTTTTGTGCCCAGATAGTGTCCGAGGTGTTGTGGCGAGGTTTCTCCACCCACAAGAAGCGACACGTGATAGCCGGAGGTTATCCGGGGAGTGATCCACCGACGGATTGTTGGATTAGTCACCCGGCCGGGGTGGATACCAACTAAATCAGGTTATTAGCGTTGTTTTTGTTTGTTTTTGTATATTCCGCTGTGCTACTAACAACGCAGGAACAAGGGGGTTTGGAAAACCGCTATTCACCCCCCCTCTAGCGGACGACAATGATCTTACACAAAATACATACCCTGACTGCGATATGAAATCATCCCTGTCTGTTTGGAAGCTTGCGTCACTGTAACCCTTTACAGCTAGCTCCTCATTGCCTGCAAATATCAAGAAATATTCTTTCATCCTTTGTAAGTACTTAAGAATATTCTTGACAATTATCCAGTGACTTTCACCTGGATCTGACTGGTACCTGCTCGTCATGCTCAAATCATACGAGACATCTGGATGAGTACAAAGCATGACGTACATGATAGACCCTATAGCGGATGCATAAGGGGTCTGATCCATACGATCTCTCTCCTCCTTAGAAGAGGGGAATTGAGTCTTCGAAAGACTCACACCATGTGACATAGGCAGAAATCCCTTCTTGGAATTCTGCATGGTAAAACGATTAACACCTTGTCAATATATGTACTCTGACTTAAGCTAAGCAATCTCTTAGATCTTTCTCTATAGATCTTAATGCCTAGGATATAGGCTGGTTCACCTAAATCTTTCATTGAGAAACAATTCCCTAGCCACGTCTTCACAGACTATAATGAAGGGATATCAATCCAAATGAGGAGTATGTCATCTACATACAAGATTAGGAAGATTACTGTGTCCCACTAACCCTCTTGTAGACACAGGGTTCATCTTCATTCTTGATGAAACCAAACACTTTGATTGCATCATCGAATCGAAGATTCTAGCTTCGAGAAGCTTGCTTTAGCCCATAAATGGACCTTTGCAACTTACTTACCTTTCCAGCATGCTTTGGATCTATAAAACCCTTAGGTTGTGTCATGTACACATCCTCGAGTAGGTTCCTATTTAGGAATGCAGTTTTGATATCCATCTGCCAGATCTCGTAATCATGGTAAGTTGCAATGGCAAGCATGATCCGAATAGACTTAAGCATCGCCATTGGAGAAAAGGTTTCATCATAGTCGATACCATGAATTTGCTTGAAACCTTTAGCTACCAATTGCCCTTTATAGGTATGCATGAGACCATCCATGTCAGTCTTTCTTTTAAAGACCCACTTACACCCAATGGGTTTAATCCCCTCTGGTGGATCAACCAAAGTCCATACTTGGTTAGTGTACATGGATTTCATTTCGGACCTCATGGATTTTAGCCATTTCTCAGACTCTGGGCTCATCACAACTTCTTGATAGGATGTAGTCTCGTTCAACTCAATACGCGTAACATCATCATGGTCAGACAAGAGAAATGAGTATCTCTCAGGCTGATGACGTATCCTATCAAATCTGCGAAGAGGTTGGTCTACTTAAACAACTTATTGTTCCACAACTTCTTGTGCAACAATCTCATGATCCACAATACCTTGTGGTGCCTGTTCAATGTCCATCAATGTCTCAGTACTATCTACATCTTGAACTTCTTCAAGATGGATTTTACTCCCACTTAATCTTCTAGAAATAAACTCTTTTTTTAGAAAAATGTCATTTCTAGCGATAAACATTTTGCCTAGTATGGGATTGTAAAAGTAATATCCCTTCGTTTCCATGGGATATCCTACAAATATCACTTATCAGATTTGAGTCCTAGTTTATCTGAGACTTGACGTCGAACGTAAACCTCACAACCCCAAATCCTCATAAAAGACATCGTGGGTCTCTTCCCAGTCCATATCGTATATGTTGTCTTTATGACGACCTTTGTGGAGCTCGGTTAAGTGTGAAAAGAGCCGTCTCTAGAGCGAATCCCTAGAAGGAAGTAATAAGATCTGTCTGACTCATCATTGATCGTACCATATCTAATAGAGTATGATTTCTCTGCTTGGATACACCATTCTACTGTGGTGTTCCCGGTGGAGTGAGTTGGGATATGATCCCACACTCTGCTAGATGGTCACGAAACTCTTGGCTAAGGTATTTGTTGGATCGAGAGAATACGATAGGGGGGGATGAATATCGTAAAACATTTCGGATTCAAAAAGAGAATAGACAGCGGAAAATTAAAACACAACGCAAAAACGCAAGCGATTTTACTTGGTTCGGAGTCGCGGTCAGCTCCTACTCCAAGGCCCACGGTCGTTGACCGTTTACTGCGGGCAATTCTATATGAACGCAAAATGTTACAAAAGATATTACAGTTGTAGTGCAGTAAATGAAATGTAGTGCAGTAAATGAAATTGACTTCTTCGTTTACCGACGCCCGGTGTGGATCGTACTTTCGAGTAGAGGGTTGTCGTCGGCGCTTGAATCTTGAGATGGAAGGTTTCCAGAGTAGCGCGCTTGAGTCGAAGAGCGTAGAATCGTTAGTGAGTTGTTTTTCAAAGCCTTGGGGGTCGAGGGCTATTTATAGCAGTCCTGGGGACACCCTGGACGTTGGGGCGGCCTCTATGTGGCCTTCGATCCACAACAATCTTGGTCAGCCCTTATCCCACTCGAGTAGGGCTGAGGCTTGACTGTGGGGGCGCCCGGGACGCTGAGGGCGCCCGGTTGACTTGGTCTGCTGACTTCTCGGCTGGTTCACTTCGTTGGCTTGAACCCAAGGCGCTCGGGACGCTGGGGGCACCCGGGACACAGGGGGCGCCCTGGCCCAGTAAGCCTTTGAAGCGTTTTTTTGTTTACTGCTTTGCCTTGACCTTGGGGGCGCCCGAGACCTCCGGGGCGCCCTACTCATCTACTGCCTCTCTCCCTTGAGGCGTTCTGAGCTGCAGAGACTCGTTCCTTTGGTCCTGCATCCAGGGTTAGTTGCAAATACAATAAAACAATAATATGTTATGATTATACAGCCTTAACTGTCTTGGTTCTGACTTTGAGTCTCCAAAATGGAACCCTAGGTCGAACCGACGCCTATTGTTCCCTCGACGGGGAACGCATCCTCACCTACTCCTCTCAGGAGAGTTTACTTTTTGCCAACCGGCTTCTCCGGTTGGATTTTTGCCTAGCAGTCCTTCGTTAGGGCTTTGTATCCTGACATTCCTTCGCCAGGTGCCTAGCAGTCCTTCGCTAGGGCTTTGTATCCTGGCATTCCTTCACCAGGTGCCTAGCAGTCCTTCGCTAGGGCTTTGTATCCTGGCAGTCCTTCGCAGGTACCTAGCAGCCCTTCGCTAGGGCTTTGATCTGCACACTTAAAGAGCATGTTAGATAAATATAACAGCTTAACTTTTGAACCCTTTGCCATTTTCAAAACCCAGGTTTGACTTGGGTGCTGCCTGCACCAACAATCTCCCCCTTTTTGATTTATGGCAACCTAGTTCAAAAAGTTAAGTTAATCACTACTTAAGTTTGATTCCCCCCTGGAAGAAATCTCCCCCTGGTTTTTCCAATAGTTTGCGGGGTTGAAAGAAAATTTTCTATGTTCAGATGTTTCAATTTTTTTTATTACTTAGAAAATTTTCAAGAGAACCTTTTTTAAGTTGGAAAATGTTTGGAGGTGGAAAATTTTCAAGAGAGTTTGAATTTTTCACTTGGAAAATTTTCCTTCCAGCCAGTAAAGTTGATTTTCAAAAAAATGTACTTAAGCAAAGATAATTTTCGAAAAATGAGCTCTTGAGATCAAGTACAGTTAATTTTCGAAAATATTAAACTTTGAAAAGCAGGTAAAGTTAATTTTTGGAAAAATTGAACTTTGAAAAACAAGTAAAGTTAATTTTCGAAAAAACTTAAGCTTTGAAAATATTAAACTTTGAAAAGCAAGTAAAGTTAATTTTCGAAAAAACTTAGGCTTTGAAAAACAAGTAAAGTTAATTTTCAAAAATGCTTAAGCAAGTAAAGTTAATTTTCAAAAATATTGAACATTAAAAGACAAGAACTTTACTTTTTGAAAGATAGGAGATAAAAGAGGGAAACAAAATTTTAAAATAATTTTAGCCTTTTCTCTCCTTTCCAATCTCTCCCCCTTTGCCATACATCAAAAACTATAGCAAAATAGAAAATTGCATTGAGATTAAGTAAAGTGTTGTACTAAACCAATTCAAGGTTTAAGTGGACCAAATCTGTTTGATTTTTCTTTTCGGGTCCTGTCTAACCCAGTTAGCTACTTACTAACTATTATAAACAGTAGCTGTTGCTAGGGTTAGTCAAGTTTAAGTGATCTTTTCAAGTTAGATTTTCTAAGCTTGACACTTAATTTGATTACTGTATTTTTGGTATTTAGTGCCCCAATTACTACAGATGCACTAACTTAATGTGACGACCCACCTTAACTTCTCTCTCTCAAAGCGGACATCACTTTTACTTAACCTTAACTTTACCTTATTCTTAGCCTTAGGTTACAACTACTTAACTTCCCTTAACTTACTCTGAATTTTTTTTCTTTTAAAAATAAACTTTTATTTTATTTGCTTTACAAGGATTTGACCCCTAGACCTCTTCGTTGTAAAACTGAAGCACTAACTATCTGCCCTACAACACTTTCCTTTCAATGGTACCAGTCGACTGCTAGATAGCCAGTCGACTGGTATCGGCCACAGAAACTTTCTGTGCCCGGCACCAGTCGACTGGCCTCATGGCAGTTGACTGGTGCATCGAACAGAAACTTTTTGTTCGATAGGGCAGTCGACTGGTTCTGAACCAGTCGACTGGCACGCCTGAAACCTGCATTTACAGACCTGGGAACTCCTTTCAAGGGTCCATAATTCATACACTTCTAAAGCATATAAAGAAATAACTCCAAATCTATACTCTATACTAGTTTTATGAACATCTTAGCAACCCAAAACAAATCCATTTACTTGCAATTAGGATCTTTGCGGAATTTAAGAAACTATCAAAACATATGACATCTATTGTAGAGTTTGTACTCAACTTGGTCTCTATGCAATGTTTAAACAAAATCCTTACGCTTTACCAATCCCAAAACACAACCACAAGGTTCTACAAGACTTAGCCCAAAGATCTCTTCCACGGTTCTGCCGCCACTGAACATCAATGCAAGTCCCGTTCGCCTCCTTAACTTATGCTTTTTCTTTACCTTTGTCTGCAATAGAAGGAAATGCAACTAATAAGCGAATTGCTTAGTAAGTAAATCCTAGCTCACAAATCCATATGATAAATGATAAACATGCTCTTTTCAAAGAATGCTTGCTTGAAAATACATGCACTTGGAAATATTTGCACATGGGAACTTTTATACACTTGTCATGCTCAATCATGCTTGAAAACATTTACTAGCATCAAAACACTTGCAAACATAACATGCTCATGATTTCTTTTGAAACTTACTAATGATACATTTCCATACTTTAAAACACTAACTTCTTTGCTCTTTCTCTTTAACATGCTTATAACATAACCATGTCAACATACATAACCAAAAACATGCACTTAAGGAAATTGAAACACTTACATATACTCATATACTTCAAAATAATAAGCAACTTTCTCAGGCCTTGACACTGTACCTGGTATCAGTGTACCAATGCGCACATCCCTAATAGGTTTCGGGGTAGCTAGCCACCGCACCCTATTAGAGTTTCTTTCTAACTTTCTGTGGGCCTCTCTTTTGCCCGGTACATGTCACATTACAAAAGTAAAATACTTTCTTACTCATAATGCTTATACTTATCAAGCTATATTTCTTTTTACATAAATCTTTGCACTACAAAACTTTACCTTTCTCACTTGGAACTTTCATCGAGCACCTTGCGTACCCTTAACCCAAAACTCATTTTTGGGACTTTTCAAGAACTTGGTCTTTCATGCTTAGATCACACATATAAAATCTACTCCAATTCAAGTTCTATGATTAAAAACATGTATTCTTTAGAAACTTAATACCACAATAAAAACCATAATCTTAAAGCATGCACTTAGATCACAAACATGGTTCTACAACGAGAAATACATGGCGAAACTACTTCTATTGCAGGTGAGTGATCTACTTACCCCCTTTTCTTGAAGAAAACTCACTAAATATCTAGGAAACTCCTAGCGTAGCGCTCCTCTTCTCTTCCCTTGCGAGAAAACTTCACCCTTGGCCTTAGAGAAGAAGCCCTAGGTTCTCTACTTCAAGAGGAAGAAGGAGGAAGAAAACTCCCCCTTTCTCCCTGTTTTCGCAGCCTCCTCACCTCTGCTCGCGCGGCCTCCCGAAACCCTAAGAAGTTGAGACATCTCATCATGAAAAGGACTTACTTACCTATAACATTATTTTGCTTCATCCTTTTCTATGCTTGATACCCTTGCCCTGCTGGTTACCCCAACTCCCTTAAGGGCTTGCTTTGCCCTGTGGTCCCGAGATCAAACCCCGCCCGACCCTCCTTTTTTTTCTTTTTATTTTAATTTCGAAAAATACTAAAAAAATTCTGAAAAATCCCTAATAATACCAGAAAATTGTTGGGTGTTACACTTAAAGCATCTTGAATTAAGGCATAGACCTAAGCATCTCAATCCATTCTAGGTTATCAGTCAAAAGTACCCTAAGGTGCTTGTGAGATGCTGGCTTCTAGATCTATAAGTGCATGCAGTTCTAGGGTTAGGGCCTAGGCTAAGTCCATTTGCGAAAAAACCCTAGTTTTGAAGGGGTAGTTTTAAATAAAACTAAGTCGAAAAATTAATTTTAAAAAATGCCAAAAAGATTTTTCAAACTAAGTAAAGGCTGATTTTGAAAGCAGTTAAAAAGACAGAAAAATATAGTAAACCTATTCTACCAAGCATAATCCTAACTGCCTTCTTAGTGAACTGAACTCAGATTCAGGTAAGGGCTTAGTGAATATGTCAGCTAAGTTGGATTTAGAGTCTACATGCTTGAGGACTATCTCACCCCTGACTACGTGATCTCTTACAAAGTGGTGTTTAACTTCTATGTGTTTAGTTCTGGAATGTTGGATTGAGTTCTTAGTTAGATTAATTGAGCTTATATTATCAATGAAGACTTGGGTTTGATTGTAGTCAAGGTGGAAGTCCTTAAGAGTGTGCATCATCCATAGTAGTTGTCCTACACACTCTTCGAAGGCAACATACTCAGCTTCAGTTGTGGATAGAGCTGCACAGTGTTATTTTCTGCTGCACCAACTTACTAGACTATTTCCTAATAGTTGGCAGCTTCCACTTGTGCTCTTTCTATCTAATTTACAACCAGCGTAGTCAGAATCCGAGTATCCTGATAAATCAAAGGTTGAGGTCCTAGGATACCAAATCCCTACATTTAGGGTACCCTTAATGTATCTTAATATTCTTTTTAGGGTCGCTAAGTACGTTTTCTTAGCACAGGTTTGGTACCTAGCACACATTCCTACAGGAAAAAGGATATAAGGTCTGCTGGCTGTAAGATATAGTAGACTACCAATCATACTCCTATAAAGTTTAGGGTCTACTGGTTTACCATCAGGGTCACTATCTATTTTTACATTTGTGGCCATAGGGGTACTTATGCTTTTGGAGTTGTCCATTTTTAACTTCTTTATTAGCTCCTTAGCATACTTGGATTGATGGACATAGTTTCCATCCCTAGTTTGTTTAATTTGTAACCCTAGAAAAAAGTTGAGCTCACCAACTAAGTTCATTTCAAATTCATTTTTCATTATTTTTGTAACGCCCGAAAATTCTCAAACCTAATTTTAGAAATATCCTAGGATTTTTTTGGAATTTTAAGATATTTTTATGGAATTTTTCCATAAAAAGAAGTGCCAAAAATAAAGAAGATGAGTTGGTGGCCTTAAGTGGGTTTTGAACCCGCAACCTCTAACTAGAGCAAACCCTTAGCATGGCTCCACGAACCACCAGAACAATGGGAGTTTCGTTGAAGGAAATAATCGAGTATTCTAGATATGTATTTAACTTAGTTTTTTTTTACAACTTAATATAAATAACGAATTAAAGAATTAGAGGAGGAGATTTTAGGTTTTCGTGAGCCAAGGGTGCAGCGCCGACGCCCCTCCTCCTCTCCTCTTCCTCTTTTGCGTTTTCTTCCTCTTCTCCTCTTCTCTTGCCGCCCAAGACAAAGGAGAAGCCAAGGGAAGGTCTCAAGAGGCCCTATTCTCTACGAGAATCCTCGTAGACACGAGGAGAATGCCAAAAAGCAAGAAGAACGTTGTAGTTCGACGTTCCCTCAGGAATTTTAGATTTTATTCGTAAGAAAACCTAGTGCAGGATGTAAGTATCCTTCACCTACAGTATAAGTAGTTTCGGTTGATTTTTTATATGCCTTATTTCCTTGTATGTATGTTTTACGATTAGAAATCGTAAATTATGAACAAGCACGCACATTAGGTGTTTGTTAAAATGTTCAGTTCAGTTAATGCTATAGAAAGCATTAAAGAATAGAAATTCTTGCTCCAGTTTATAATTGGGACCAAGGTCCAATGGGATGGGCTCCTAGTTTCCCCTAGGTTTAGATTTTATGTAACGACCCGGCTCTGTCTGAAAAAGGTTCTTGCAGCTACAGAGTGGTATCAGAGCAAGTTCCATCTTTCCTCCCCACACACATCAGCATCAGACCTGCAGCTTCCAAGTAAGAGTATCTCTCACATTACCATATTTTCTTGCTTTCAGATTTATAGTATTTTCATGTTATTCATGCTATCTGTGTTCTAGTCAGTTTTTGTTTGCGGTTAACGGAAGCATGTTTAATACTTTAGTTTAAATCTGATAGCATGTTGTTAGAATTAAAATATGAACTGTATGTCCTCTGTTATTTAGATAATTGCTAGAGGACGCCCAACTAGAAGGGCACCAGCTATTGAGTCTCAATAGGAGGCAACTGACATTGTGACTCCACCTAATCTCGTGGAGATAGTGGCTCAGCTCCAGAGACAGATAGCTGAGCAGCAGTAAGAGATAACCACTTTAAGGGCTAATCAGCAGACCACACCTACTACTACGCCAGAACCAAATGTGGAAACCCCGATAGTGACAGAGGTTCCACCTAGAGCACCAATCTCACCAATAGCACCAGAAGCCCCAGCAGTAGGGGCTATAAGAGAAGCATATCTAGTTCAGTGGCAGAAACTCAAACCAGAGAACTTTTAAGGCATTAGTGAACATGGGATGTACAAGCCTGGTTCAAAACCCTGGAGAGTACCATGGAGCTTTTGGACTGGCCAGAACATGAGAAAGTCAAGTGTACCTCCTTCTGCCTAGCAGGAGATGCTAGAATGTGGTGGGAAAGGGTGAAGGCCAAGCGAGACATAAATCAGATGACGTGGGCCAACTTTGAAGCTGAGTTCTTCAAAGAATTCTTTCATATGCGGGTGACTAACCGGCATTATGATGAATTCACTGAATTTCGTCAAGGTAACCTATCAGTAGAAGAAGCCGTGAAGAGATTCAACAGACTGGCTCGCCTGTGCCCTGAACTGGTCAGCACTAAACGAGAGCGAGTCAGGCTAATGCTCAAGATGCTAAGGCCAGAAATAGTATTGAATGTGACCAGCGGCGTCCATAGGCCGTAAACCTCAGAAGAACTAGTTAGCAGTGCTATGATCACCGAGCACTACCTGAACAGCCTGCAACAGCAGAAGTCAGTCATGATAGAAAGTAATGGCCAAGGCAGTTCAGGAACTCAGAAACCCCAGGGCGTTTGCAGAGAAGTTAACTATACCTCCAGATGTACTCAGTGGCCAGTTCTTAACCACCCTTCCTTCAGGAGAGATTATGGCATCCACGCACTGGCTCCTTGCAGTGCCAATCAGTATAGCGGGCAGAGAGCTTTATGGTGGTTTGATAGTGCTAGATATGACTGATTATGATGTCATTTTTGGAATGGACATCCTAATCAAGTACGGTGCCTCCATAGAATGCCATAAAAGGAAAGTCATATTCCAACCTGAAGAAGGAGTGCAGTTTGAATACATCGAAGAACCCAAGAGAAAGGCCAAGAAATTTCTCTCAGCTCTAAAAGCACAGAAATTGCTGGATTCAGGATGTACCGGATTTCTAGCACATGTAGTCAATACCGAACAAGAGAAAGACCAAAAGCTAGAAGAGATCCCAGTGGTATGTGACTACCCAGCAGTCTTCCCTGACGAGTTACCAGGCTTAGCGCCAGACAGGGAGATAGAGTTTGAGATAGATCTCATTCCAGGTACCAATCCCATTTCAAAAGCACCATACCGTATGGCTCTAGAAGAATTAAGAGAACTTCAAGAGCAACTACAGGAGCTACTCGACAAGGGCTTCATACGCCCTAGTCATTCACCTTGGGGAGCTCCCGTATTGTTCGTGAAGAAGAAAGACGGGTCCATGCGCTTGTGTATAGATTACCGGGCGTTGAATCAAGTCACCATCAAGAACAAGTATCCCTTGCTAAGAATTGATGACTTGTTCGATCAGCTAAAGGGAGCAGCAGTGTTCTCAAAAATAGACTTGAGATCGGGTTATCACCAGGTGAAAGTTAAAGAAGGCGACATCCCCAAGACAGCTTTCAGAACAAGATACGGACACTATGAGTTTGTAGTTATGCCTTTTGGCGTAACGAACTCTCCAGCAACTTTTATGGACCTCATGAATAGAGTATTCTGAGAATATTTAGATAAGTCTGTTATCGTCTTCATCGATGACATTCTGATATATTCCAGGACTCAGAAGGAACACGCAGAACACCTGAAAACAGTATTAGAGATTCTTCAGCGGGGCCAACTCTATGCGAAATTCTCCAAGTGCGAGTTTTGGCTCGATCAGGTGTCTTTTCTGGGTCACATCATCTCCAAGGATGGTGTGATGGTAGACCCCAGCAAAATAGAAGCAGTAAGTAACTGGATCAGACCGAAGAATGCCAGTGAGATCAGAAGTTTTCTGGGTCTAGCTGGTTACTACAGGAAATTCGTAGAGAATTTCTCCAGAATAGCCTCCCCACTGACAGCTCTTACCAGAAAGAACAGAAAGTTTCAGTGGACAGAGGACTGCGAGAACAATTTTACAGAATTAAAGAGAAGATTGACTAGTGGTCCCATCCTGACTCTTCCAGAGACCACTGACAGCTTTGACATATATAGCGATGCGTCTAAATTAGGACTTGGAGTAGTGCTGATGAAGAATGGCAAGGTTATTGCCTATGTCTCTAGACAACTCAAGGATTATGAGAAGAATACCCATGACCTTGAGCTAGCTGCAGTAGTGTTCGCTCTCAAGATTTGGAGGCATTACTTATACGGAGCTCAGTGTAGGATTTTCACAGATCATCAGAGTCTAAAGTATTTCTTCACTCAGAAGGATCTGAACATGAGACAACGCAGGTGGCTTGAGCTAGTCAAGGATTATGACATTGACATCCTCTACCATCCAGGTAAAGCTAATAAGGTGACAGATGCACTTAGCAGAAAATCTAGTGCCACCCTACTAGCTTTGTCCACGATGTCACAACCCCTTCGAAAAGAGTTATCAGAGTTCGGACTGGAAATTTTAGTTGGGCAGCTCTCCACTTTGACATTAGTGTCAACCCTGATTGAAGACATCCAGACAGCACAGGATCAAGATCCTGACATTCAGAAAATCAAGCAGGGGATAGCAGAAGTCGAAAATGGAGAATTCCGCCTATCAGATAATGGGACACTGTACTACGGTGACCGCTTATGTGTTCCGAACCAAAAAGAGCTCCAAAGGAAGATTCTAGAGGACGCACATAGATCTCCTTATGCGATGCATCCTGGTTCCACAAAAATGTACCAAGACCTCAGGGGACGTTTTTGGTGGCCTGGGATGAAGAGAGACATCGCCAGATATGTCAGTACCTGTCTGACATGCCAAAGAGTCAAGGCAGAACATCAGAGACCAGGTGGAGTTCTGCAGCCTATTCAGATTCCAGAATGGAAATGAGAAGATATTTCCATGGATTTTATAGTGGGACTACCCAGAACAATGAATGGATATGATGCAATCTGGGTAATAGTAGACAGATTGACTAAGTCTGCCCACTTCCTAGCTATCAGGATCTCCTATTCCATGGAACAGCTAGATCGGTTATACCTCAAGGAGATCGTCAGACTACATGGAGTCCCTAGGACTATCATTTCAGATAGGGACAGTAGGTTCACTTCGCACTTCTGGGAGTGCGTACAGACAACACTAGGCACCAAACTGAAGTTTAGCACAATTTTCCATCCTCAGATAGATGGTCAGACAGAGAGAGTTAACCAAGTACTAGAAGATATGCTCAGAGCTTGTGCTTTAGATTTCAAGGGCAGTTGGTGCAGATACTTGTGCTTAGCAGAATTTGCTTACAACAATAGTTATCAGGCCACTATCGGCATGACACCCTATGAGGCTTTATATGGGCGGAGGTCTAGATCTCCTATCTGCTGGTACGAGGGTGGTGAGAGGCAAGAGTTAGGCCTACAGATAGATCTTATAGATGATACCACCGTAGCCATACAGCAGATCCGCCAGAGAATAGAAACAGCACAGAGCCGCCAGAAGAGCTATGCCGATACACGACACAGACCATTAGAGTTTGAAGTTGGGGATACAGTGTTCCTCAGAGTGGCTCCCATGAAGGGAGTAATGTGTTTTGGGAAGAAGGGCAAGCTAAGTCCCAGATATGTAGGATCATACCCCATCACTAGAAGAGTTGGCAAAGTAGCTTATAAGTTGGAGCTACTGAAGGATCGATGTGGCATGCAGAGGGGGGGGGGGTGAATGCACTTTTTCGGATCTTGAACTCTGTAATCTTATTAGCGCAGCGGAAATAATATATAAAAGAAATACAGGAACAATGATAACACTTTCAGTTACTTGGTATCCACCCAGATGGGTGACTAGTCCAAGGATCCACGCCGCGAGCACCACTTTTCACTATCGAAAAGTCTCCTTGAGGTGGAGAAACCTTTACAGCAATAGTTTCCTCTTTACAGATGTAGAAATACAATGAAGAAAGCAAGAAAACACTCTACAATTTGGCAGCACTTCGTTACTGTACGGAACTGTACAGACACGTGTAACGAGGCCTCCTTTTATAGGTGAAAAGGACAGATTCACAGTCTGCCCAGACGCCCACCAGTCGACTGCCCCTAGGGCAGTCGACTGGCCCAGCAATAAATGCTGGCCAACGGCTAGCAACGGCTAGTGAACAGCTAGCCAACGGCTAGTTTTTGGGGTATATCAGTCGACAGCCCCAAGGCCAGTCGACTGGTCCGAGGCTGCGAACTTTCTGTGGGTTTTGGCAGTCGACTGCCTTCGGGCTAGTCGACTGCCCTGCCTCCCAGCTCAGCTCCAGCCACTTCAAACCTTCTCCTTCGCGTGTGCCTTCAGGTCTGCTCCCTTGGCTCGCCCCTTGAAGTCCTCTTCCTCTGGCTATCGTCCCTCGGATGCGCACACAAGCCTTCCCTTGGCTTGCCTCCATGCCACCCTTCACGTGCGCCCTTTGAAGTCCACTTCCCGGCTTGCCCTTGGAGCTCTCCTCCCTCGGCTCTCGCCCCTCGGATAGGTCCACCAAGTGTGATTCTCCAAGTCCTGCAAACTCAATCACACAAATCAAATACAACATAACACTCTAACTTTAAACCAATTTGCCCACACATAAAAACCATGACTTTCCAATCATTTAAAGGGTCGATTGCCTCAACAATCTCCCCCTTTTTGATGTGTGTCAATATGTTTAAGTTAGAGATAAGCAACAACAATAGCAAAAGCAAAAGATAACAATTGAAACATTTTGAGACATAATAATCCTAAGAGGTAACCTCCCCCTTAACCTATGTCCTCTCCACAGTTTCAATTCTAATCATATTCGAAGTTAAGTTTCCACTTAACAACATCAATAAGAATGTAAGACATATCCGAACCTAAGAGGTACCTCCCCTTAATCCATGTCTTCTCTCCAAGTTTTGACCTTTCAAGGTCTAAGTTAGACAAAATACCTAAAATCATCCATTTTGAGTAAAAATTCTAACTTTAAACACCCATTCTCCCCCTTTGACACCATCAAAATGATTGCCTCAAGCAATCAAACCCTATGATATCAAATGAGAGAATCATTGATTTCTGAATTTTCTCACAGTTGCTAAAAAACAGGCGTGCCAGTCGACTGCCCTATGGGCAGTCGACTGATACGCTATCAGTCTGAAATTACAGGTTTTCTGTCGAATTTCAGAAATTCCCAGAAAATTTCAGAAAATTCCAAAAATTATAAAATTTTGCGTACATGTTTGAAATGTTATACTCTATCAGGGAAAAATATTAAACCATATAAAATTTCAAACATGCACGTCTTTTGATAAAAACCCAAAAGTTTTGAAAAACACTACATTTTGTATCAACCTTTGAGACCAATTGTGCAAATATGTGACTTTTAAAAGCATGGTACAGTATGTAAAATGTAAAATGGTTTTCAAAGTTTTAAAATGTCCAACTATGATCTTTGGCAAAGTGTCCATTGATTAAACACTTGCCTCCCCATAGTTGGTCTAGTTTTGATATTTTGATACTTCGAATGGTTCAACAATGTACCACAAGCACAAGTGAGCCAAATGTATCACCCTAATGGATCAAACACCCTTTTTCAAAGCTAATGTGACCAAGTTCACCCTATACTTCCACAAAACACATTCCAAGGCCTCTTCTTAAGGATGTAAACTCCGATTCGGGGAGAGGCTTGGTAAAAATGTCGGCTAGGTTCGACTTTGATTCAACATAGTGTAATTCTATGTCTCCCCTTGCCACATGGCCTCTAATGAAGTGGTGTTTCACTTCAATGTGTTTTGTTCTAGAATGGTGAACCGGATTTTTTGTTAGGTTGATCGTGCTTACATTATCACACAAGACTTTGACCTTGGTGTAATGTAGCTCATAGTCCTCTAAAGTGTGCATGATCCAAAGTAGTTGGGAAACACATCCACCCATTTGCCACATATTCTGCTTCCGTTGTAGATAGGGCAACGCATGGTTGTTTCCTACTACTCCGACTAACTAAAGAAGACCCAAGGAATTGACACCCTCCACTTGTACTCTTCCTATCTAACTTGCAACCCGCATAGTCCGAGTCGGTGTATCCAATTAGATCAACACTTGGGGTTCTAGGATACCAATGTCCGACATTTAGGATTCCTTTCACATATCTTAAGATCCTTTTGACTACAATCAAATGGGACTCTTTGGCACAAGATTGGTACCTTGCACACATACCTACCGCAAAAAGTATGTCGGTCTACTAGCGGTTAGGTATAGGAGGCTACCAATCATGCTCCTATATTGTTTAGAGTCAACCATTTTGCCTTCAAGGTCACTATCCATTTTCACATTAGTTCCTATGGGTGTAGAGGCTTCCTTAGCATGTTCTAAACCAAATTTCTTTAGCATCTCCTTAGCATATTTGGTTTGAAATACATGTGTTCCTTCATTAGTATGCTTAACTTGAA
The DNA here is from genome assembly GCA_024364735.1 of Boesenbergia rotunda. Lineage (NCBI taxonomy): Eukaryota > Viridiplantae > Streptophyta > Magnoliopsida > Zingiberales > Zingiberaceae > Boesenbergia > Boesenbergia rotunda. The sequence continues at coordinate 329,000 of JAGFNQ010007099.1, read as the reverse complement.
GGCCTAGGAAAAAAGTTAACTCTCCTACAAGACTCATCTCAAATTCATCTTCCATACACTTGATGAATTCTTGTAGGAAGTCATTATTTGTTGACCCAAAAATAATATCGTCTACATAGACTTAGGCAACAAATATGTCCTTATCCTTAGATTTTAGGAACAATGTAGGGTCAATTGTTCCTCTCCTAAACCCCTTAGACACCAAAAATGAAGAAAGTCTTTCATACCAAGCCCGGGGAGCTTGTTTCAGTCCATACAAGGCTTTCCTTAATTTGAATACGTGTCTTGGATAGTTGGGATCCTCAAATCCGGGGGGTTGTTCTACATAAACCTCTTCCTTAATGATCCCATTAAGGAATGCCGACTTCACATCCATTTGGTGAAGTGTAAAACCCATGTGAGCGACATAGGCTAGTAGGATTCTAATTGACTCTAGCCTAGCTACAGGGGCATAGGTCTCATCATAATCTAATCCCTCAACTTGGTTAAAGCCCCTAGCTACTAATCTAGCCTTGTTTCTAGTGATTTTACCTTGGTCATCTAATTTATTCCTAAAAACCCATCTAGTGGTCACAATGGTACAATCAGTGGGTCTAGGAACTAGCTCCCATACTTCACTTTTCTCAAATTGGTTTAGCTCTTCTTGTATGGCCAAGACCCAATCAACATCTCCCAATGCTTCATTAATGGTCTTGGGTTCTAATTGGGAGATTAGAGCTATTTGACTAGTTTGATCCCTAAAGTATGACCTAGTCCTTACTCCTTGAGTAACATCACCCACAATTTGGTCAATGGGATGATCATGGTGATGTCTCAAGGGTCTAGAGGTTGTGGGTTCATTTAATCCTTTTTCCTCATCCTCTAGTATGTTTCTTACTCCCCCTTGATCATTGCCCTCCAAATGTAGGTCTTGAAATCTTTGGGCAAGGGGTTGGACTTCTTCTATATCCTTATCAATAGAAGCCTTCTAGGGGTAAGTACTAGTGGTTTCATCAAATTTGACATTTGAGGACTCCTCNAAATAGTGGACTTGGGGTACCCTTCCATTCCATAGTTCAAAGGGTGTCTTTCCTAAAAACTTATGTACTAACACCCGGTTTTGAATATAGCAAGCGGTGTTAACCGCTTCGGCCCAAAGGTAGCTAGGAAGAGAGTATGCATTAAGCATAGTCCTAGCGGCTTCTTGTAGGGCTCGGTTCTTTCTCTCAACGACCCCATTTTGTTGAGGAGTCCTAGGGCATGAAAACTCATGCTTGTACCCATTTTCAACACAAAATTGTGTGAAGTTAGCGTTTTGGAACTCCCCACCATGGTCACTCCTAATTCGGTTTATTTTGATGTCCTTTTCATTTTCAACCCTTTTACTAAATCCTATAAATGTGTCTAGGGTATCATCCTTATGTTTCAAGAAATAGACCCAAGTAAACCTAGAAAAGTCATCTACTATTACTAAGCAATACTTACTCCCTACAAGTGATGGAGTACTATGGCAATCAAATAAGTCTATGTGTAAAAGTTCTAAAGGCAATGAAGTAGTAATTAAAGTTTTACCTTTGTGTGATGTTTTTGATTGCTTACCCTCTTGGCATGCATCACACAGCTTGTTCTTTTCGTACTTGATCATTGAGAGTCCCTTCACCAATTCTTCCTTGGCCACTCTTGCAATGTTCCTCATGTTGACGTGTCCAAGTCTTCGGTGCCACAACCACCCTTCTTCTTCTTTGGACATGAGACACTTAACAACATTGTTAGTAGCATAAGATAGATCAAGATAATACAAGTTTGCTTCTCTAAACCCTTCTAATATGATAGTGTTTGATTCACATTGTTTTATTAAACATTTCTTAGCATGAAATTCTACTCTAAACCCGGCATCACATAATTGACTTACACTTAATAAATTGAACTTCATATCTTTAATCAAGAGTACTTTATGAATTGAAATAGTGGGAGATACCTCAATTGTTCCCCTATCAATGATCCTTAACTTTCCACTGTTCCCAAAGGAGATCGTTCCTTCTCTTAGGTAGCTAATAGTAGTGAATTTGCTCACATCCTCGGTCATGTGTCTTGAGCATCCACTATCTACTATCCACAAGGTTGGGGCCTCCTTCACCTTCACCTAGACAACACGGAAAACATACTCTTTTGGTACCCAAATCTTAGATCCATAAGCATCATTTAAAAATTTCTTAGGTACCCATGCCTTCTTGGTGGTTCCCCTAGCCTCTAATCTCCTAGATGCACCAACCCTATCAGTAAGTGAAACAAAGGCTACCTCCTTGGTCTTAGGCCTATAACCCAATCCTGCCTTGTTATATACCGCCCTTTGACTGTTAATGATCATATCAAGGTTACTTGATCCTATTTGGAATTTCCTAAGGGCCTTTATGAGGTCATCTACTTGTTTCCTTAATTCCTTATTTTCATTTTCAGTATGTGAGACATGTGAAGAGGTAGAGCTAGCATGCAAATCCTTGAGTTTAATAGCTTCTACTCTAAGCATGGCAATTTCTTCCTTAAGATCCTTAATTTTGCTTCTAGCCTTAGCTAAGTCCATGTTAGTGCTAGTAATGATTTTCACTAAAGTAGAAGAGGGTAAGTGGTATACCTCACTTACCGAAGCCTCTGACTCTGATGATGATGAGGTGGAGGAGCTCTCATCTTCATTGCTTGAGCTTCGTTCATTGTCTGAAGAGCCTGAATCTTCTTGTGCCATAAGAGCGAAGTGGAAGACTTGCTCTTCTTCTTCCTCTGAGGATGAGGGATCGTCCCAAGTTGCCTTGAGGTTCGTGGCACTCTTCTTCTTTCCTTTTGACTTCTTCTTGTCATTCTTCTTCTTCTCTTCTTTCTTGTCCTCCCTCTTCTTCAACTGGGGACATTCGTTCTTCATATGTCCCTCTTAGTGACAGTTGTAGCATATGATCTCCTTGGCCTTACCCTTACCTTTGGCCCCTTTCCTAGCATATGATTTGTTAGAAAAACTTTTAAATGCCTTACGAAATTTCCTTACCATAAAGGCCTCTTGGTCACTGTCCATGGAGGCGCTTGACTCCTCCGAGTCCGAGGATGATGCGTAGATCACTTTCTTCTTCTCCTTTCTCCTCCTCTTCTCTTTCTCTGCAACAAACACAATACCTTTCTCTTTTGCCGAAATATTAGCTTGCTCGTGCAGTTCAAATTCACAAAATAAATCGTCTAATTTGACTAAGGATAAATCCCTCGATACCTTGTAAGCATCAACCATGGATGCCCACAGGGTGGTTCTCGGGAAGGCTTGTAAGACATACCTGACGATATCCCGATTTTCGATTTTCTCTCCAATTACATGGAGCTCGTTGATCACTTCCTTTACCCTTCCATGCAGCTGACTGACTGTCTCGTTGCTCTTCATGGAGAGTGATTGCAGTTGGGCCACCAACAAGTCCTTCTTGGCTCTTCTGGACTCGTTTGACCCCTCGTTCAGTTCTACCAACTTGTCCTATAGCTCTTTGGCGCTCTTGAATGGCCCCACTTTGTTCAGTTGCTCCTTAGAGAGCCCGCACTGCAGTGTAGTAGTGGCCTTGGCATTTGATTGCGCCCTCTTCATCACTTCTTTAGACCATGTTCTCATGGGTGTAGGATCTCCTCTTTCATCGACGGGCGCCTCGAAGCCATCTGCAACACTTATCCAAGTCTCTATGTCATTCATAGGATAGTATTGCATTCTACCTTTCCAGTACGCGAAGTCGTTGCCGTCGAAGAACGGTGGTCGTGCGGTGGAGTATCCCTCTTGAAACGCAATTTCAGATGTTCTGGTTGATTGTTAGATCTTCCAAAACGCACCGGCTCTGATACCAGCTGAAGGATCGATGTGGCGTGCAGAGGGGGGGTGAATGCACTTTTTCGGATCTTGAACTCTGCAATCTTGTTAGCGCAGCGGAAATAATATATAAAAGAAATACAGAAACAATGCTAACACTTTCAGTTACTTGGTATCCACCCAGATGGGTGACTAGTCCAAGGATCCACGCCGCGAGCACCATTTTTCACTATCGAAAAGTCTCCTTGAGGTGGAGAAACCTTTACAGCAGTAGCTTCCTCTTTACAGATGTAGAAATACGATGAAGGAAGCAAGAAAAACACTCTACAATTTGGCAGCACTTCGTTACTGTACGGAACTGTACAGACATGTGTAACGAGGCCTCCTTTTATAGGTGAAAAGAATAGATTCGCAGTCTGTCCAGACGCCCACCAGTCGACTGCCCCTAGGGCAGTCGACTGGCCCAACAATAAATGCTGGCCAATGGCTAGCAACGGCTAGTGAACAGCTAGCCAACGGCTAGTTTTTGGGGTATACCAGTCGACTGCCCCAAGGCCAGTCGACTGGTCCGAGGCTGCGAACTCTCTGTGAGTTTTGGCAGTCGACTGCCTTTGGGCCAGTCGACTGCCTTGCCTCCCAGCTCAGCTCCAGCCACTTCAAACATTCTCCTTCGCATGTGCCTTCAGGTCTGCTCCCTTGGCTCGCCCCTTGAAGTCCTCTTCCTCTGGCTATCGTCCCTCGGATGCGCACACAAGCCTTCCCTTGGCTTGCCTTCATGCCACCCTTCACGTGTGCCCTTTGAAGTCCACTTCTCGGCTTGCCCTTGGAGCTCTCCTCCCTCGGCTCTCGTCCCTCGGATAGGTCCACCAAGTGTGATTCTCCAAGTCTTGCAAACTCAATCACACAAATCAAATACAACATAACACTCTAACTTTAAACCTATTTGCCCACACATCAAAACCATGACATTCCAATCATTTAAATGGCCGATTGCCTCAACATTAACTTCTAATCAAACCCCAGGTTTGACTTAGGTGCTGCCTGCATCAACAACTTCGACCCGACGTGCCATGCCACGCAGCTTCTTCATCCCTCGTGCTTGCCACGTACTACTCAACCCTATCACAAGTCCCTCCCTTCTGTCTGATCGAAGGAAGTGTAGCTGACTGATCGGACTACCGTGGTGATGAAGAAGTCGGGCCTTGTCAGTTTTTGTTTTTCTCCTCGTCCTTTACTGCTTCGCTGGCGGCCCGTGGGGCCCTAAGATATATCCAGTGAGTCTTCGGGACTCTGGCTGATCTTTTGAACATGTCCCGTATCTTTGCGAACTTTGGGGTAGCCAAGGCAACGCTGTTACTCAGCATATGTAACAAGACCACGTGTCTCTTCCTTCGTTTTGCGGCGATATCTTCTTGATACATACTATGGGTTATACGAAGTGACGACCGTAAGGGCTATCCATTCCCCGAGACAGTCCATTAATACCATCGACGTTCCGTTCTCCAATTGCTCAGAGGGATGTGTCGCAACCCTATAAAAGCAGGTGCATCGGCCCTCTGCGACCTCCTCACCCTATCTGCTGTCAGGAGTTCTTCTTGCTTAGCTATCCATCTCGCCGCAACGTCTTTTTGACGAGAGTAAGTCTCCCTTCATCCTATTTTTCCTTTATTCCCTTTCCATGGGTCTGATGGAGAAGAAAAAGAAGTCCTCAGGCGACGACGAGTGCCCCTTGAAAGAATTAGGATTTCGTTCCGAGTGGTATGAGACTATCTCTTCCAAAGTTAGGTCGGAATCCCTTCAGGCTGCTTGCCAGAAATACGGGATCCTGGTAGATTGGGAGGTAAGGGTCCCTACCACAGGTCAATTGCCGGTAACCACTTGTGAAGATTTTTACACCTTCTTTTTGGGACAACTAGAACTAGGGCTTCGCTTCCCTATTCCTCCTTATTTCATGAATGTTGCCCAGTACTTCCGTATCCCGCTCCAACAACTGGCTCCGAACGTTTTCTCCCAAATGGGCGAGGCCCTCGTCCTCTTCAAACTTTTTGACATTCCTCTGACCCCCCGATTCTTCCATTTCTTTTTCGTCCTAGTTGGGTCTCGAGGGGCATTTAGCTTTACCGCCCGTCCTGGCCACAGATTTCTGGGGGGTGTCCCTTCCTCTCACAAGGGATGGAAGGAGAGATTTTTTTATATCCGACTTCCTGAGCGTCCCTTCAGCCATATTCACTGGACGGAGAACCTACCTCCTATCCCGGACCTTGGCAACTTTCAACAGGACGCGGGATATATGAGAGCCAAGGGTATCTTGGCTGGGATGGAATTCCATGGACTTCAGTTGGTGTAGAGCGAGGAACTCCTTTATCGGGCTAAGATTAGTCCAAAAATTACACCCCTCAGTTCCAGCCTTCGTAAGTTATTTCGTACCTGGTATAGTTCCTGGTTAATGCTGACTGATGCCCTCTTGTTTTCTACTTTGCAAGCAACATATGTTTTCCCTCGTGATGAATAAGCTCCTGAAGTGGGACCAGGCTACCGAATAGGTGTTGGTCCCAGGATTAGTATCTTCAATCCACGCAGGAATCCCCACCGAGGGTGACGAGGTGGTGGGGGAGTCGTCTACAGGCCTAATAGTGTCAGGGCCCCCCGAACATTGGAGCCTCGGAGTTGCCCACGGTCCTGGAAGGGGGGGGGGTCAACTGCTCCTATTCCCGAGGCCCCAAAGGGAAAAGCAGCGCCTTCTCCGTTGGTCGTGTCTTCAAAGATCCACGCGCTTGAAAAGAAGCGTCGGGAGTGTCGATCCCGAAGGGATCGCCCTCTGAAGCGGTTGAAGAAAGGCTTATCTCCAGTGTCTTTGTGCTCGGCTATCCCCGAGGATGCAGCTTCACGATCCCCTAGCTTCGGGAGGGGTCCTCTTCTCCTGTCGTTGAGACGCCCGTTTCTGTCGATGATGCCCCAGCTTTCCTGGTCGACCCTCCGGCTGTTCCTCGAGGCCAAGAGGTGTCCGTGCATCTGCACCTCTCTCACCGGAAGGCTCCCAAGGCGAAGAAGAAGGCGGTCGGCAATTCTCAGCCCATCCAAATAAAGGGGGTTGCTTCTGAGGCATTGCCGAGCGCTTCAAGTTTAGAAGAAGATATCCCTGACCCCAGAGACGTTCCCAGTCAGTCAGGGCCCCCTACCGAGGGAACTCTTCCTTCTCCCGTCCTACCATGGCGGGTAGCTGGGTCAGCCTGCTACCTGGGCATGCTACATCAATCCCTACTAACAGTAAACATTTGTGGTGTGCTTTTCATTTTACTTCAAAGTCTTTTTACTAACTGTCCGTATTTGTCCCGTAGGTTGCCTCTAACTGCACAGCCACTAGCCACTTGCTGTGCTCCAGAGGGGTTTCTGAAGACCTCCTCCGGAAGGTGGCGAATGCCGAGGCGAAAATCGACCGGGCTCGTGAGGCTGGACTCATGCAGTTGGAGGCCAGCCTGGCTCTTTGCGAGAAAAGTGAACATTATCTGGCCGCCTTAATAATGGCCGAGGATACCCTGCACAGATACAAACTCTGGGAACGCCTTAAATCTGAGAAGAACCAGGCGCTTGAAGGGGAGCTGCAGAAGCTATCACAGGAGCGGGATCAACTCCAAGCCCGAACGGGAGAGTTGACCGGTCAAGTTAACCTCCTGGAATCCGTGAAGAAAGTCTTGGAGGATCGGGATGCGGACCGAGAGTGCCTGATGGCTTTGCGAGAACACGACTTGGAGTTGTCGAACTCTTATGCAACCGATCTTCAGGATCAAGTGACCCAGGCCAAAGCCCAAGCTGTTGCTGCTACCCAGAAACTCCAGGAGGTGCAAGAGGCTCAGGCTTACCTATCCCGAGAGGTGGCAACACTGAAGGCTGCCAAGGAGGAAGCCGAGGCCAAGATACAGCAGCAGCAGGGTGATCACGCAATTCAACTATCCCGGGTCGAGGCAGAGTCCAAGGCTAAGTTCTTGGAGTCGGAGGAGTATGCCGAGGTGGTGGCTGGGCAAGCATTGAAGAGCCTAAAACAGGGCTTCTATGGCGCTATCCGCCAATTGGAGAAGGACCAGCTGTTGAAACCCGGTTCGGACTTGCGCGCAATAACTGTTCGACGTGTCTGGAACGATGTACCCCCTGAGGAGCGGGATTTGTAGGGCACTTCCCGATATAGGCATAGACTCCCCGACCATCTCTCACCCACTGTATCATCTTCTTTTTAAGCTTCTCTTTTGTAGGAAAGTGTGTGATTGTTTTATCATTGAATGTCAACATCGCTGAACTTCATACATTCGGAGTGATTTCTTATTCCCTTTAGAATATCGGCTCTGAGGAAAGTTGGGAGGCTGTAGGGTTTACTCAGCTCTTGGGCGGGCGTGTACAGCTCCGAAGCCAAGCCTACACACCGAGAGGCTGTAGAGTTTAATCTGCTCTTGGCCGAGCATGTGTAGTTCGGAGGCCAAACCTACACACCGAGAGGCTGTAAGGTTTAATCAACTCTTGGCCGGGCGTATACAGCTCCGAGGCCAAGCCTACACACCGAGAGGCTGTAAGGTTTAATCAACTCTTGGCCGGGCGTGTACAGCTCCGAGGCCAAGCCTACACACCGAGTGGTTCTAGGGTTTAACCAGCTCTTGGTCGGGAGTGTACAGTTCCGAGGCCAAGCCTACACACCGAGAGGCTGTAGGGTTTAATCATCTCTTGGCCGGGCGTGTACAGCTCCGAGGCCAAGCCTACACACCAAGAGGCTGTAGGGTTATTGTTGCTTTGGGCAATCCTTTTAATGGTGTCAAAGGGGGAGAATTAGAAGGTTTAAGTTAGGTTTGTAACTTAACTTATGGTTTATGAAAATTGAAAATTGGGAGAGGGCATAGGTTAAGGGCAAGGTTGCCTCTTGATTTACTATGTCTATTATTTTCAATTGTTTGTTGTTGCTTTTACCTAACTTAAACATATTCTCACACATTAAAAAGGGGGAGATTGTTGGGGCAATCAGCCCAAGTATGATTGGGAAGATCATGGTTTTGATGTGTGTGTGTCAATATGATTAAGTTAGGATGTTATGTTGTTTTGATATGTGTGAATAAGTCTTGCAGGACTTGGTGAGTCACACATGGAGGACACATCCGAGGGACGAGAGCCGAGGGAAGAGGACTCCAAGGGCAAGCCGGGGGAAGTGGACTTCAAAGGGCATACGTGAAGGATGGCATAGAGGCAAGCCGAGGGCTTGCGTGCACATCTGAGGGACGACAACCAGTGGAAGAGGACTTCAAGGGGCGAGCCAAGGGAGTGAACTTGAAGTCGTACGTGAAGGAGGGTCTTTGGAGTGAGGGAGAATGAATATGTAAGCTGGGCAGTCAACTGGGAATCGATCAGTCGACTACCAGCAGGGAACTCGAACTCACAGAAAGATCAGTCGACTGGTCCAGGACCAGTCGACTGATCAGGCCGAAAAACTAGCCGTTGGCTAGCGACTACGGTGGGACCAGTCGACTGCCCTGGGGGCAGTCGACTGGTATTGGGCTGGACAACTTGAGGAGCTGTCCTCTACTCTATTTAATGGGAGACTTTTGAGAAGGTCAAGGTTGCAGTTCTAGTGATTAGAATCAGGTCCCAAGTGCTCAAAATCTCCAACTCTTCCTCTCACTTTCTTTTCAACTTTGAAAATAGGAAGAGTGCCATTTTGTGAAGGTTTCTCCACCTTGAAGGAGGAATACATAGTGGAGCTCGTGCGTGTGTATGGATCCTTGTACTATTCACCTCTCTGAGGTGGACACCAAGTAAATCAGGGGGTTAGAATTGTTTTTACTGTTTTTATTGATTTTGTTTGTGTTTAGCTAACAATCTTTGTAGACAAAATCGAAAGAAGCTATTAACCCCCCCTCTAGCTTGACGCCGCGATCCTAACATTTATGATGTAATTGTCTTTATTTCTGAGTGTTAATGGCTCAGGCAATCGTTAGTGAGGTCGATTCGAGTGAGAGAACAATCGAGCAACTTGGCTTCATGAGTGACTAGGTTAAGCATTTGAGCGCGATTGTTTCTAAGTGTTGGCCACTCGGGGAAACTGACAAAGAATCTGGCGAAGGGGACCAAGCCAACCATCTAAAGATGCGGGCTCGGGAGGTTCAGGGCCTTACCATTAGGTCAGTCTAATCCCGGGGAGCGTGGGTCGCCACGCGTCCGACCTGGGAGCTAAGCCAAGGGAGTCGTGGGAACCTGCCCGCTTACAACTCGCACGAAGGCGAGAGTCTGGACACTCGGTCAGATTGTACCCAGGGAACATGGGCCACCACGCGTCCGACAGGGAGCCGAGCCGAGGGGTGCGCGGGGGCATGCCCTCTTATAACTCGCACGAAGGCGAGAGTCTGGACACTCGGTCGAATTGTACCCAGGGAGCGTGGGCCGCCACGCGTCCGACTGGGAGCCGAGCCGAGGGGTGCGCGGGGGTATGCCCACTTATAACTCGCACGAAGACGAGAGTCTGGACACTCCATCAGATTGTACCCAGGGAGCATGGGCTGCCACGTGTCCGACTGGGAGCCAAGTCGAGGGGTGCACGGGGGCATGCCCTCTTATAACTCGCTCGAAGGCGAGAATCTGGACACTAGGTTGGATTGTACCCACGGAGCGTGGGCCGCCACACGTCCGACTGGGAGCCGAGCCGAGGGGTGCGCGGGGGCATGCCCGCTTATAACTCACATGAAGGCGTGAGTTTGGACACTCGGTCGGATTGTATCCAGGGAGCGTGGGCCGCCACGGCTCCGATTGGGAGGCGACCCAAGGGGTGCGCGGGGGTATGCCCACTTATAACTCGCACGAAGGCGAGAGTCGGACACTCGGTCAGATTGTACCCAAGGAGCGTGGGCCGCCACACGTCCGACAGGGAGCCGAGCCGAGGGGTGCTCGGGTGCATGCCCGCTTATAACTCGCACGAAGGCGAGAGTCTGGACACTCGGTCGGATTGTACCCAGTGAGCGTGGGTCGCCACGCGTCCGACTGGGAGCCGAGCCGAGGGGTGCGCGGGGGCATGCCCGCTTATAACTCGCACGAAGGCGAGAGTCTGGGCACTCGGTCGGATTGTACCCAGGGAGCGTGGGCCGCCACGCGTCCGACTGGGAGCCGAGTCGAGGAGTGCGCGGGGGCATGCCCGCTTATAACTCGCACGAAGGCGAGAGTTTGGACACTCGGTCGGATTGTACCCAGGGAGCGTGGGCTGCCACGCGTCCGACTGGGAACCAAGCCGAGGGGTGCGCGGGGGCATGCCCACTTATAACTCGCATGAAGGCGAGAGTCTGGACACTCGGTCGGATTGTACCCAGGGAGCGTGGGCCGCCACGCGTCCGACTGGAAGCCGAGCCGAGGGGTGCGCGGTGGCATGCCCGCTTATAACTCGCATGAAGGTGAGAGTCTGGACACTCGGTCGGATTGTACCCAGGGAGCGTGGGCCGCCACGCGTCCGACTGGGAGCAGAGCTGAGGGGTGCGCGGGGGCATGCCCGCTTATAACTCGCACGAAGGCGGGAGTCTAGACACTCGGTCAGATTGTACCCAGGGAGCGTGGGCCGCCACGCGTCCGACTGGGAGCCGAGTCGAGGGGTGTGCGGGGGCATGCCCGCTTATAACTCATACGAAGGCGAGAGTCTGGAGTACCTGCAAGTTGAGTGAGAACCCCATTCTTCCACTATCATTATAGTTAGGCAGTACATTTGTCTTACAAGCTCTCACTCTGCCTCTCGATAGGGTTAGAGGTGGATCACACTCTAAGGCCGATCGAGCCTCCTCCCCTGTTCATTCTCAATGGAATGGTCCTCCCCATTGAGGCTCCAATTTGCTGACGTCCCTGACCGGTTTGATCCTTTTCCAAACGAGATCCCCGACTTGTAACGTTCTTGGTAACACCTTCCGATTATACCTTTGCTTCATCTTCTGGCGATACGCAAACATTCGAGCGGCCGCCTTGTATTGGATTTTTTCAACCAGGTCCAATTCTAGGCGTCTCCTTTTTGGATTATCTTCGTCATAGGCCTTTTGCCGATCCGACTCGCATCCGACCTCGACCGGCACCACGACCTCACTTCCATAGTCCAACTGGAAGGGGTGTGACCCGTAGTTTCTTTGGGTGTGGTTCGTAGAGCCCACAAGATACTCGGTAGCTCATCCACCCAAGTTCCTCCTGCATGGTCCAACTTGGTCTTCAGTCCTCTTAGGATCTCCCGATTAGCCACCTCTGCTTGGCCGTTACTCTGTGGGTATGCCACAGAAGTAAAAGCTTGCTGAATGCCGTTGGCCAAGCACCATTCTTGTATTTTCCGGCCCTGAATTGTCTTCCATTATCCGAGACGAGTTTATGAGGAATTCCATACTGACACAAGATGTTTTGCCACAGGAACTTGATCACGGCTTGCTCGGTGATGCGTGCCAGGGCCTCCGCTTCTATCCATTTGGAAAAATAATCAACAGCCACTAGCAGGAACCTCTTCTGAGCTAAGGCGATCGGGAATGATCCCACAATATCCATGCCCCATTGATCGAACGGGCAAGAAACTGCCGATGCCTTCATCATTTCTACTGGTCGATGCGGGAGGCAGTGATGCTTTTGGCAGGATAGACATGTGGAGTGTTGGGACCGGGTGCATGTCGACAAGGATACGGGTTCGTAAAATTTTAAATTTTTACGTGCAGCGGAAGAATTAGCATAAAATAATTTCTTAAATTATTTTAACCACGTATCTAGCATGCAACCTTATGGTGCGTGGACATAATCATAAATTAAAACTTTGCGGAAAAAGTAAACTAATTTACTAAGTACCTCGCGTAACTCGAAGTAAGGGACGAGATCCAACCGTAGCGTCCCTTGGAAGCTTCGCCTCTATTCGCGTCCACGCCGAGTTCTCTTCGGGATGACTTCGCAAAGTCACGAGTTTTGTGCCGACGAGAACTACTAGATTCTCTAAAGGCACAACTATAAGATCAAGAGAAAAGATAGGAAACTAACCACCAAAGTAACGGAATCAAAATTTCGGGAAGAGAGGAGTTGTCATCCGCTTCTTCTTCTACTTGGTTGGCTTCTCCTTCTTCTTGATAGCTCACGGCAACCAACTTGGAGGGTTCAGGGTGCGTCGGCCGTAGTTTGGACAAGGGGAGCCGGCCCTAATCCTTAAGGAGGGCGCCGACCCTAAGGGAAGAAGAAGAGAGAATAAGAGAGAGAGAGAGAGAGGGAGCTCTATATCAATACTCGATTATTGATTGATTAGGAATAAAGGCTTCCCTTTGGTTCCTTATATAGTTGCATCTCCCTTGCTAAGTCTCCTCATAACGGAATTAACGGAATTAGTTATCATAAGAAATTTATCCTATAAATTCTCTTATGAATTATTCCGTTTAAACCAAATTTTATTATAACTAACTTTATAATAAAACTAATTAGTTATCATAAGAAATTTATCCTATAAATTCTCTTATGAATTATTCCGTTTAAACCAAGTTTTATTATAACTAACTTTATAATAAAACTAATTAGTTATCATAAGAAATTTATCCTATAAATTCTCTTATGAATTACCAAGTTTTATTATAACTAACTTTATAATAAAACTAATTAATCTCTCCTTTTATTATGGAATAAATTTTATAAGAAATTTATAAACTTTCTTATTATGGAAAAATCAATTCATAATTGATTTTATAAAATTAAAATAAACCAATTCATGGATTATTTTAACTTCCATAAAAAGGAATAAATTTCCATAAATTTAATTATATAAATTTCTTTATACAAATTTATTTATCCATAATTTATAAAATAAATCGCGCTAGATCTATTTTATTAATTAAACCAAATAAAATGGTTTTCTCCCTTTAATGTGGCCGGCCAAACCAAAGAGGGTGGGCACCCTCTTTGGCCAGCCACTTCAAGCCCCACCAATCGCGAATTAAACTCATTTAATTCGCCCAATAAGCCTTCAAAAGACTTAGCCATTTTTAGCTTCCATTGCGCCTCTGATTAACTCAGATTCGACTTATTTCTCTTGATTGGAAAATCCAATTTTTAACTCGTTTTAAATCCCTCGGATTACTCGTAGTGCGTGTGACTAAATAGGCTTTCGATTTATGTTGGTCGTCTATAATCAACTAATTATAGAACGATCATGAGTGGCACATAGTAGTACATCATGACCCCCAATTAAGCGAAAGATCAACGGTTGACCTCAGAAGTAATTCTGAAACCCTTCAGCAGCTCTAATGAATCGTGCCCCATTCCCTTCACCATCTTATACCCACTTGGTTCAGGACACGGTCTATTTGTGTCAGTCCCCACTAGGCTGACTACGTCACACCTAGCCCAAGTAATGTCTTTCTCGTCCTTTGGATTTCTAATTACTCTCATGTATTTTAGAGACTCGCACTCCAAACATGATATACTCTGGCCAGAGGTTTTGAGTAACAATCCGACGATAGGCCTGGGTATACATCTCCTCGCAAGGAGTGGTGAATCCTTTGTAGGCTGTTCAAACATCTTCGGGCACTTCGGCTTATACCCAATCATCCTGGGTCCACACCTCCTTGGAGATGCTTGCTTAAGATGTTAAAGTATAAGTCTCCATGACCAAGATGACTTGAACACCGCAAGTCAAAGGAACATCGCACTTAAGCCGCAGTAAGAACTTCATTGACATATCTATATAGATAACCATATGAAGTCTTACAGCTAGTCACTCCAATGAACTAGTTCCCTAAACTAGCATCCATGTTTATCTCCGGACATCCCAATGTCACCAGCCAGTGAGAATCAGCTGATTAGAGAATAACTCATGCTAGTCTCAACAGAATTGATAGTGTCCGTATTTATCAATTCATCGACTAGGGACATTTTCAATACTTCACATTTGCACATTTAGAGATAATCACTAGTTGTGATCCCATCACAAATTCTCTTATGCTGTGAGTTGTATTGCGGACATTCAGTAGATGAGTTTAAGATCCCAATCAAATACATAAACATGTATACTCAAATAGTGAATTATCATTTATTAAAATAAATGTTTACAATCATAAGGCGATTGCCTTAGGACACTTCTCTCATAGACATGTGGAGACCATCTTGTTGGCGTCCTTCTGTAGGGTCAGCCAATAATATCCTGCCAGTAGTGCCTTTCGGGCCACAACCCGAGCTCCAACGTGACTTCCACAGACCCTCATATAGGTATCTCCCTCAGCACATAGTTGGCATCTTCTTCGCCCAAGCATTTGAGTAGAGGTCGGGCAAAGGCTCTCTTATACAACACATCCCCGACCATCGAATATTGGACCGCCCACTTTCTGTGGAGTCGGGCTTCCTCTCGGTCGATCGGGAGGACCCCTTCTGTTAGATATGTGATGAGTGGCATCCTCCAGTCGGTCCCCAGCTCTAGTTCAACTTGCTGCTCGATATGCATTACCATCATCGCCTGTCCGCTTGGCTGAGGAAGCACCCAAGAGCCAACCAAGCTGGCCAACTTGGTTAGCTCATCCGCCCTTAGGTTGCTTTCCCTGGCGATTTTCTGCAACAACACCTCTTGGAACCCGACTTTCAACTTCTCATAAGCTTCCACAAAGGCTTGCAATTGGTCACTGTTGACTTCAAACCGATCAGATACTTGCTGAGTGACCAACTGAGAATCTGAGTACAATATCACCCGAGTGGCTCCCACATGCTTGGCAGCTTGCAGTCCGACTATCAGGGCTTCATACTCAGCTTCATTGTTCGTAGCTCGGTACTCCAGTTGGACAGACATATGTAGTTTCTCCCCCTTTGGGGAAACCATCAGGATGTCGATTCCACTGCCTAGCTGAGCTAACGAGCCGTCCACATAAACCTGCCATGCTTCTTCAGCCACTTCTGAATGTAACTCACTTAAGAAATCTGTCAAGGCTTGTTCTTTGGTGGCTGGCCGAACTTGGTACTGGATATCATATTCACTTAGCTCAGTCGTCCATTTGATTAGCCGTCTTGATGCTTCGGGGTTCGAGGCTACCCGACCCAGGTTGTTGTTGGTCAAGACCATGATAGGGTGGGCCAGAAAATAAGGCCGGAGCCTTCGAGCAGCTAACAACAATACATATGCCAACTTCTTGAGTGTCGTGTATCGGCACTCGGCTCCCTTCAATAGATGGGCGAAGAAATACACCGGCTATTGCTCGGCTCCCTCCTGCCTGACCAGCACCATGCTGACCGACTCAGCCGAGGTAGCCAAATACACCGACAAAACCTCTCCTACCTCAGGTTTGGCCAAATATGCTTTTAACTCTTCAAACACCTTGTCACAGTCGGCGTCCCATTGAAATTTGGTGGCTCGGCGAAGGGTCTTTAAGAACGGCAACCCCCGCTCGGCCGATTAGGAGATGAAGCGGGACAGGGCTGTGATCCACCCCGTGAGCCTTTACGCTTCTCGGAGGTTCCTTGGTGGGGGCATATCCAGCAGGGCCTTAACATTGCATGGGTTGGCCTCGATGCCTCTCTTGGTCACTATGTACCCGAGGAACTTCCTGCTCCGAGCCCCGAAAAGACATTTAGCAGGATTCAGTTTGAGCCCATATCTGCGCAAGGTTTGGCAAGTTTCCTCCACATCGGCCACCAGGTCCCCCGCTCGACTAGACTTGATCAGAATATCGTCTACGTATACTTCAATATTCCGACCGATCTACACCTGGAAGACTTTATTCATCATTCATTGGTAGGTACCTCCAGCATTCTTTAATCCGAACGGCATGATGTGTAGCAGTAGGTGCCGTCAGCCGTGATGAAGCTAACCTTCTCCTGATCCTCGGCAGCCAGGGGTACTTGGTGATACCCTTGATATGCGTCCAGTATGGTAATGAGCTCGCTGCCCGTCGTCGAGTCAACCATCTGGTCAATCCGGGGCAAAGGGCAGCAGACCTTCGGGCAGGCTCGGTTGAGGTCCCGGAAGTCGATGCATACCCTCCACTTATTGTTTGACTTGGCCACCAGCACTATGTTAGCTAACTAGGCCGGGAATTGGACTTCCAAAATGTGACTGGCCTCCAGCAATTTCTCGGCTCGGATCACCTTATTCTGCTCGGTGTTGAAGTCTCGCTTCCTCTGCGGTCAGGTCGAACATTAGGATACACGTGGAGGTGGTGTTCGGCTACCTCCGGTCGGACGCCTTTCAACTCCTTGACTAACCAGGCGAACACATCTTGGTTTCTGGCCAGGCACTCCAACAAGGGCTCCTTTAGGTCGGTCGGCAGTCCGAAGGCTATCATGACCCGAGCCTCCACCCGATCGGGAAGCAACTGGACTTTGTCCTTGTCATCGCGTAGCTCGCCCCAAGGGGAAGCTTGCACCATGTTTATAACCCCCCGCCTTCTAGTACACTAATCTTTAAGGCGGATCGCTACGTAAACATATATCTAACTGATTTCTGGTTGAGTAACTTAGGAATTTCAACCACGATATGTAAAAGCATAAACATAAACGTGCCATGTTTGTATCAACTTCTTATTGAAACCATTCATTATTCATATCTAAGGGCATTCTTAGCTACTACATGTCATTCTATATGGTGCATATATCTTAAAACAAGCATATATCTTATCTCTAAAGCTTAAGCATGGATCTAAATTACCATATTACAAGTAGTAACTCATATCATTCAACATTCGTTAAGCAAGTATTAACATAGGTAAATAAACTACTTTAATATATTAGGCACCACAAATAACGAGTCTAAACAGGTTAATACATGATTCTCATAATATATCGTGAAATAACTAAAGAAGCATAAACAAGAAAACTAAAGAAGCATACTAGGCACCACGAATACAAGTCTAATTAAGTTCATACATGGTTCACATAATATATTGCGGAATAACTAAAG
Organism: Boesenbergia rotunda; assembly: GCA_024364735.1. Classification (NCBI taxonomy): domain Eukaryota; kingdom Viridiplantae; phylum Streptophyta; class Magnoliopsida; order Zingiberales; family Zingiberaceae; genus Boesenbergia; species Boesenbergia rotunda. Next base: position 311,310 of record JAGFNQ010007099.1, on the reverse strand, counting down.
AAGCATAAAAAGGGTTATTCTATGCTTTGCAAGTTCCGAAGACTTTTATTCCAACTCCACCATCACACACACTTTGCATCAAGCCCGCCGCCTCCGCTACTAGTGCTTTCCTTTACCTGTATCTGCAGTATAAGGAAATGCAAACTAATAAGCATAAAGCTTAGTAAGTACCATCTAGCCTCACAAAACTATGAAAACTCGAATCATGCTTTTGGAAAACATGTTATGCACATACATGCTCATATCCATAAGAAATCATGCTAGGCTCATGCTAAAATACATATCATAAAATGTCATGGCATATAACTGAGACATGGCACATACTGAACTAAAACTGAAAAGTAAGCTATAGCATGGCATACATATCTGAACTGGAACTGAACTAACTAACATAAAACAAATTATTAAATTCACCACATGCTAATATGAATTTTCTGAAAACTAAATACATATAGTAGGTGAAAGTAATAATCAACTGCTGTGGGCCCGGCAATGTACCAACTGTGCGCGCATCCCTAATAAACCCGAGGTAGCAAATCCCGAATCCATTAGGGTTCTACTAGGTTATCTAAACCTAGGGGCAACTAGGAGCCCATCCCATACTAGGTTATCTAAACCTAGAGGCAACTTGGAGCCTATCCCTGGACCGGAGTCCGGTACAATGCCACTGAAAATAAAATAGTCCTTTATACTTTTCTTTCCTTTTCTAATTCTTGCTTTTACTAGGTTATCTAAACCTAGGGGCAACTAGGAGCCCATCCCGTTGGACCTTGGTCCCAATCATAAACTGGAGCAAGAATTTCTATTCTTTAATGCTTTCTATAGCATTAACTGACTAACAATTTAACAAACACCTTGCGACTTAACCCTTTCTTTTCTTTTAAGGTCGCTCCCTAGGCACTCGAACGTGCTCCTTAACCCGAAACTGAAGGGTAAGTGCACTCAAGCCCATCCAGGGATATCTTCAGACTCTAAAACTAATCTGAAGGGTTAATACAACGTGCTTGTTCATAGTCTACGATTTCTAATCGTAGAACATACATATAAGGAAATAAAGCATACGAAACGTCACCCGAAACTACTTATACTGCAGGTGAGGGATACTTACATCCTGCGCTTGCTCTTACGACTCTAAAGCGTAGGTTTTTGGGAAAAGGAACGATCCTTAGAGTTTCGGAGAGCTTCTAACGGAGAATTCTTCCTCGGAGAGATTCCCTAACGTAGCCTCCTCCTTAAATCCTTTGGATCTTCCCTTGGTTCGCGCGCGCGGGAGAGAGGGCGAGAGGAGAGGTCGCGTGCGTGAGGGAGGGCGTCGGCGTCGCTGGGTTGGGAGAAAATTAACCTAAAACTCGTAACTCCCTCTTTTATACTTATGGGGGCGAATTTAACTAATTCTACCTTATCTATTGTTTCCCTTAATCTATTTCAACAAAACCAAATCGCTCTCTTGGTAAGTCCCTTCCTCTCTCAAACCTTAGGTTTAGGGATCAAATCCCACTTGAACCTTTTTTTCTTTTTATCCCTTTTTGCCACTTTCGTTTATGGAAAAATTCTATAAAAATATCCATAAATTCGGAATAAATTCTAAGATATTTCTAAAATTAGTTTTGAGAATTTTCGGGCGTTACAATCCCCCATACCTTATAAAAAGTTCGTCCTCGAACTTAAAACAACTCTGGGTATTTCTGCCTCATGTTGTCCTCTGGTTCCCATGTTGCCTCTTCTACTCTGTGATTCTGCCATATGACTTTCACTAATGGTACCTCCTTGTTCCGTAATTTCTTAACTGCTCGGTCTATTATCTGAATAGGCCGACTATCATAGCTGAGATCTTCGCAGACTTGTACCGTCTGTGGCTCTATCACCTGGGTGGCATCTGGGATATGCTTCTTCAGCATGGCAACATGAAATACATTGTGGATAGCTGACATCTCCTGAGGTAGCTCTAACTCATAAGCAACTTTGCCAACTCTTCTAGTGATGGGGTATGGTCCTACATATCTGGGACTTAGCTTGCCCTTCTTCCCAAAACGCATTACTCCCTTCATGGGAGCCACTCTGAGGAACACTGAATCCCCAACTTCAAACTCTAATGGTCTGCGCCATGTATCAGCATAGCTCTTCTGGCGGCTTTGAGCTGTCTCTATTCTCTGGCGGATCTGCTGTATGGCTACGGTGGTATCCTGTATAAGATCTGTCTGTAGTCCTAATTCTTGCCTCTCACCACCCTCGTACCAGCAGATAGGAGATCTACACCTCCGCCCATATAAAGCCTCATAGGGTGCCATGCCGATCGTGGCCTGATAACTATTGTTGTAGGCGAATTCCGCTAAGCACAAATATCTGCACCAACTGCCCTTGAAATCTAAAGCACAAGATCTGAGCATATCTTCTAGTACTTGATTAACTCTCTCTGTCTGACCATCTGTCTGAGGATGGAAAGCTGTGCTAAACCTCAGTTTGGTGCCCAGTGCTGTCTGTACGCACTCCCAGAAGTGTGAAGTGAACCTACTGTCCCTATCTGAGATGATACTCCTAGGGACCCCATGTAGTCTGACGATCTCCTTGAGGTATAACTGAGCTAGCTGTTCCATAGAATAGGAGATCCTGATAGCTAGGAAGTGGGCAGACTTAGTCAATCTGTCTACTATTACCCAGATTGCATCATATCCATTCGTTGTTCGGGGTAGTCCCACTATAAAATCCATGGAAATATCTTCCCATTTCCATTCTGGAATCTGAATAGGCTGCAGAACTCCACCTGGTCTCTGATGTTCTGCCTTGACCCTTTGGCATGTCAGACAGGTACTGACATATCTGGCGATGTCTCTCTTCATCCCAGGCCACCAAAAACGTCCCCTGAGGTCTTGGTACATTTTGGTGGAACCAGGATGCATCGCATAAGGAGATCCATGTGCGTCCTCTAGGATCTTCCTTCGGAGCTCTTCTTGGTTCGGAACACATAAGCGGTCACCGTAGTACAGTGTCCCACTATCTGTTAGGCGAAACTCCCCATTTTCTGATTCCGCTATCCCCTGCTTGATTTTCTGAAGGTCAGGATCTTGATCCTGTGCTGTCTGGATGTCTTCAATCAGGGTTGACACTAATGTCAAAGTGGAGAGCTGCCCAACTATAATTTCCAGTCCGAACTCTGATATTTCCTTCCTAAGGGACTGTGACATCGTAGGCAAAGCTAGTAGGGTGGCACTAGATTTCCTGCTAAGCGCGTCTGCCACCTTATTAGCTTTACCTGGGTGGTAGAGGATGTCAATGTCATAATCCTTGACCAGCTCAAGCCATCTGCGTTGTCTCATGTTCAGATCCTTCTGAGTAAAGAAATACTTCAGACTCTGATGATCTGTGAAAATTCTACACTGAGCTCCGTATAAGTAATGCCTCCAGATCTTGAGAGCAAACACTACTGCAGCTAGCTCAAGGTCATGAGTAGGATAGTTCTTTTCATAATCCTTGAGTTGTCTAGAGGCATAGGCGATAACCTTGCCATTCTGCATCAGCACTGCTCCAAGTCCTAATTTAGAAGCATCACTATATATGTCGAAGCTGTCAGTGGTCTCTGGAAGAGTCAGGATGGGAGCACTAGTCAATCTTCTCTTTAATTCTGTAAAACTGTTCTCGCAGTCCTCTGTCCACTGAAACTTCCTGTTCTTCCTGGTAAGAGCTGTCAGTGGGGAGGCTATTCTGGAGAAATCTTCTACAAACTTCCTGTAGTAACCGGCTAGGCCCAGAAAACTTCTGATCTCACTGGCATTCTTCGGTCTAACCCAGTTACTTACTGCTTCTATTTTGCTGGGGTCTACCATCACACCATCCTTAGAGATGATGTGACCCAGAAAAGACACCTGATCGAGCCAAAACTCGCATTTTGAGAATTTTACATACAGTTGGCTCTGTTGAAGAATCTGCAATACTGTCCTGAGATGTTCAGCATGTTCCTCCTGAGTTCCTGAGTAGATAAGAATGTCATCAATGAAGACGATGACAAACTTATCTAAGTATTCCCGGAATACTCTGTTCATGAGGTCCATGAATGTCGCTGGAGCATTTGTGACCCCAAAAGGCATGACTACAAACTCGTAGTGCCCATATCTGGTTCTGAAAGCTGTCTTCGGAATATCACCCTCTCTGACTTTGACCTGGTGATAGCCGGATCTCAAATCTATCTTTGAGAAGACTGTGGATCCCTTTAGCTGGTCGAACAAATCATCGATCCTGGGTAGAGGGTACCGGTTCTTGATGGTGACTTGATTCAGAGCCCGGTAATCTATACACAGGCGCATGGACCCGTCTTTCTTCTTCACGAACAACACTGGAGCTCCCCAAGGTGAATGACTAGGGCGTATGAAGCCCTTGTCGAGCAGCTCCTGTAGTTGCTCCCAAAGTTCTCTTAATTCTGCTGGAGTCATACGGTATGGTGCTTTTGAAATGGGGTTGGTACCTGGAATGAGATCTATCTCAAACTCTATCTCCCTGTCTGGTGCTAAGCCTGGTAGCTCGTCAGGGAAGACTGCTGGGTAGTCACATACCACTGGGACCTCTTCTAGCTTTTGGTCCCTGACTTGTTCAGCATGGACTATATGTGCTAGAAATCCAGCACATCCTGTACTCAGTAGTTTCCGTGCTTTCATGGCGGAGAGAAATTTCTTGGCCTTCTTCTTCGGTTCTCCGATGTATTCAAACTGCTCTCCTGTCTCTGGTTGGAATACGACTTTCCTTTTTCGGTACTCTATAGAAGCGCCGTATTTGCTCAGGAAGTCCATCCCAAAAATGATATCATAGTCGGACATATTCAGTATTACCAGATCACAGTAAAGCTCTCTGTCTGAAATGCTGACTGGTATGGCACGGAGCCAGTGCGTAGATGCCATGATGTCTCTGGAGGGCAGAGTAGTCAGGAACTGACCACTAAGTACATCTGGAGGTACTGCTAGTTTTCCGGCGAATGTCCTGGATACATATGAATGGGTTGCCCCAGTATCGAAAAGTACAGATGCATGCAGGTTTAAAATACTAATCTGACCTGTAACAACTGTAGAGGCGGTGGCTACATCCTCTCTGGTCAGTGAGAAAACCCGTGCATTGGTAGTAGCTGGTGGAGCTTCTAATCTGCCTTGACTGATCTGAGGACCCTCTAGTGCAGTCTGCATCAGGTGAAGCTGGGCGGCTTACCTCCATACTGAATAGGCTGTGGGGGAGGTAAGTTGGCCTTGTTAGGGCATTGCTTGGCCATATGCCCTTCCTGACCACAGGTGTAGCACCCTCGTGTGCCCAGGCGGCAGACTCCTGAGTGCTGTCTCCCACAGTTGGAACAAGTGGGATACTTGGTTTGCTTATTGGCTAACTCCCCTTTTGGATTGTTCCACTGCTTTCTTTTGCCTTGATTCTTTCCTTTCCGGTTAGAGTTGGAGCCCTGGGGTTTTTGAGTTCCTGTGCTACTGCCTTGGCCCTTATTCTCTGTCACGACTGCCTTCTGCTGTTGCATGTTGTTCAGGTAATGCTCGGTGATCAGAGCACTGCTAACTAGTTCCTCTGAGGTTTGTGGCCTATGGATGCCGCTGGCCACATTCAGTGCTATCTCTGGCCTTAGCATTTTGAGCATTAGCCTGACTCGCTCTCGTTCAGTACTGACCAGCTCAGGGCACAGGCGAGCCAGTCTGCTGAATCTCTTCACGGCTTCCTCTACTGATAGGTTGCCCTATCGAAATTCAGTGAACTCGTCGTAGTGGCGGTTTGTGACCCGCATGTGGAAGAATTGTTCAAAGAACTCTTCCGCAAAACTAGCCCAGGTCATCTGATTGACTGGGCGTTTCATCTTGATGCGCTCCCACCACATAAGCGCGTCTCCGGCTAGGCAGAAGGAGGCACACTTCACTTTCTCGTTCTCTGGCCAGTCTAGGAGTTCCATGGTACTCTCTAGTGTCTTGAACCAAGCTTGGGCATCCCATGGTTCACTGGTTCCTGAGAAGGTCTCTGGCTTGATCTTCTGCCACTGGATCAGATAAGCTTCCCTCTTTGCCCCTGCTGATAGGGCTACTGGCATGACTGGTGGGACTGGTGCCACAGGTGGAACCTCCGTCACTATCGGCGTCTCCACCTGGGGCTCTGGGGTAACAGTGGGAGTAGCCTGCTGATTAGCGGTTAGAGCAGCAATTACTTGCTGCTGTTCCGCTACCTGTCTCTGCAGTTGTGCTACTACCTCTGTCAGGTTCGCTGGAGGCACTGAGTGGTCTGCCTCCTGCTGAGGCTCAGTAACTGGTGCTCTTCTAACTGAGCGTCCTCTTGCCATTATCTAAAATAGAGGAGGATCATACAATTCATATTTTAATTCTAAAACATGCTATCAGATATAAACTAAGGTATTAAACATGCTTCCGTTAACTGTAAACAAGAACTGGCTAGAAAACAGATGGCATGAATAACATGAAAATACTATAAATCTGAAAGCAAGAAAATATAGTAATGTGAGAGATACTCTTACTTAGAAGCTGTAGGTCTGATGCTGATGTGTGTGAGGAGAAAAGATGGAACTTGCTCTGATACCACTCTGTAACGCCCCGCCTTCTAGTACACTAATCTTTAAGGCGGATCGCTACGTAAACATATATTTAACTGATTTCTGGTTGAGTAACTTAGGAATTTCAACCACGATATGTAAAAGCATAAACATAAACGTGCCAAGTTTGTATCAACTTCTTATTGAAACCATTCATATTCATATCTAAGGGCATTCTTAGCTACTACATGTCATTCTATATGGTGCATATATCTTAAAACAAGCATATATCTTATCTCTAAAGCTTAAGCATGGATCTAAATTACCATATTACAAGTAGTAACTCATATCATTCAACATTCGCTAAGCAAGTATTAACACAGGTAAATAAACTACTTTAATATACTAGGCACCACAAATAACGAGTCTAAACAGGTTAATACATGGTTCTCATAATATATCGCGAAATAACTAAAGAAGCATAAACAAGAAAACTAAAGAAGCATACTAGGCACCACGAATACAAGTCTAATTAAGTTCATACATGGTTCACCTAATATATTGCGGAATAACTAAAGAAGCATAAAAAGGGTTATTCTATGTTTTGCAAGTTCCGAAGACTTTTATTCCAACTCCACCATCACACACACTTTGCATCAAGCCCGCCGCCTCCGCTACTAGTGCTTTCCTTTACCTGTATCTGCAGTATAAGGAAATGCAAACTAATAAGCATAAAGCTTAGTAAGTACCATCTAGCCTCGCAAAACTATGAAAACTCGAATCATGCTTTTGGAAAACATGTTATGCACATACATGCTCATATCCATAAGAAATCATGCTAGGCTCATGCTAAAATACATATCATAAAATATCATGGCATATAACTGAGACATGACACATACTGAACTAAAATTGAAAAGTAAGCTATAGCATGACATACATATATGAACTGGAACAGAACTAACTAACATAAAACAAATTATTAAATTCACCACATGCTAATATGAATTTTCTGAAAACTAAATACATATAGTAGGTGAAAGTAATAATCAACTGCTGTGGGTCCGGCAATGTACCAACTGTGCGCGCATCCCTAATAAACCCGAGGTAGCAAATCTCGAATCCATTAGGGTTCTACTAGGTTATCTAAACCTAGGGGCAACTAGGAGCCCATCCCATACTAGGTTATCTAAACCTAGAGGCAACTTGGAGCCTATCCCTGGACCGGAGTCCGGTACAATGCCACTGAAAATAAAATAGTCCTTTATACTTTTCTTTCCTTTTCTAATTCTTGCTTTTACTAGGTTATCTAAACCTAGGGGCAACTAGGAACCCATCCCGTTGGACCTTGGTCCCAATCATAAACTGGAGCAAGAATTTCTATTCTTTAATGTTTTCTATAGCATTAACTGACTAACAATTTAACAAACACCTTGCGACTTAACACATTCTTTTCTTTTAAGGTCGCTCCCTAGGCACTCGAATGTGCTCCTTAACCCGAAACTGAAGGGTAAGTGCACTCAAGCCCATCCAGGGATATCTTCATACTCTAAAACTAATCTGAAGGGTTAATACAACGTGCTTGTTCATAGTCTACGATTTCTAATCGTAGAACATACATATAAGAAAATAAAGCATATGAAACGTCACCCGAAACTACTTATACTGTAGGTGAGGGATACTTACATCCTGCGCTTGCTCTTACGACTCTAAAGCGTAGGTTTTTGGGAAAAGGAACGATCCTTAGAGTTTCAGAGAGCTTCTAACGGAGAATTCTTCCTCGGAGAGATTCCCTAACGTAGCCTCCTCCTTAAATCCTTTGGATCTTCCCTTGGTTCGCGTGCGCGGGAGAGAGGGCGAGAGGAGAGGTCGCGTGCGTGAGGGAGGGCGTCGGCGTCGGCGTCACTTGGTTGGGAGAAAATTAACCTAAAACTCGTAACTCCCTCTTTTATACTTATGGGGGGCGAATTTAACTAATTCTACCTTATCTATTGTTTCCCTTAATCTATTTCAACAAAAACCAAATTACTCTCTTGGTAAGTCCCTTCCTCTCTCAAACCTTAGGTTTGGGGATCAAATCCCACTTGAACATTTTTTTCTTTTTATCCCTTTTTGCCACTTTCGTTTATGAAAAAATTCTATAAAAATATCCATAAATTCGGAATAAATTCTAAGATATTTCTAAAATTAGTTTTGAGAATTTTCGAGCGTTACAATGTTGCAGCTCAAAAAGGGGCGAGGGGCTTTCTGACTTTCCACTCGGACGTCATCCATATAACATCTTCGAGCCACCCTCTGATCTCCTCTGACTTCTCCTACCTTGTTGCCAACTGGGAATTTGATTTTGAGGTAGAGGGTCGAGGTAACTACCCTAAACTCGTTGAGGGTCGGTCGGCCCAAAATGATGTAGTAGGCTGAGGGAGCCTCCACTATCAGAAAGGTGGACCATCTGGTCCTCTTCAGTGGCACCTTGCCTAAGGAAATGGCTAGGTGAATCTGACTAATGGGTTGCACCTGGTTCCCCGTGAACCCGAACAACGGGGTTGCCACCAACTCCAGTTGGGATATCTCGATCTGCAGCTGGTCGAAGACCTTCTTGTAGAGTATGTTGACCGAGCTGCCAGTGTCCACGATAGTCCGGTGGACTTGGTAGTTGGCGATGACGGGTGTGACAACCAGGGCGTCGTCATGAGGTACCTCCAGTCCCTGTAAATCTTGGGGGCCGAAGCTGATCTGAGGCCCCTGTGCTTGGGTGGCACTCGTGCCGACGTAATGAATCTCCAAGCGGCGTACCTGTGCCTTCCGGGCTCGATTAGAGTCTCCCCCAGTCGGTCGCCCGAGATGACATGCACCCCTCCTCGGATGGCATTCTGCCGATTGGCTTGCTCCTTATCCATCTCCTCGGCCTCGGCTCGGTCCTCCTGTGGGAACAGATTGCGAGCGACCGGGGAGTTCCTTCAGGGTTCTTCAGCTGCTGGGGCTATGGTTGGGCCGCCCCAACCCGAGCTACGCTCGGGGGATGCTTGTCGTCCACGCCCTCGGGGAGTAGGAGCCCGACCCCTACCGGCTTGTCGACACTCCTCTGTGGCGTGGGTGTGGCTCTGGTGGAACGCGCAGTAGGGTCTCTAGCGGGTCGGCAGGCACCCCTGAGCCACTTGCTGCACGTGTCGTCGTTCCATTCCCGTTCGGTCGATGGGACCTCGCGGGCTACGGATAGGCCCGCCCGGGGATCTGTTGCTTTGGGCGGGGTTGGGCGTCGTTGCGCTGACCGACTCCTTCTTCCGAGAGACCTGTGCCTCCTCAACATTGATGTATTTGACAGCCTTCCCTAGCAGGCTGTCAAAGTCCTTCGGTGGCTTTCTGATTAGTGAGTGAAAGAAATCTCCCTCCTGTAGTCCTTGGGAGAATGCACTGATCAAAACCTCAGGTGTGGCGGTTGGCACGTCCAGTGCCACTCCATTGAACCTTTTGATGTAGGCTCGAGAGATTCCTTCGGGCCCTGCTTCAATGCGAACAGGTTGAAGCTCGTCTTGTGGTGCCTTCGGCTACTGGCAAAGTGTTGGAGGAAAACCCTCCTAAGCTCCTCAAAGCTTGACACCGACCCATCGGGGAGTCGGTCGAACCACCTCTGGGCAGGGCTCGAGATGGTGGTTAGGAAGGCTCGGCACTTCACGCCCTCTAGATATTAGTGTATTAAAGCAGCACTCTCAAACTTCATCAAGTTCTCTTCCGGGTTGGTGGTTCTAACATATTCGGGGATCGTAAAGAATCGGAGGTGCCTGGGAACTGGGTCCTCCAAGATCCATGAGGAGAAAGGGCTGCGTATGAGGGTGCCTGGAGAGGGTTCAACTGGGGCCTTTCCCTTGTCTATACACGACCCGTGCATTTGGTTGGGTGCCGATGCCTCGGCCGACATCAAATCAGCTTCATCGTCCCAACCCTGATAAAAAGCCACAGGGAAGGGAACATAACCACCTTCCGGTCGGGCAGGCCTTCCCCGACCTCCTGAATGTCCAATTGCCGATGGCTCGGGGTATTTGGGCGTCGAGCCACCGATCTGCGAAGGCCTTTGAGGGGTCTTCTGGGCTCGGGCAGCCATCAAGAGCTCATACTCCTCGGGCGTGACTGTCATCATGACTCGGTTGGGATCTTCCATCTTTCACATCCGATCAGACTAACTGTCCCTCCTTCTAGCACCAAATTTGATCCTGTCGCGAAGCGAGGTGGACTCCCAAGAGCATGCGGTCTCCGGAAGGTCACGGGCTACAAAGGCCGACTCTGATCAGCAAGAAAGAGACTGTTAGCGAATCTGCCAGAAAAAGTCCCCGGCAAGGCCCTCCGACGATCAAGTCAGTCCCCGGTGGTGGAAGAACAAAAGAAATGGAGCAGTAGCAAAAACACTATTGCGCGTACCTAGGGGACGAGGAGCGGAGAGGCTTATTTAGCCGGGGGAGCTGACAGCTTCTGCCTGGTCTGCCACCTTTTGTCGTATGCGGAGACAGGGCAAGGCATAGCCAGCGGTGGCAGGGTAGGGTGTCACATATCGAAATAAGGAAAGGGGCACTGTCAACTTATGGGCGAGCGTCGTCAGGCGCCGCTCGGCCTGACACAGGCATAGGCGGTCGTGGTACGGGGTGCCAAGGTATGGCAGGAAGATCATGGCGGCAGCGGGATACTCGCGATTCGGACCTGAATGGTATCAGGTTTGCGCCGACCCCGTACTTCTTCTGCTAGTCTTATGTCAGGGAATGGGTGTTCCTGTGAGTCGCGACAATACTTCTAATGGTAGTGCCGAATGGCGGCTGGGAATGAACTTGGGCCCTACTGTCACTATTACCGAGAACAGCTGTGCTTCCCGAGTCAGGGTGTGTCTGAGCTAGAATACCCCGACTGGGTCCGGAGTGAGTCGGCTGAAGTCTCGGTACCCCTGCAATTCGAGGCCTTGCCAACTCGGGTCCCCGCCACGGGGGAGCTTCTGGGGCTCCGGTCGGGGTTCCTCTGCCTCGGGCCCTCGCCTTCGTGGAACTTCGGGGGTCCAGCGCCCGTTGGCTCAGGAACTATTCCCCGGTCGGGGCCAGGCCAAACCGCCCGCTTAAGCCATCCGTTTGATGGACCTTCGGGGGCCCTCGATCCAAACCCTCGCTGACGGGGCGCCAGGCTAACCGGCCCACTCACGCGCAAACTGGGTCGGGTCCATAAGCATGGGCCGGGATCATAACACCTTTACTAGCTTTTGTAATACAGATTATATTACGTTAAACTTTTAAAATTGTACCAAACAAAATAATTAATCTTGTAATGTAATCAGAAAAACTGATTAATCCTTATCAAACGTAACTTAAAAGTCATTTCAAAAATTTGATTTTAGAATCGTCAATTTAATATCAAGTTTAAGACTTGAAGAGTACGTGCCCCCATTTAATATTATAAATCAAACATTTCTCTACCCATTAATATTCATCAAGAAAAAATATTAATAATCTTATTTAAAAATAATATTATATATTTTAAAATTGAAATAGAGTATTGAGTCCAAAATAAATAAATTAATAATTATTAAGATAATAATTAATATAATTTATTGTAAATATAATAATATGTTGATAGTTAAATTTTATTATTATTATTTTGTTGATCCAATAATATCTATATATATGTGATTTATTTATAAATCTATATCATAGTTAATTATCCATATATTAATTTAAATTAATTACATTAAGGGAAAAATATCCTAAATTTTCTGTATGCAAACTCAACTTTCTCCTCAGTCCCTGCGTCAGAAAAAATTTGTTTCCACTCCCTACATACAATGTTTCATGTGTTTCAACTACAGATTTACCGAATTACCCCTCATTTTTTTTTGGTAAAAAAGTCTGAAATCAAGTATAATGCTTTCTAAATTCAGCATTATTTAACTAAAATTCAGTATATTTTATATCAAATTAAGTATGACCTAATCAATTCATCTTAAGCTAATCAATTGTTATGAACTCCTAATCAATTAGTTCGGTGGAAAAAGAATTGTGCTCAATTTGATAGAACATACACTAAATTCTAATTGAAATATACTGAATTTAGAAAGAATTATACTTATTTTTGGACATTTTATACGTATAAAAAGTGTGTTACTTAATTTGATAGAAAATATACTAGATTCTTATTATATGATACTGAATTTAGAAAAAACTATACCTCATTTTAGATTTTTTGTACCTAAAAATAATAAAGGCAATTAGGTATAAACTCCTAATCAATTGGTTCGGTGGAAAAAGAATTGTACTCAATTTGATAGAACATATACTAAATTTTAATTGAAATATATTGAATTTAGAAAAAATTATACTTATTTCTGGACTTTTTATACGTATAAAAGTGTAATACTTAATTTGATAGAAAATATACTAGATTTTAATTATATGATACTGCATTTAAGAGGAACTAACATCATTTTGGACTTTTTATACCTAAAAATAATAAGGGCAATTAAGTAAAGCAATATTTGTTAGGGAGTGAGCAATTTGGTAGAGCAATTAGGTACCTCTTTATATAGGTCAAAAGACACGAGCAAATTGGTGATGATCGAGCAATTTGGGATAGAGGGCACGAGAAAAAAGTGAGGCGGGGCCGAGGATCCCGTCTTGAGATGTTAAACTTCTAGACCGTCAACCACGAATGCTTCTCGTTTTACTTTAGTGGCTGATGAAAAATTTTTATGGGGCCGAGCCGATCGCCTAGGTTCGACGTTCGTTATCAACATAGTTAATCATTTTTAAAAAAAAAAATTTTCATGTGATGAGGTCATTTGAACAGAATCATAATTAGCAGTCAACACCCAGATTAGACTTTTCATTTTGTCTTCCAAGCATTTTGAATCGGGGGGAGGTAGCTTACTTTCTAATATTCATCAAATTCTTTAATATTTTCAAAACAATGATAAATCTTTAAAACATATAATTATATTGTTAACGAAGAGCTGCATGCCCAGAGATTTAACTACAGTACTTGAAGAAGACGAAGAGCTAGCATGTACAGAGATCAATGAGGGAAACTATAATGTAGAGATTACTACACAATTATTATAACATTGTTTCGGGAAGCAATAATTAACAAGCCTCGGCCTCGCGACGACCCGTGCGAAGTCACTTCTATCCGCTCTTTTCTTTTCTTGTCCTGTTTTCCATCTTCAATTTCTTTCCCTCGTCATTCCATCTTTCGGAGTAAACAGGCGTTTCCTCCGGCCTAAGTCTCTCTGGCTATATATTCCATCACTCTCCTCCGCTCCGATCCATTCAAATTGATGGACCACGATCCTGAAGCACCGGTCGCCGGCTGGCTCGGCCTCCCCCCGCCGCAACAACGGCGGTTCCTCAGTTTCCTCGGCTTCTTAGTGGCCGCCAGGTGCTCCTTCCTCATCAAACGCGCCGTCGATCAGATGCCGGAAGCGTCGCCGGCAGCCGCCTACTCGGCCGGGCATGAGCAACTGCTGGGGTACTACGCGGTGTGGACGCTGGGACTGCTCGCCATGCTGCTTCCGGTGATCATCGCCGATTCTCCGCGCCTGGTGCGAATGGCGATCAACTTCCTGCTTTCGGTGATCATCCAGTAGTTCTAGTCAGAAACAAACAGATCGACAAATCTGTAATTCTAAATTTCGCTGTAATTTGTAAACCACGCTACGAAAATATGAAAAGTCGTCATGATATGCTTGGAATAAACATTGATTATAGTGAATCTATTGCTAAATACTCTGCTTTTGGCCTCTGTTCATGCGGTACCGCCGTCGCCTCCATCAGCATACTTTCCCACACCGCCTCCGCTGCTCCGGGAGCAATCCCTCGCCATATGGCCAGTTTCACCACAGTTGTATCAAGCGCCGCCGCTGTCTCCACCGCCACCACTTCCCTGGGTAGCAATCCCTACCGATTTGGCCAGCCTTGCCGCAGCTGTAGCAAGCGGCACCGCCGCAGCCTCCACCATATCCACCCCCGCTCCTGCTCCTAAATCCTAGCTACCACCGCCACTCCTGCAACCAACGCTGAACCCGAAATCTCCACCACCACATCCTCCCCCGCGCCACTGCGCGATCCACCACTGCGGCCGCCCCCGAACCCATTCCTGCGCCGCGTTGATGATAACAGATGAATTTGGAACTATATCTTATGAAAATATCAATTCTAAAAGCATGATTTCACCTAAGAGGATTTGAAGAGATCAATAAATTTAACTTGAATAAATTTTAAGATGTTTAAAATTATCATAAATTTTGACCTAAACTTAATGCACCTATACTATTTAGAATTTTAAAATTCTAATATGATTTAAGCCAAAGAGTTTTAGCTAGGATATCATTGATAATATTAGTGAGTGAGTTTTTAATAGGACAGTATCGCAAATCTCGTCGTTTTTGCTTCCAAACAAACAAACCACAGGGCAACTCAACTCTTAATTGCCTCATTCTCTCCGGTTATATATTTCATCATTCTCCTCCTCTCTAATCCTTCCTCATCATCCATGATACCTGTAGCGTCGCCGGCAACCACCAACTCGGCAGCACATGAGCAACCGCTGGGGCACTACATGGTGACATGGTGTGGACGCTCTGACTTCTGCTTCCGGTGACATTGCTCGCCCATTCTCCGCGCCTGGTACGAATGGCGATCAACTCCCTGCGTCCGATGATCTTCCAGCAGTTCTGGATATCAGAAACAAACAGATTGATTAAATCTGTAATTCTAAGGCTGTTTTCCATTTTTATTTTTATTTTTGTAGAAAATATGATTTTATAGAAAATGTGTTTGTTTTGTATTTTCTAAATTTATTTTTCAAAAAAAAGATATAATGTTTTTTAAAAAATTAAAATATAAAATAAAATTATTTTTCAGAAAATAAAAAAATATTATTTTTTAAAAATAAAAATAAAAAATAAAATAAACTAAATACTCCCTAAATTTCACAGTTACTTGTGAACAATGCTAGTAAAAATATGTAGTGCATGCATGATATGCTTGGTATAAACATCCATTATGGTGAATCTATAGATAAATACTCTGCTTTTTGGCCTCTGTGTCTGTTCAGGGAACCAAGATTTAGATTCGTACCAATTCCTAATACAATGGATTCTTTTTTTTTTTTAATGTTGGATAAGTCATAATGTCGGAGGTGTTCATATCCAATGGCAAGAAATTACTTGCTTTTGAATCTCCACCAGAAATACTCTCCTGCCTATTTTGACATTATTTGGTCCATTCACTTCCAAGCTGATGTGTATTTTTATATTCGATGAGATATTGTTTTTTTTAATTAAGACATTTAATTTTTTTGACCAATTAATCCTTAAAATGATCAATTTCTAATTTTTATCAGCTATGAGAGTAAATCATAAAGGGCTCAAAAAAATTTATCCAAGTGACTAATATTTTTAGAATTGTCATCCCATTGAAGAAAAATCCTCATACCATATCGCAACTAAGATTCGACTCTTAAATGTGTTATTAGCCATTTAAAAAGTCTAATCGTTGCGTCATTGCTCGAGAACAATTAGCTTATGCTGATTAATTTTGGAGTTACCAATCCGATCCTATAGAAGTATCTTATCGACCATCAAAATAAATTAGAAAGGTGACAAAAAGATGATTCGCTCACCCAAACACCTCCACCAACTCGTGCCAAGGCTAACATGGAGGACGTAAATCACGGAGGTTACTAGGCTGAATGCTATGACTAGCATGTGGGGAGGGCGGGTACATGACTCTGTCAGGTTTTGACTCTCAGACCTCAAGATAACAACACTCATACGCTAATCATCAACCCATCCCGTGGAGACATCAAAATAAATTAGAAAGAAGGTAAAAGAGGATTCTTAATAAATTAGAAAGGTGGCATTATAAATTAACTTAATTGAATTTAAAAAATGATTAACGAGATTGGACAACGTTGAATCTTGGACAATCGGCTCGGCCCCATTGAAGGTTTTTCACCGGGCGCAAGGGTAAATCAGGAAATGCTTATGGCGAGCGGTCCAGAGGCACAGTGTCCCAGGGTGCGTGCCTCATTTAGAGGAAAAATTCCTACAAAATACGTTGTAGTTGGGGATCAAACCGCAGATGCTTGGGATGACGACTAATCGCCCTTCCGCTGAACTATAGCCTCAGGGCTAACTTAATTGAATTAGAAAGTTGGTAAAAGGTGATTCGCTAGCCCCAGCGCCCCCACCAACCCGCCCCAAGACCAACATGAAGGAGGTAAATCACGGGGGCTACTAGCCCGGATGCTGTGGTTAATACGTGGGGAGGGTGGGCACATTGGCTTTGCCAAATTTGACCCCTAGACCTCAAGGCGGCAACCCCTACGCACTAACCATCAGTCCATCTGGTGGGGATATTAATTGAATTAGAAAAAAATAATTAATAAGGTTGGGTAATATCGAACCTTGGGCGACCGACTTGGCCTCATGAAAGTTTCCCATTGGCAGTCAGGGTAAATCGGAAAATGCTCACGACGGGCGGTCCAGAAGTCCAACGTCATAAGGTTTGGGCCCCATTTGGAAAAAAAAATTTTACAAAATTTACAGTAGCTAGGGATCAAACCGCAGATGCCTGGGATGATAATTAGTCGCCCTTCCGCTGAACCATAACCCCAGGGCTAACTTAATTGAATTAGAAAGGTGGTAAAAGGTGATTCACTCGCTCCCAGCGCCCCCACTAAACCGTCCCAGGACTAACACGAAGGAGGTAAATCACGGGGGCTACTAGCCCAGATGTTGTAGCTAGTGCGTGGGGAGGGTGGGCACATTGGCTTTGCCAAATTTGACCCCTAGACCTCAAGGCAGCAACACCTACGCACTAACCATCAGTCCATCTGGTGGGGACATTAATTGAATTAGAAAAAATGATTAACGAGGATGGGAAACATCGAACCTCGGGTGACTAACTTGGCCCCATGGAAGTTTTCCACTGGTCGTTAGGATAAATTGGTAAATGCTTGCGGCGGGCGATCCAGAAGTCCAACGTCATAAGGTTCGCGCCCCATTTGAAAGAAAAATTCCTACAAAATATGTAGTAGTTGGCAATCATCTCTGACTCTCCCTGTCCCGGTAAGATTTGCATTATATAATAAACGTCCTTTTGTGTATTTTTGCTGCCTTGCAACAAACTCAAGTAATAAAAGGTGATGCCTCCTCCAAAGTATCGAGGTACTGCCGAAAGAGTAAAAACTCTAATACCTCGCGGTGCGGCCTATGCCGGGGGTACTTAGGATTGGTCTGGGATGCACAAACCTGACCAAGTACCCAAAACCCTAATACCTCGCAGTGCAACCGATGGCCGGGGTACTTAGGCTTGGTCTGGGATGCACACGCCCGACCAAGTACCCAAACCCCTAATATCTCGCGGTGTAGCCGATGCCCGAGATACTTAGGCTTGGTCTGTGATGCACACACCCGACCAAGTACCCAAAACCTTAGTATCTCGTGGTGCAGCCGATGCCCGGGGTACTTAGGCTGGGTCTGGGATGCACACGCCCTACCAAGTATCCAAAACCCTAATACCTCGCGGTGCAGCCAATGCCCGGGGTACTTAGGTTTGGTCTAGGATGCACACACCCAACCAAGTACCCAAAACTCTAATATCTCGCGGTGCAGCCGATGCCCGAGATACTTAGGCTTGGTCTGGGATGCACACGATCGACCAAGTACCCAAAACCCTAATACCTCGCGATGCAGACGATGCCCGAGGTACTTAGGCTTGGTCTGGGATGCACATGCCCGACCAAGTACCCAAAACCCTAATATCTCGCGGTGCAGACAATGCCCGGGGTACTTAGGCTTGGTCTGGGTTGTTACAAATGTAACGCCCCAAAATTTCCATTTTTAGTTCTTAAAGTCCTTAGAATTATTTAGAAATGGTTTAGAAATATTCTAGATATTTTTAGGAATTTTTAGAGTATTTTTATGGAATTTTCCGAGTCCGTTTGGTATTTTTGGAAAAAGAAAAAGAAAAAGGAAAAAGAAGCCAAAATAGGAAAATACCATAAGGGGCAGCGGGGGTTCGAACCAGCGACCACCACGAGACCAAGGGAGCGCGCGGCCAGCTGGGCTAAGGGTATCAAGCACAGAAAAGGAAAGAAAAATAAATACTTAAGCTGTAGTTAGGTTGATCCGATCCTTAAGTGTATAAATAGAAAACTTAAAGAGAGAAGTTGGGATTTCTCTCAAACCCTTCGGCCAACACCCCTTGCGCCGACCCCTCTCCCTCTCCTCTCTTGTGCGCACGCAAATCAAGGCCAAGAGGGTCGGCCGAGACCCTTTCTCCAAGAGATAATACTATATTCGAGATCCCCGCGACGAGAGGAACGCGTAGACGTGAAGAATTCTTCGAGATCTCGAGTTTCTCCCGAGTTCTAGACCTCAATCTTGGTTGTAAGTCCAAGATATCAATGTAAGTACTGCTCACCTGCAGTAAGAGGCGGTTTTACCGTGAGAATTTCCTTTAAAAGTCTTTAAAAGAGAATTTTTCCTTTTTGCTTTAGTTTTTGCATGTGATCTTAGTTCTTATATGCTTGTATATGTTTGATAAGCACCCTATGTGAGTTTAGGGCCAAGAAAGTTATGAGAAAAGAAAAGAAGATGAAGATAAGAAAAGAAAAGGCCAAGGCCTTAAGAAAATCCCCAAAAGTCAAGACTTAGGGATTTTAGCACGCAAGGTGCTCCAGAAAATGCCAAGGCATTTACAGATAAGAAAGAAAAGAAAGAAAAGCTATTTTATTTTATAAGGCCAGTACCCGGCGTCCAAGGGCGTCGTTAAAGAAATCCAGGTGTCCAATTCCAAGGTCTTGGCCCTGGTAGACCAAGGTCTGCTCTATTAGGATTGGTGGCTCGCTACCCCAACCTTTTAGGGAACGCGCATGAGATGGTACTTACGTCTTCAGTGGATCCAAGTGATTAGTATTTTCAAGTATATGCTTTAGCAAAGTTTTCGAAAGTTTAAGAAAGTTTTCAAAAGTTAAAGAATAGCTAAAGTTTCAAGTTGAGCCAAGAAAAGTAGATTGAGATTATTTATTGCTTGAGTATGCATGTTTTGAGTTATACATGTCCTTAGTTTTCTTTCAAGCATATTAGTATCTCATATGATGTTCAGTTTGATCTAGAAGCAAGTTTGCATATTTCGAGTTTTTGTGAGCTAGATAGTACTTACTAAGCTTTTTGCTTATAGATGCATTTCCTCTTATTGCAGATAAAGGTAAAGGCAGGCAATTCTGAAGGAAGGCGACGAGGCGGTGCTGAGCAAAGTGTGTGTGGTGGCTGATTATGGAGAGATCTTTGAGACGAGACTATTTAGTTATTTGAATTGCAGTGTTTAAGTTTATTCAAATTACAAGTTCTTACTTTATGGAGATTATGGAGTATTTGAGTTTTGGATAGTTTTATATGCTAAATTCTTAGAGTAAAGATTCCATGTCATTTCCTTTAGCATATATATTCCCATGATTACATTAGATGAGTAAAAGTGTGAGTAGTTAGAAATATTGATACTTTGTTAGAGAAAAAGTGTTTGTGCCAAGATAGTATCAATTTTCCTTTTGAATTAAGTCTCATTCCTCGAATATGTTTAGAAAAGTTGCATTCATATTTCATGATGTTTTAGCAAGGTCCTAGAACATGTATTTGGTGTTATAAAGTAATAGAAGCTAAGATTGGTACAATATCCATTGTTAAAGTTTATATAAACTTGCTTAGTTCGTTTCCTTCCATAAAAGTCCTAAATTCAAGTTTATGAATTCGTTTGAATGGCTAAATCGTTTAGGAAACTGATATAGAGTATAGAAATGATGTTGTAGTTTGATATGGCTCGAAATTGAGGGAAGGGTGGCCTTGGACAGCAAGGGCCGAAATCTGTAAAACAGATTACAGCCGTATCAGTCGACTGATGACGTCATCAGTCGACTGATACAGGCTGTTTAAGAAGGGTAAGGCTGTTTTTCGATGGGTATTGGCTATGGGATTGAGAAGAGAGTATGACATGGTATTATTATACATGATTGCTTAAGTTAGAACATAATTGTTAGATGAATTTTAAAGTTTAAAAAAAAAAAAAAAGATTTCCGCAATTTTCTTTAGTCATGTATAGAAGTCAAGAAGTAGAGATAAGTAACGATCCGTCTAAGGTAGTAAGAAGGCGGGTCGCTACAACAAAATCCCCACCAAGGACACAAACCAGGATGCCGCATGATCTCCCGAGCGCCTGGGACAGGTAGGCACTGCGGAAGCAACATACCCGACCAAAGGAATACAAGCGAAACATTCAAAAGAATAATTCAGACATACACATACACAGGGTAACAAAAATATTGCTTTATTTATATGAAAAAGACAGGGAGATCATCATCTCAGAGAATTATCAAGATACGATTGGAATATTTGGTGAGAGAAAGCACTTTTCTACTTAAGCCTTTCTCCTCTACAGCGTCATTCCTGCAGGGTCGCTAGGCTCGAAGTCACCTCCCAAATGTGTGGTGCGCAGGAGTCCGTTGACGGGGTCCTTAAATCTTTTGCCACCTTCTAGGTACTCCATCCGAGTAGTCGGTAACAAATGAGGACACCTAAGGTAACACATGGGTAGCACGACCTATCTGGAGACCCCGACCACCTCTTCTCGCAAAGATAAATCCGATACAACGTTCAGAAGGAAGAGGAGGGGGAACATCAATGGTAATTTCTCTCCGGAGCATGTAAAGACGCAAAGAAGAATTGCCTTAATAAGAGGGGGGATCAGCCACTGCAATTTCTCTTCGGATAGGGGATCAACGAAAAGAATAAAGAGAAAGAGAAAAGCCAGTGGTTGTAGCCCCTCCACTCTTGATGACAGCGTTTCCCACAAACACCATCCTTTGCCCAAAACACGGGGAAAATGAGGATTCGAAAGAGGATGACGTTTGCTGGCGCACTGCCACGGGCCGACCAGGGGGAGGTGATCAGCAGGACGAGTCATCTCCTCCATGCCCCCTGGAGGTCCATGTAACATCTTTTCTGGACTCCTCATATAACCCGAGAGTCCCACATCCTCCAAGATCTTCAGCGAGACCCTAGACATCATCTCCACCGTGCTCCCCGGCGAGAGTAGTGATACAAAAGTCTCTACCTCTGTCAGGTCCCTCAGCCAAGAACACTACTACGTCTCCGATATCAGGCATCGTGGACACCAACAAGGGAGAAGGGAAGAACACTGGGAAGAAAGTAGACGGAAGGGATGGATGAAGGAGATGGTGTACCCCACTCCCCCTATTTATATTGATCGTTGCCTCTCCATGCAGTTAATGCAAGAATGACGCAAGAACAGCAACAGATGCCAAAGCGTCGCTTCAGCCAACGCGCCCATGCTGCGCCTAGGAACCTGCTACCCTTTGTGGGCTTATTCAATAAGATCGCGGAGGATGCGGAGGCGACGGTTCGGGAGCCACCCGCAGTCGCCAGAAGGAAAGATTTACGGGGGCCCACCTTAGACATAGATGCAGGCAGGGCGCTATGACTTGTGAATCATTCTAGGGGACCCACACCCAGGATCATCCTTGAAACAAACAAATATCTTCCAATTCATTAAGTCCGCAATACGAAGGCACGATACACATCGAGCAAGACAACGACACATACACAAGAAATAGTAAAGATGATCACACTAATTCAAAATTGCTGTAAAATAGCCCGACCCCCTAGTAAACCTAGGGTCCTACAAGTTCAAGTCCTCGAGAGAGAGAGAGTCCCATCTGTAACTCGGCCAATACATACAAATGTGGGTCAGCATCGGGAGGTAGGAGTTGATCCTTGTTCAACTGATCGATAGTCCCATGGAAGCCCTGCTGTAGGCGCTTCATTACCTGGTCGACCACGATAGCATGAAATTCATCTAACTCCAAAAACTTCGCCTTGAAGCCCGCTTCAGCCTCCTCAGAGCTAGAAGCTTTAGTAACCCGAAGAGCAAGGAGTACGGTCTCAGCAGCCTCATAGGAACGTCTCAGCCATCCCAGCTCAGCTGACATCTCAGTCTTCTCGGCTATGGCCTCTCTGAGCCTCTCCAACGCGACCCGCTTGTCCGACCGAGCCTGAGCCAGGTCATCCTCCAGGATACACGCACGGTTAGCGACCATCATGTGATCAGGCTACTTCTGATTGAGCTGCTCCACCTGATACTGAACGCACACGTTTAACCTCTCGGTCGAGGCTACCATCTGTCGGATGTCATCCAATAGCTTCTTCTCCCTCATCTGGAGCTGGTCTCTCTCCTGCCTCACCTGGAGCAAGTCCTGAGTAACAACCACCGCTTTCTTGGATGCCAGACGTTCTTGGTGGCAGGAATTCTGAAGAACCAGCTCTTTGTCCTGCAAGGTGTCCAATAGATGCCCCACTTTAGCATGAAGTGATTTGCTGACCCCCGCTTGCATGAGCCCTGCTCGATGTTCATGGTCAACCGCGGCGTCCGCTCTTAAGGCTCGGTGGGTTAAGACTTCGACTTGAGGCCATGAGTATAAACCTCGACCGGCGGTGAGGCAATCCTCAGCCGCCTACCATTGCACAAAGGAATCAGAGAGTATGCAAAAGAATGACCAATGCAATAATAACTTGTACCTTCTGAAGGGTTTCCCGAAGATTGGTTAGTGGGCCAGTTGAGACTCGTACGACTGCCCCTCCAGGAGTACTTGGCATGTTACCTCGTCCCTCGGACAGCAGCGAGCCCTAACGAGGGGGAAGTCGTTGGACGGCCGGGGCTTCAAGTGGCATATTGGAAGGGTCGGAGTCATCCTCCTCGGAGCTAGAGGTCCCCTCAGTCAAAACCCTTTCGGTCGGAACCTCCTTGAACTGCACCGGGGGGAAGGATTGCACGGAAGCCTCCAATGCTGCATCCAACTTCTTCTTTAGTCGGTCCAATTTCATTTGGTATTGGGTATACAATACCTCCTTACCTTTTAAAGACGTGGCCGGATCAATAGAGCCGGAGGGGGGGGGGGGCTGGGACGATCACCTTCGGAGCTGAGACCGGCGGAACAGGAACAAACACGACTTCTTCGGGGAGTTGGGCAACTTCCTCAGGCATAGACGGAAGAATGGGGAAACTCGCGGAGCACCGTTTTTCCATTTAAGACCCAAGCCCTTAGGGAGCCGCCGCTTCTGTCGGTCAGTGGATCGGACTTCTAAAGGAGCAACAGGAGGGGAGGGCCCCTCACTAACCCCTTCTGGATGGATAGCTCTCGGGGAAGAACCACCTCCAGGAGGAAGATCCGCCATAGGGTCAACCTGTTGATCAGAAGGCCCTCGGCTCACGATCGGCGGGGATGCAACAGTGACTTCTACCCTTTCGGGTGAAGCAATCCCATGGGACGAGTCGGCAGTCCCCTCCGAGGACTCGGTGGGCCAAGGAGGGACATTGGGAACGACCGGAGGAGGATTCAACGCCCCCTTAGTTGGTCTCCTCCCACCTGATGAGCCGGCCCATCACCCTGACGAGCATGACTTCTCTGCAGTAGCCAGACAAAAAGAACATCAGTCAGAACTAACGGGCATTGAAGAAAAAGATGAACATACCCAGGGTGGGGCTGATTCGCATCACTTTAGGGTTAAGGCCCGCCCGGTACATAAGCTCTTCACTCTGCACCAGCCCCGAGCCGCTGAATTCCATACCGGAGAGTACCTTCCTAGCATGCTGGTACACAGGGCTCTGGAGAAACTTCTCTAAAGAATGAGGAGTCGACAAATCCTCTATCCAACCTAGAGGACTGAAGGGTAATGACGACAGTCAAATAAAGAAGAACTTCTCCTTCCACCCTTTATACGAGGAAGGAAACCCTCCTAAAAACTTATGACCCGGTCGGGCTGCGAAACTAAAGACCCCTCGGGAGTCGATCAGGATGAAGAAAAAATGAAAGAGAGGAGGAGTCAGAGGGAGATCAAAAAGCTAGAAAATGATATACACCCCTCGCATCTGAGCTAAATCATTGGGAGCCATCTGGTGAAGGGGAATATCGAAATAGGAGGCTATGTTCATGAAAAAAGGAGGGATAGGGAAACAGAGTCCTAACTCCATCTGCCCTAGGAAGAAGGTCGAGATGCCTGTAGGAGGCCCCATCGGCGTCTGGCCCACCCTGGGGATAACCACCACCATCTCGGCTGGGATATCGTAGGCCTTGGTGGCCACCTGCAGAGCCTCCGGCCTCACTCTCGAAGAGACAGACTCATACCATTCTGCTCGATAGTCTTCCGTGGTTCCTAAGGGAGGAGACAAGAAGGAGAAAGATTACTTATGCCAAAGAAGCCTTACATGAGAAGAAGAAGAGGAAGTGCACCCAGCCGCAGAGCCAGAAGTGGGCCTAATATCGCCATCTTCCCCTCTTATACCCAGGAAGCCGCCTATCTGGGTGCAATGGGGAAGAGACTCGCGGAAAGCAAGAAACCGCCCCACTCGGACAGTCGCCTTCACGTGAGCCAGCTATGTAAGATGTGTATATTGAAAGACATGATTTCTTTATATAAACATCTTTATTATGAAAAGAGAATAACAACTACACTAGGTGTCTGTTTATAATAGAACATGTACAAAGTCCAATTGCTTTGCATTGTAGATAACATGGTATGTGGTGTCACACGGAAGATCATGTTATCAGTTCCTTACTTAGCATAAATAGAGGCTCACAACCGAGATGGAATTCGACAATCCATCGGGATGGTTGTAGTGTAATTATGTATGGTTGGTCTTGACCATAGAATTATACTAGTGTACTATGAGTGCATTGAGTAGGACCAAAACCCGAGGTTATCTAATTTGTACTGACTCGTTATTTAGATAGGACCTTAGTTTATATTATGGAGTACGATCCCTTAATCCCAAAATAATAATGGGCATATATTATTAATTATTATTTCTTTGATTTACCAATGAGCGAGATCTATTCAGTTAGATCGATAGGCTCGGTAAGTTGGGAGATAATATTAATAATATGATGTGCTGTTGATTATTGACGGAATCTGTGTCCTGGTTAGTCGGGATGATGATGCCCCCTTGATGAGTTCAAAAGGTTCATCGTGTTAAACCCTACAGATGGATTTGATCCAGCACGATGATAAGGTTGAGTGGTACTAGTCAAGGATCCAGAAGTTAATTAATTTGAATTGTCAGTAATTTAAATTAATTAACAGGCATTCGAGATCATAAACACGGGGGGATGGACGACTCGTAATATGTGGAGCCCATATGAAAATATGGGGTTGGTGAGGAAGTTCAATTATGATCCTTTAGTGAAATGGATCTTAATTAATGTATCGGGTTTAGATCCATTAGTGGGCCAAGATCCAACTCCTCCTCTTGGTCCTACCTTAGCCCTATAAATACCCTATGAGATCAAGAAACCAAGGCTTAATCCAAGAGTTGATACCCAAAGTCTTTCCTCTCCTCTCCTTCCCTCCTTCTCTCCCTTAGGGTTTCGGCCGGCGCACAAGAGAAGGAAGCTCTTCCTTCTCTTTTCTCCCTACCTCCTTCACCATCTCTTAGCTGAGGCTAGCATAGACAAGGAAGAGGTGTCCTCTTCCTTTTGGGGTGCTCGGCAGTGAAGGAAAGAGGGTTGGCGGCCGGCGGTGAGGGGCGCAAGGGAGGTTTGCGGCGGCGCCTCAAGGCTGAAGGAAGAGGGGTTTTCGGGCGGTTTGGGTAAGGAAGTCTCCTTCTTCTCATTCTTTACTTTCCTCTCAAGGTGGGCTGCTGGTCTGGAGGCTTGGAGGCGGCTCCAACGGTCGGCGGCGCAAAGGGAGAGGAGAAGGTGGGCTGGCGGCGCAAACCCTAGAGGCTAGGGTTTGGTCGGCTAGAATAAGGGATTGTTTAGAGCTCTTGGTGATCTCGGTTCGTGGTAGATCGTCAGCCACACGACGTCCGTGAAGGGAGGGACATAAGGTAGAAGACCGCGAGGTGATTGGGAAGGTATATCTTTCCCTATGCTCTTTTGATTAACCTTATGTCAATTATATGCTTGTATTATTCGTCTCGGCATTTTATGTGTGTTAGTTTATTAATTTGATTTCGTATCATAGCCATTAATTTACTAACTCGACCCCGACCATAAACACAAAAGCCGGTGATCAACTCGTCACCTTTTTCGCGGTCGAACGGTCGAGCAAATCATAAGGCCGATTTTGGTAATTGGCCGAGTTGTTATTTGGATCATTCGATACGGTACGAGACGGTCGATGGGAGACGGGTCTTCATTCGGATTAATTTTTAATCCGTAGACATGGAGAGATCTCTCGGATCGACTAGGTAATTGCTAAGGAAACCCGCCAAGTCATACCCATCAAGCTACAGTGGCACACGTCAGTAAGAATTCGGCGAGGTGGCCGTTGAAACACGTGGCAATGAGGCCTTCGCAGAGGTAACTTGTCTCCATAAAAAAAAACGCCAGGCGCCTTTATGGCGGAGAAGCCTTTTTGGAAAGGGTGAAACCAAAAGGAGGATTTCTCGGAATTTAGGACGGAGATTATAATTCGAAGGTCCCGTATATCCATTGAAGGGGCAGGAACGAACACCGAGTCCCGCCGGAACTCCGCTTCTTCATCTTCTCTCTAGTCCGATCAATCAGCCACACTTCCTTCGATCAAACTTGAAGGGAGGGACTTGTGATAGAGTTGGATAGCCTGGGGCAGGCACGTGGGATGAAGAAGCTGCGTGGCATGACACGTCGGGTTGAAATGTCCCTCCTTCCCGAGCCTCAGGACCCCCCTCGGGGAACTCACCTTGGGAGGATAGCCAGAAGACCCTTTCCGGGATCCTTCCTAGGGCCTCCCCCCCCCCCCCCCCCCCCCCCTGAGAGCGCCTCGGGCATTCTAGCGCCCGAGCTCACCTGAGTTAGAAGGCCCTGAGCTCATCTTGAGGTAGCGGAGCCCGATTTAGCATCGACCTCAAGCAATAGTCCTCCTCCTCCCCCCCCCCCCCCCCCCCCCCCCCTCTTTTTTTACGGACCTATGGATAAGTCTCCCCGTCGCAAGGAGTCATCACGACCCTTAAATGTTGCAATGGGCCGAAGCGTAATAACGGCGCAGACCGTTTCAAAAGCTATCCACTAACCGATGAAAGAAGGGGGGACGTGACGTAAATCACGGAAACGTGATACTAAACGAGAAAAGACGCTCAGTCTACCACCCTCAGTATAAAAGGTAGTCCAACTCCTCCGGTAAAGGGATTACGCTCTCTCAACTTTACACGCATTTTCCTTTCCTGCTGCTTTTACCATCCAGTGATACACTGACTTGAGTGTCGGAGTGGACGCCACCGGACCCCACCGGACCCCTTCCGGCGTGTCCCCTAACACTCGTGTTGATTTCGCAGGGCACGGAGTTTCCTCCCCGCCATAGCGACCTTCAGGTGGGTAGAACTTCGATTACTGGTCATCATCGTCGACTCCTTCTAGAACAATAATGATAAAGAAATTTGGGTTTATTACTATCCTTGACTAAGTAAATGCTTTATGTAATTGTATCATGAAGGTTGGACGTGATTACAAGTGAACTGACCGTTGGTACCAATTTAATCCAATTGTATATATTACTTGTAAAAAAATATTCTAGAAGGAAGAATATAGTCAAAAGCTGTATGCCAACAAAGTTCACCAAAGTGTGAATCAAAAACCTCTGTTGGTATTAAAATTAGATGAATTACGATGATAAATTAAAAAAAATATTAAATAAAAATGTTAAAAAATTAGACATTGTATGAAAAAAAGATAATTTTGTTATCCCAACAGTCTCAGAACAAACTATATATATATATATATATATATATATATATATATATATATATATATATATATATATATATATATATATATCTGAAAAAAGATAAATTTAAATATACAGACGGAAGACGTATAATGGAAATTAAAATATCAAATTATGAGTTTTTAAGAATCGATCCTTGACTATTATGTTAAAAATATTATGCGTCTATCGTTCGGGCTACGCTATGGGGTGAATTAGATATTATATCAAGTAAACAAATGCGAGTGTTAGGTAAATAATGTAGATTCACATCCCACGTTCATTGAGAATAAGTTATCAAAATAGAGAAGAATGAAAGACAATCAACTTTAAAGTAATATCGAGGAAGATGATTTTGAACTAGAAGCTCTTGTCCCCTCGTCTCCAACGGATTCACATGGTGGTAAACCATAAACAAGCCCTAACAAAAATAAACACAATCAATTCCATAAACAGGCCCACGTGTACGAAACCAAGAACAGCCAACGTACACGTGCACGCTCTTTAGAGGGAATTTATGATCCGGAGACGATGCAGTTCGTTAAATACGGGGATTTGCGTCCACCTCAATTACCAAATTTATGACCAATAAAATACAGTCTCCATCATTATTTACCACTGGATTTATCAAATTCATTAGAATACTCCTGATAAAATAAATATTTTAACAAACATTTAATAATAATAATAATAATAATAATAATAATAATAATAATATAGATTCGAGAAGGGTAAATCATAAATGAATCAAATATTTGTAACAAATTTAATGTTAGATTTAATATTAATTAATTTATATTTATCCAATAAGTTAATTAAATAAATAATTTTGAATAACTGATTAAATTAATTAAATAAATTTAAACATATATATGTTCGACTTTGTAAATAAAAATAGTGTTTTTTCATGAATAATTTCGGTGAATCATATAATAAATAAATAATAAAAATTATTAAAAAGAATAAATAAATTTATATTATAAAATTCATTAAACAAATTTAAAATTATAAAAATTTAATACAAGAGCTCAATAATATTAAATGAATTAAATTTATAATTCATTTAATCAAGCTTAAGTTCCTTAAAAAAATTAAATTAAGGTTGAATAACTATTTTAACCATTTGATTACTTCATTCATTCGGCTCAATTACTTTATTAAATTGTATTTTCATGAATTAACATAATTGATATTGCTTATTTTAATAAATATTGAGATCAATTTTTAAAGAATAAAAAAATAGAATAACCTCACCTCCTCCCCATTTAAAAAGCCGATGTATTAAATAAAATATTTTTTTATAATTTATCAGCATATATTTAATCAAGTAACCAACGATATTGAACGGATCAGAACGATCATTATCACACTTTTATCATCGAATTTGACTCGATTTTACTCGCTTATGGTTTTAACGGCTTTCAATTTTCTATTCTATTAAAACAGTAACACTAAAAATATTACGGATAAAATTTAAACAATAAAAGAATACAATGGTTGCTCGGACACGCTAAAGCTAACACGGTTTTACAGAGAGAGAGAGAGAGAGAGAAAGAGAGGATGGAGCGAGGTTTAGGGATTGGGGAAAGAAGGCGAGCGAGGGAGAGGAAATTGGAAGGGATAGAAGAAGGGGTGGTGCAGAGCCATAGATCGGTAATCGAGGCCGCTGCCACAGCCGTCGCCATGGCGGCGTCGCAGCAGAATCTGTCGACTCTCTGATTTCCTTCTCTTCGCCCAAACTGGTTTCTTTCCGTTTCGGATATCAAGACAAGCGGATAGAAGAGCGCAGCAGATAGCAAAGCGTGTAGCGGGGGAGGAGGAGGAGGAGGAGGAATTTAAGAAGTAGAGAAGGGGAAGTGGAGCCGTGTGTGGGTGTGTATATATATACAGAGAGAGAAGGGACGCGGCAGCGTCGTCTGCGCCTGCTGCAACGCCGCCGCTTGCAGCACGCTGCCGGGGAGAAAAAAAGCAGCCGCAGCAGCAGCTGAAAAAAAGCATACGGTGACCGTTCGGCTTCGCGCCTTCGGCTTCGCCTTCTTTATCGCTCGGAGGGATGAACAGATATAATTAAGGCGGGGGAGAGGGAGTTATGGCAGGGTTTTTTCTGGGAGGAAGAGGAGGTAGCGGCGCCGGGAGCGGTCATCACCCACCGCGCGGCGGAGTGCCTACTGCAGAAGGCGGTTTGTTTCTTTATGAACCCCGCGGCGGCGGAAGGGGCGAGGACGCCGCTGCTTCTGCCGCTGCCGCTGAGTATGAGATTCGGGGGTTGGAGCTTTGGCAGCAACACGGCCAGATCTACCCCGGCGGTGCCATCGTCTTCCCCGACGAGTCGCTACCGCTCGGCGGCGTGAGCTGCCGGGACTGCGGGAACCAGGCGAAGAAGGACTGCGTCCACCTCCGCTGCCGCACCTGCTGCAAAAGCCGCGGCTTTGACTGCCCAACGCATGTCAAGAGCACCTGGATCCCTGCCGCCAAGCGTCGCGAGCGCCAGCAGCAGCTCGACGCCGCTCCTCAGGCGGAATTCACCAGCTGCGACGTCACCGAGCCTTCCAAACGCCAGCGGGAGCTCGCGGCGGTGAGCACGCAACCCGCGACTGCAATCGCAGCCGCATCCACGTTTGGTTGGTACTACAATTTCCGACTACTATTACTACTCTTACCTATCTCCGTCTCCCTCTCCGCCATTATTGCAAGCGTGTTCGGTCAACAATGTTGCAATCTAAAACACTATTTGCCGTATCTCGCTCCACTATCGTGATTGTCTTTTTATTCCTCATCTCGTTGACTTGACCGGCAGCTAGAGAGCTACAGGAGAGCTTCCCGGCGGAGTTGAGTGCGCCGGCGGTGTTCCGATGCGTGCGGGTGAGCCACGTGGTCGAAGGGGACGACATCTACGCTTACCAGGCGGCGGTAAATATCGGCGGGCACGTTTTCAAGGGGCTGCTCTACGACCACGGCCCGGAGGAGGGGTCGGAGATATACGCAGGAGGAGGAGGCGGCGGCTGTTTCTCCTCTTCCCGTCATCATCATCACCTCCAACCAGGCGAGATCGGCTCCTCCTCCTCCCCCACCGCTGCGGCCTCGCTCAGAGACGCCGCCATCAACGCGACTGCTACAGCACCATCCGTCGATCAACTGCTCGACCCGTATCCGGCGCCGCTGAGCGCGTTCATGGCCGGCACGCCGTTCTTCCCACACCAACACAGACCTTGACACACGCATTGCCTTCGAACGAACTAGAGAGAATAATTAAATTGCAGGTCCATCGATCTCGTTCTCTTTGTTAATTATGCACCTCATCAATTCTGTAATCCATGGAATAATCACTGAACTTGACTTCTCTCTTTCTTCATCGATCACTCTCCCAATGATTCTCTGTCTCATAGCCATTCAATTTGGTGTCATTTTTTTACACTTACCAAGAAAAATCCAGGTTTTCAGGGATTTGCAGGATCTGCATATAATGCATGCTTTCTTGATACCTTGACTTCAAATTTCATGTTTCTTAGAACTCATATTACTTATTTATTTGTGTTTTTTTTCTGTTCTTATCCTCTAAATATGATCTTAAGTGATGATAATTTGGATGTTGATATATTGAAGTTTGGTAACTGCATCTCCATGGAATGAAAGCATAATAAGAGGGAGTTGAAGCTACAGTTTTATTGAGATTCTTTTTTTATTCATATAAATATAATAATAATAGTTGTTCTAAAATTATGCATTCAATTTCTTTTCCAAGTCTGCAGCTTCTTTCTGTTCTATTGGTCACTGCATTATTATTATTCCTTCAGAAAATGAACAGTGTGTGAGCATGATTGTATCATTTCTTCTTGATTATTTCATTTATTTTTCTTTCTCTGGCATATTAATATATATCCTTGAAAATGATAGTTTAATCTGTGAATTTATGTTTTGCAAATCTGATCACTCTTACAATGCAAAACTTTCAACTTTTTGATTATAGAAATGGAATTCAAGCTAAATATGATGTCTTTCTTAGTTGCTGAATTATTATATATATATATATATATATATATATATATATAAATATATATAAATATTTTTCTTGGATCTATTAATTTCCAAGAAAAATGGTGTAAATATTATAACATGATAAATATCTTGTTAGTTTTGTGTTAAGACACTTAGAGTATTATGGGCAACAATTTATTTAATTATAGTTCGAGAGGAAAATATATTAGTGAATGTGAAATTTAGATTTACAATCAATTTCTTTTAGATAATTAATGATAGTATTACTATGAAAATGGGTGTAGCATCAAATATGGTATAAAAGAAACAAAATTAAGATAAGATAATATCGAATTTAGATACATGGTCAATATATACATAGAGGCCAAAGAAACAATACATGTTAACAACGTGAATTGTAGAGGTTTCTCAATTATGATTTAGGGATTGGAACAATTTAATCTTCTTTTATTCACTAAAAATAAAAACCATTTATGCTAATAGAAGGTCTAACTTAAGCTAACAAATATAAAAAAGAATTTAAAAGCTTCAATCATCTCTTAAAAATTTTAAACTAGTACTTAAAATTTTCTAGCCTAATTTAGGTTCTATAAAAGACAGTTCAGACATAATCCTAATTTCCATTACAAACGTCATTAGCATATGTTGTTATTGTTTTGTTGAGTTAATTATCTACATTTGTTAATTGAGCAATGTAGATGAGGAATGGAATTGTTCATTGTGCACTCAACTCTTATTCGATATAAATGACTACTTTTTCGATTGTGAAATGCATCAAGAAGTCGTCTTCTTCTTCCAGTGTTCTTGTCGAAAATAGAACACCCAAAGCTCTAGTCCTGCTCTCTTAAAGCACCAAATACTGTGTTGTTTCTGCAGTAATCTTCAATGAGACAATGCCCAAGCAATAAAAGCCATCAAGCCTGAATATACTCTTTGTTTTTCTTTGTTAGTATTTTTCTTCTAGATAGAAGGAATTGCATTGAATTGGATAGAAGGACTATGAATAATCGAATTGAAACCCTAAACTCTCAAGCTTAAACATTGTTAAAGTATTTAAACTTATGGTTGATGCTGCTGCCCTTCTTTTCTTTCCTACTTATAATTCATTTGCTCTTGTCCATTGTCTTGGCATCCTCTTCTCCTGCATTTTGTTTGTTTGTGCAGTGGCTGCATGGAAGTAAACAGGGTTTGCAGAGGAATACTGGGTGAAATGATGAAAAAGGGGGAGGGCCTCCTGCAAAGGAATTAATTGGAGGACAATGAGTGTGTGTCACTGCTCCTTCAAGGAGGGATACGGATACTCACTTGTCCCTTCCTGCCATCTTCTTTGCTCCCTTTGTCCTCCAACTGCATTCTGCATTCTCTCACCTCGACTTCAATTTAAAAGGTGAGACAATTTCCATATCAACCCCCCTAGACACCCTCAAGTTCCTTCTTCACTTTTTTCATTTTTCATTTTTTGTTTTTATAGTTTCACTAATGTTTAACTCTCAGTCGCTATGCATGATGCGTGATTCAAGGGTGCAATCAAGTTGTTTTTGGTGAGTAGAGATATTTTTCTTATTTGGTGGATTCATATTAATTACAATTAGATTTCTTTCCTGTCTAAATGTCAAAGGTGAATGTGGAATGGAAAGTATTCATAAGAATAATAAAAGGATCAAAATTTAAATTTTAAATAGTACGAATGCCTTAAACGAGCAACAAAAACACAAATAATAAAAAAACAAACTTATAGATTTCTTCGACAGCTTGCGATGATATAAATTAAAAGAGCGTTTCTTATTGGAATCATTAACAGGATGTTCTTTTTTTTATTTATTATCACAAGGGATCGGATCCTCTTCTGTATCAGTACATTTTTTTAATTTTCAAAACTATCTTTATTTTTATCATTATTATAGTAATTACGGATTTATAATTATTATTATATGGACTATTTAACTTTGATGAATATTAATAAATTATATTATAATAGTTATAGTTTATGATTGATATAATATGTATTTCATCAAAATTCAACACTAGTCAATATTATAATAGTAGTTTGATTTGGATAATATTAATAACACTATATTATAATAATTATATTCCATAACTCTTATAATTAACATAGACATTTTATCTTTATCAATATCGATTAATATTATTTACTACAAGTGAATATCATAGTGTAGTAGTTACAAATCATAATTATTAAAATATATTAATACTAGTCATATATTATAATATATCAATTATGAGATTGCAATTGTTATAACGGTGCAGTTGCAGTTACTCCAGAACCTAATTGTTACAATTGTATAGGATGCAGTTGGGGTTATGGTACAGTAAAAGTTAATTGGTTAAGTATCTTCGATTATTTTTATAAAATTTTTTTTCCCAAATGAATTTCACAATCATAATATGTTAGGCTTCTAAACTACTATTGAATTGTTTATCGAGAACACTTCTCAATTATCTTAGAAGTCAATGAAAAGTTTTTATGGGATCCATCTAATCATCCCGAATTAAACTATTATCTAATATATTATTTTTACAATGGTATAATAATTATATGGCCGTAATTATTATAATTGTATAATAATTATGATTGGATAGTTCAAATAATAATGAAAAAAATAAGAATACTTATTTAAAGTAAAATATATAGAGTTGAATGGAGTTCTTGTCAATAATAAATTAAAAAAAACGTCAAAAACATCTTTAACTAAAAAAGAAGGCTTTGTGATAATTTGTCCTTTTATAATTTATGTCCATGGCAATGACATGCGCCAGAGCGAGGCCATGATTGAGCTACCATGACGAGCCGGTCCGTACGATGCAGGGCGAGAGTTCTTCAGCTGTCACGGATGAACAGGCATCACGTTTTGACTATTTGAATTGGCCGATTGGGAAGAGCAGACGCCGTCGGGCCTTCCGATACGGGAGGTGAACCGTGGTTGGTGACGTGGTAGGGACACGTGAAAATAATCCAACTTGATGGAGTGGGTCCGACAAAGTTCAATCGAATGATCAAATCATTTGACTTGTCGGCCATGCCATTATGCATGGATCAACTACCTTTTATTTTTTATTTTTTATTTAGAGAAAATGTATTGGAACAGAATGTTAATCAAATTATTAAGTATTCTTAAATTTCTATTAATAAAAATCTCTCTTAGAGTAATATAAATAATAATTTAAAAGCATAAAATAAATATTTTCTATTATGTGAGTATTACGTAATAGATTTAGTACTTAATTTAAGAATATAATAATCAAAACATAAAAATAAATTTTCAATCTATTTTTTTTTGGCTCATTTCTCAATCATTGGCTAGTTTATAATTTTTAAATATATATATTTTTTAACTCAAGTGAAGCCGTAGCAAAAAGAAATGAGTTGATTTTGGGTGTGAAAGGGATGGATTAAATAAAAAACATTATAAAAAGAATCAATATGTGATAAATTCAATAATGATTTTTTTATAAAATCTTATTTTTACAATAGATAATAATAAAAAAAAAATCTTTAGGTTATAGAGTCCAAGACAACCCTTAGTAAGATTCATCCCGGAGTGAAGCCAACCTGATGTGTTGCTATCATAGCTACATTGACTCGACAACAAAGAGAACTAGACATCAATGACGCGAGAAACAAAAATGGAGCAATGTTGTTGTCATAGGCTTTGTTGTTAACTTGTTGTCTCGTTTTCGTTATCCCTTTCGTTGATCTCTTTTGTTTCTATCTAATTTTTGGTGGGAGCAAGTTAAACTTTAGCTTTGCGTGAAAGCAACAACGACATGTGAGAAAAGAGTACTTGGTGCAAGAACATCGAAAGAAGTACAGAAGGGACTTTGCATTATACGTTTTGATCCGGTCGGGTAGTTTTTCTAGGTTGATCGGTAGCCCGGTCAGGTCAAGTCTGGGTCCGGTGAAGTTGGTCGAGTCAAGTCTAGGTTAGGCCAAGATAGTCGGGTGCACCAAACGTCGATCCAGCATGAGTGCTCAGAGTCCGAGGTTACTTGGGCTGGGGGTCGGTCGGCGATATCCTGTCGCGTGTTCCCCGGCGGGAGTCACCGGCCGAGAATGTTCGATGGGACAAAAATTAGAAGCACTCGCCGAGCCCCCTAGAAAAGGAAGCACTCAATATAGAGTAGTCTTCTTGGTCGTGGATTCTCGACCGGGAGCGCTCGGTCGGGCGTTCCCAGTCGGGCATCCTGGGTCGAGCACCTCGGACGCCCTAGAAGAGGTAGCACTCAATATAGAGTGGTCTTCCCGGTCGGGGATTCTCGGCCGGGAGCGCCCGGTCGGGCATCCCGGGTCGAGCACCTCGGACACCCTAGAAGAGGAAGCACTTAGTATAGAGTGGTCTTCCCGGTCGGGGATTCTCGGCCGGGAGCGCTCGGTCGGGCGTTCTCGGTCGGGCCCCCTGGGTCGGGCACCTGAGGTCGTTCTAAAAACGTGAGCAGTAGAGAAGCCTAGCCTATCTGACCGACCCTCTTTGTCCGCCCTGTCAGGATCTGGTAAGCCTGTGGTTGCCCGGTCGGGTGATCCCAAGTGATAGAATGACATCATCAGCAATAAGATTTCCTAAATCTCTGAATTATGAGGAAAGGACAGCTACCATAATCATGGTCTGACAAAGTAGCAGACATTAATTAGGAATAGAAGAGACAATTTGGACAGGTTGTCAGGCGGCTGTGACAGTTTCATAGAGTGACCAAGGCTGCCAAGTGGTCAGCTTGTCAGTAGATTAGGTTTTAATGAGATAAGACAGCTCTGACAAGACATAGGGCTTCTCCTCCCCTATATAAACCCCCCTTGGAGCTCCAAGGAGGGGGTTCCAACATTTGAAATCTTGCCTCCACCTTTGTGCTTTTGTTTTTGGTCCGACTCTAGTCTCCCTTATCCTACTAAGCTTTCAAGTCCGACTCTAGTCTCCCTTATCCTACTAAGCTTTCAAGTCCGACCCCGACTCACCTAAGCTTTCAAGTCCGACCCCGACTCACCCACTATCGCAACCGAGGTCATCTTGGTCAGACTGAGTCATCCGAGTGAGAACCTTCTTCACTTGTCGATAGGATCATGTTTTGAGATTTTTTTTTGTGAAACTAAATCCAAATCTATTGAAGTAAAGAATAATATCGTTCATTTCAAACCATTTAATAACGTGATTTCATGACAAGATATAAATAGATAAATTATTAAGATATTTTACCTAACAGTTGTAGCTCTTATATTATGAAGATCAGACATCTAATAATATATATCCGTTAAAAATTAATCTTAAGATTTTTTTGAAAGAAACACTAATATAGATATTAACTGCGTCAACCCGTAAGGACCAACTAAATCAAACTCTAGGTGTTAAAAAGGCGATTTGTTCGTCTCTAACGCCTCTGCCAATCTGTCTCAAGGTCAACACGGAGGAAAGATATCACGGGGGCTACTAGTCCGGATGCTGTGACTAACACGTGGAGAGGACAGACACACTGACTTTGCTAGGGTTTGACCCTTAGACCTTAAAATGGTAACACATGCACTTTAACCATCAATTCATCCCATGAAGACCTTGTCCCAGGGTCTTCAATGGAGCCCCATCGATGCCTTAGGGCTGCATTCATGAGCACCGCTGGAGGCGATATGGATCTTCGATTCCGAACGTATGAGGCTGATGCTCTCTGGGCGTCTGCCTGTACCGACACCACCTGTTGAGAGGCAAGTTGCACAATTGATGTTGCTCCAGTGCCTCTCAAACGACGCTGGCGATTAGGCGGTCCAGTTCCTCCCGTGTCAAGATTATTGGTTGTCCTTCCAGTTTTGTCATCACAATGTTTCTTCTAGTGACCAATCTTGTTTCCCACAGATGACGTCAAATTTGTTCTAAAAGTGAATGATGTGGAGGATAGGTCACCGTGGTGTAGCCTTGAGCGATGACAAAGGAGGGTGTTTGTGCTTGCAAAATTAACACGAGCGTTAAAGGGATACACCGGAAGATGTTCCGGCGGAGCCCTCTCCGACGCTCAAGTCAGGAATCCCTTCAAAAAAGAGAGGAGCAGGAAGAATAAAATTACTAGAGTTTCGAAGACCCCCCCCCCCCTTTTACTTAGGAGTCTACGCACCTTATATAATCGTGAGTGCTCCCACGTTGTTGTAACCGCCTCTCCTGCTCCCATGCCTCATGATTCATGGTTGCCTGTCAGATGTCATTCCCTGGGGGGTTACTGATAACGGCTGTCACGCACATTAAACCATGCGTTGTGGGCCATAACTGCCGGCTGATATTCCAATTCAGGGAGGGGACGCTTGAAACCATTGCCACCTGCACTAAGCGTGTCATTATTGACGTTAACAATAAACCTCTCCTCATCCGTCCTTTCTCCCTCGAGTTGGTCTCGGGCTTTGCTCTCTGAGTTGAGCTTGGAAACTCTCAGTGTCTGAGCAAGTCCTAGGCACACTTCTCTCGAGGGGGTCTTGGGAACCCCGGCTCGAGTTGACCTCGAGCCTTTTTCACCCGAGTTAGTCTTGGACTCTTTCCTCCCGAGTTGGTCTCGGACACTTTTTCTCCCAAGTTGGTCTCGGGCACTTTCCTCTTGCCTAGCCATGGCACGCAACCTTCTCACGCCACGGGTTCACCTTGGGCTACTCATCCCGATTACCAATCCCCTCTTTAAGTCTAATCGAAGGGAATTTGTCTGACTAATTGGACTTGTGGTGTTTTTGAGAGAGAAGTGTAGAAAAAATATAGTTAGGAATTCTCCACCTTAACTATTTCATGGATCCTAGGAATTACATTTTTTTTGCGGCACGTGGCAGTGTAATTATTTGAATTAGCCCCAAGAATTTTACGAGTTTCGATGCATTGCGATTGATGGTTGTCAATCACTCATTAAAAGTGCATGGGTCCCATTAGTGCTAAGAGATCTTTTTGGCTAATAGACTAGTGCCATGTGGGGCACCCCCCATGAAGCGTCATTTCCTCGACATGCTAATCCATGCAGACCAACCGACGACTATAATGAGCCGCATGCTTCGAGATCTACGGTCATTCCTCGTTCGCGTGTCTCGCATTCATTCCTTCTATGTTACCGCTGTCTCCCTATAAAAAGGGACGCATAAATAGGCCTGTGCAAATGGTCGGTTAAACCGAACTAACCGATCGAACTTAAAAATTCGGTTCAGTTAATTCGGAAGTTCGATTTCTTTTCGAAAATATCGGTTATATCGGTTTAATCAATTCAATTTTGGTTTTGAAAATCAAAATTCGGTTAAACCGATTAAATCGATATTTTGAATTAAATCGAACAACATTAGAACCGAATCAAATAAGAATTAAATCAAATAAAACTAAACTGAAATCAAACCAAACTAAAATCAAATCAAATTGATATTATGAGTTAAAATGAATCAAATCGGAATAAATCAAATCGATATTTGGAGTTGAACCGACCCAAATTGGAATCAAACTAAATTAAACTGGAACCAAATCAAATCGAACCGAAAAATTTGGTTATTTCGGTCAAAATTCGAATAAACTGATGTTTTATTGGTTCGGTCGGTTCGATTTTCTTGAAATGTTCGGTTCGATTTGGTTGGTTAAAA
Source organism: Boesenbergia rotunda (assembly GCA_024364735.1). Taxonomy (NCBI): domain Eukaryota; kingdom Viridiplantae; phylum Streptophyta; class Magnoliopsida; order Zingiberales; family Zingiberaceae; genus Boesenbergia; species Boesenbergia rotunda. The sequence goes on along the minus strand of JAGFNQ010007099.1, from coordinate 271,434 downwards.
AAAATTCGGTCGGTTCGGTTTTAAGTTTAATTGGTTCGATCGGTTCGGTTTGAACCGATTGCACAACCCTACGCATAAATGGTCATTCATCTTCTTGCACTGCCGACCATCGGAGATTGTTCTATCTTCCTTCCTTTATCAAAGTCGCTTCTGGTGTAAGCCTTCCTCCTTTCTCCTTTTTTCTTGATCATCCGTACTTCTTTCTTAGAATCATGGGCAAGAGTGAAATGGTGGAAGGAAAAAAAAGAAAAGAGTAGGAAGGGAGAAGCCGCGGGGAAACCAAAGGAACAAGTCTATCAGCCAGAATGGTACAAGGCCACATCATCGAGAGTTATGCCCGGAGTTTTATAAGCTGCCTGTGATGTTGATGCAGTCTGACCCTGATTGCTGTTTTGGTGTTGACATCGATTTTAGTTTAGGTTGATGCTTATGATTATGATTAAGTCCTGATCGAGGATTAGGCATGGTATGAAAAATCCTAGCTTGGAGGGCTAGGTGTTGGAAAGTCATAATTCGGAAGAGTTGGGTGAAAAGTCCTAGCTTGGAGGGCTAGGTAAAAAGTCCTAACTTGGAGGGTTAGGTGAAAATTCCCAACTTGGAGAGTTAGGTGAAAAGGTCCTGGCTTGGAGGGTCAGGTCCTAGCTTGGAGGGCTAGGTTTGGAAAAGTCCTAATTCGGAAGAGTTGGGTGAAAAGTCCTAGCTTGGAGGGCTAGGTGAAAAATCCTAACTTGGAGGGTTAGGTGAAAATTCTCAACTTGGAGGGTTAGGTGAACAAGTCCTAGCTTGGAGGGCTAGGTTGGATGAAACCCTAGCTTGGAGGGCTAGGTTTGAGTCCCTAGATCGGTCTGGTGACCGATCAGGGAAGTTGGCACGCTGCTCCTTCGTGGATTGGTCCGGTGACCGATCCAGCGATGACTGATCGGTCTGGTGACCAATCAGGGAGCGCACAGTGAGGTTGGGAACCTACTGTGTGGCTCCTGATCGGTATGGTGACCGATCAGGGAGCAGGTCGTTGCCTCGTTGCTTAGCTCCTGATCGGTCCAGTGACTGATCAGGGAGCTGGCAGCTTCCTCACTGTCTTGCTTCTGAATGGTCTGGTGAACGATCAGGGAGCAAATAGTGAGTTGAGTTCCCCGCTGATCAGCTCCTGAACGGTCTGGTGACCGATCCACGACTTAGGATTTGATTTCCGCAGATACTGTTCACTCAGACGTGGACCGATCAGGCTTGAGCCTGATCGGACTGGGAGCTACCTGATCGGTCTGGTGACAGATTAGGATTCACTCTGATCGGTCTGGTGACTGATCAGGCTTGTGTCGCTGCGAGAGCTGGGAGTCCCAGCAAAGCGGTGGATCGGTCTGGTGACCGACCCACAAGCCCTAGATCGGTCCGGTGACCGATCACTTTAATTCAAAATGCACTATCAAACGCTCTGATCGCGTCTGAACTTATCCGATTCTCTGCGCTTAACCTCTGATACTCGATTTACTGCTTGATATGCTGTGCTAACACTCTGATTGAGCTGCAGGTGACAGGGAAGGATTCAAACACTCAAGGAGAGTCAATGGAGGCCTTTCCTTGGAGCAGGTTTGCCCGTTTTCCATCTCAGGTTGCAACGGACACTGGCGCCGGCTGGAGTTGCTGACTGGGGTTGGTCTGAGGGAAGCTCAGGGAGTCCAGAAGAGCTTAGTGGTGGCTGGTGGTTGCAGGAGAGTGCTGGAGGCTGCAGTGAGATGGTGTCACCTGGTGCTCAGTGGAGGAACAAAAGGGCATAGAGGAGAAGAGCAGAAGAGAGTTCGTGGAAGTGATTTCTGTCTTGAGCTCTTGCTGTGCGTTTGGGTTCTCCACACTTTGCTTGTGCTCTTGGCTGATCATCCACTCTTGAGAAAGCTACTATGATCTTTGAAGCAACCAGCCCTTGCTTGAGCACTTGGAGGAAGGAACAAGAGAGTTTGAGTCCAACAGTGAGAAGATACGAAGAAAGGATTCTTGCGTGAGATCGTCGCTGGGTGGAGCTCGGAGGAAGCTTGCTGTGTTCTTGTCTGTGCTAAGTGCTAAGTGCTAAGTAAGATCTTTCTTGTGTTTTATTGTGCTTAAAACTATATCTTTGATTGAAACGCTGTGGAGAGGTTACTCCGCCGAGAAGGAGGTTGCTTTCTATCGGGATCTTCCGGGGCTTGATCTGCCGGCGATCAAGGGATCACCCACCTTAAGGGCACGCCAAGGAGTAGGGGCAAGTTATCCCCGAACCTTGTAAACCCTCTTGTTAGCGTCTTGCATTTGTGCTTAGCTTAGGGTTCTAGTTTTCTACATACTCTGTTTCTATTTTTTCCACTGTGCTACTAAATGGTTTAAGTGCAGAATTTTGATAAGTGCTAAAGTTAAAGTGATTGGCTATATTCACCCCCCCTCTCTAGGCATCCGAGTTCCAACATGTGAAACCTATGGTATCCCAGTAGATTTTGAAGTTAGGGCACCTAGGCTCGACCAATCTCCGGTAGAACCCCCTCTAGGGTTTTACACTTTTTTCTTAGGTCAAGTAGAATTCGGTCTCCGCTTTCCAATCCTCCCTTTCTACATGGTCATATCTCAGTATTTTGCCATTCCTCTTTAACAGATAACCCCAAATGCCTTTGCTCAAATGATCGAGGCATTCCTTCTGTTCAAATTGTTTGGGATTCCTTTAACTCCTCATTTCATTCATTATTTTTTCCTTCCAAGCTTCGCATCGTGAGGAGCTTCTAGTTTCACAACACAGGCTAGCCACAGGTTCATAGGTGGCCTTCCATCTTCACTTAAGGGATGGAAAGAGTGATTCTTCTTTATCAGGATCCTCGAGCATCCTTTCTCCCCAACTCGTTGGTTGGAAGGATTACCTTTCATCCCAGATCTAGGTGACTTCTAGGGTGATCAGGGTTACCAACGAGCCAGGGTCATCTTAGCCGAGATGGAGTTCCATGGCCCGGACCTGGTCCGTTGTGAAGGGCTTCTCTACAGGGCTGGGATCAGCCCCAAGGCTACTAGTCTTAATTGTGACCTCAGTAAGTCTTCTATTTTTATTAACGTTTGTTTATACTAACTGATACTCTTTTGCCTTCTTTGCAGAATTCATCATACTTGCCCGATCGATGAGCAAACTGCTTAAATGGTAGCTAGCGGATGAGAAAGCCCTGACTCCTCAAAAAGCTCAGGGTGACCCACTCCCTGAGTCCCCTAGGGACTTTGAGAGGACCCATAATCAGGAGCTTCTTGCCTTGGAGCTATCCACCACTCGAGAGGCAAGTCCTTCCTCCACCCCTGCTGTCTCACAAGATACCAGTGCTCCAAGGTTGCACCAACTCAAGGAATCAGTTCTCCGCCCCCTCGACGTAGACTCCTCCTTCCGACTGAAGAAGAAGATGAGAACGAACCCCTGGTTACTATTCAGAAGTCGGACTCCACCCTTGCCCTCCGGAAGAGAAAGCTTCGATCAGGGCGAGTTCCGAACACAACCTCTAAGGACACTGAGGAGCTTGTTCCGCTCTCAAGGCGCCGCAAGGGAGCACCCCAAGCAGTCGAGGAGCGCCAGAAGGAGGCCACTACCCCCCCCCCCCCCCCCCCCCCCCAAATCGTTGGACCCTCCTTCCATTCTTCTTTCTCTTGGGATCATCAGCCATAAGGGCATGACAGTCCGCTTTGCCTAGCTAGAGTTCATTAGCGATCGTCTTCACAGGAAAGACCAAGCTGTTGAAAAGGCGGCTAAGATCGGACCCCAGAGTTTGCAGATCAAGGAGCCATCCTTCATACCTAGAAGAGACTTCCTCGAGTACGAATGATAGTTTCTCGGGGCCATCCTTCCTACCTATCGAGGATACTCGATGAGTAGACCTCTCGTTCTCGTCCGATCCTCCAAAGCCATCTTGGGGATCCCCTTCCCCCGAAGTTGGGATGCGATCAAAATGCGCACCGAGGCGTACGTGACTGCTCTTAGGGTGATGGGCTCAGTCGGGATGGTAGCTCGGTTATATGAGTCTCTCCTGAAGGTGCAATCTTAACCTATCTTCCTTTCTTACATTTTGCATTGAATCCTATGGTTTTTCTCATTTAGGCCATGTCCGAGTACCAGACTCTCGGCCGTCGAATGCTCCCTGAGCAAGAACCAAAGCACGGCGGCATTGAGTGACTGAGCTAGAGGCGGAGGTCTGGCGAGTTCAATGGGAGGGCCAAATGCAAGCCGAGGTTACCAGAGACCTCTGAGCCAAGCTGGAATATTTTGCAGATAACTCCCAGGCTTTGGAGTCAACCTTGAACATCATTCGGAACTGGAAACACCTCTTGTTGGAGAGAACTAAATCTCTCTCAGTAGAGGTAACTCAACTGACCCAGGAGAGGGAACAGGTCCAGGCTTGGAAGACTAAATTGCTAGAGGACATTCACCTTCTTGAATCGTCCAAGGAGGAACTCAGTGGCCAAATCAAGGAGTAGACAGCGAAGATAACCAAGAATGAAGTGGAACTACAAGCTACTACTGCTTATGTATCTGACCAACAGGAGCTCATCTCCCGAATTGAGTCTCTCTTGTCCATGGCCCGGGAACAACTCGAAAAAGCTCTCATTGCTCGAGATCAAATGCTGGTTGATGCTCAGGAAATAAAATCTAATTGGGATTGGGTCCTCCAAGAGTTAGAGTGTTATTAGCCAGTGAGAAGCCTGTCGGTCCAAAGTAAAAGCTGTCGTCAAGGCTAAGTTCCTCTAGTCCGAGGAGTTCGGTGACATCCTAGCCGGTCAAATATTGAAGCGACTTAAATAGGGCTTCAATGGAGTTGTCTAGCAGATCCAGTAAGTTGAGGTACTGAAGCTAGGTGTCAACCTGGACTTCCTCAGCGTTGGTCGAGCCCGGGAGGAACTGTCTACAGAGGAAAAAGAACTTTAATGTAATCTGTCATTGTCTTTATTGGTTGGTTGCCAGACCTTTATGATTATAAACCTTGCGCCTTTATTTTTCTGCCTAAATGAATATATTTTACCTTGCGCCCTATGTTTTGTATTTTTATCTTTTTAGTGCATCTTGTTTTGTAAAATACACTTTGTATTTTGCCTTATCAATGCATCTTGCCTCCTTACGAATTCTATTTGCTTGCCTTCAAACTATGAAAATATGATCTCCATTTTTTTTTTGCTAACACCAACTCATTCCTCTCCGAGCACCGTTTCCATACCAGCTATCCACCCCATACTTGATAACCTATTTTCATGCCCGAGGGGGGAATCGCTAGAGTATCCTTGGCGACTGAGTGCTGGCAAGGACTTCGTCTTCTCCTGGCAGAGCATCGTTAATGCCACAGCTAAGTTTCTCTTGTTTGGGCACCCTCGGCACTACAAGTTGGTAGGAACTCCGGCTACTTCTGGTTGGGCATCATCGACACCACAAGTTGGTAGGAACTCGGGTTGCTCTTGGTCGGGCCTCCTCAGCACCCTGGCCAGGTATACACACCTTAGGCATCCTCGGCATCATAAGCTTATGGGAACTCGGGCTATCGGGCATCCTTAACACCACAAGTTGGTGGGAACTCGGGCTCCTCCCGACCAGGCAACCTCAGCACCACGGTCAGGTCTACACAACTTGGGTATCATCAACACCACAAGTTGGTAGGAATTCGGGCTGCTCTCGGTCGGGCATCCTCAACACCACGGTGAGGTCTACACAACTTGGGCATCCTTAGCACACAAGTTAGTAGGAACTCAGGCTGCTTCCGACTGGGCATCCTCAGCACCACGGCCAGGTCTATACAACTTGGGCATCCTCGACACCACGACCAGATTTACATAACTTGGGCATCCTCAACACCACAATTTGTTAGGTACTTGGGATGCTCTCATCGAGCATCCTCAGTATCACGGCCAGGTCTACACAACTTGGGCATCCTCGATACTGTAAGTTGGTGGGAGCTCATGGCAACATGCTTCCATTAGGTTTCCGACCAACATTTTTCCTGTTCATTTGAATGACCAAGTTCTAAGAGAATATAAATACATGTACAAGCAAAAGTATTTAATGACCGAGCTTATTGGGCACGGTACAGTTGGAGGTGACTTGCGTTCCATGGTCTATCTAGCCTTTTGGCATTAGCATCTTGCAGATAATAACTATCACCCGTGAGTTTTTTGACAATCGTGTATGGCCCACTCCATTATGGTTCGAGCATTCCAACGTCACCGATAGGCTTGATCCATTTCCATACTCGGTCCTCAACCTGGAAAGATCGGGGGATCACTCGATGGTTGTAGACTTGTCGTATGCGCTGACGGTTGATAGCTAGTCGGGTAGCTGCTTTGTCGCATACCTCCGACACCAAAACTAAATCGAGCAGTCGCTCCTGGTCATTATTCTTCTTGTTATAAAGTTGTCACCGAGTTGATTCATCACCTATCTCAGAAGGGATCACGACCTCCGCGCCATAGACCAGATGAAAAGGACTATGCCCGGTCCCCTCTTTAGGGTTGTGCAATAAGACCATAGGATACTCAGGAGTTCTTTGACCCAACTCTCCCCGACATATTCCATCTTTATCTTGAGCCCTCTAATTATTTTCCGGTTGACAACTTCGACCTGACCGTTACTTTATGGGTAGGTGACTGAAGTGAAGGCCTGGTGAATACCCAACCCTTCATACCATTCTCTGAGCTTGCGACCTAAAAATTATCTATCATTATCCGACACCAATTTATGAGGAATTTCATACCTATAGACTATATCCTTCCACAGGATTTTTGTGACGACGACCTTAGTAATTTGGGCAAGTGGCTCGGCTTCAACCCATTTGAGAAGCAATCCATCAGTACCAACATGAACTTTATTTTTTGTGGCCCCGTCGGAAAAGGACCTACTATGTCCATCTCTCACTGATCGAAGGGACAAGAGACTGTAGAGGCTCAAAGTAGTTCAGTTGGGCGGCGAGCAATATGCTGATACTTTTGACAAGCTTCGCATCTGACGACAAACTTGTTAGCATCTGTCTGTAATGTGGGCTAAAAATATACTGCTAAAATAATCTTCCTAGCCATTGACCGTCCTTCAATATGACTTCTGCATATGCCTTCATGAACTTTCCACATGATATACTTAATGTCTCTGGGGCTGATACACTTGAGTAATGGTCGGGCAAACACTCTTTTGTAAAGCTACTCCTCGACCAACATGAACCGAGCAACCCTACACTTAAAGAGTCAGTCTTGATTATGTATTTTTCGACACTGTTTCATCCAGAAAAAATGATATATAAGCTTCTCTCTAATCAGGTAATATATCATCAGCAAGTTCCCTACCAACCTGAGCCACCATTTCTTCCTGAATCGTAGGCCCATCCACAGTCCATAATGCTAAGGAACTTGCAAACTTAGCTAGTTTATCAGTTTTAACATTATCCGCTCGGGAGATTTTTCGGAGCGTCACTTCCATAAAGGTGGCTTTCAGGTGATTATATGATGTTACATACTTCCACAACCGCTCATTCCGAACCTTGAAATCCCCTTCGAGTTGTTGAGCCATAAGCTGAGAATCATAATATAATATAATATAAGTCGGGCAACACCGACCTACCTAGCAGCCTGCAGTCCGGCTAGTATTGCTTCATACTCGACTTCATTATTGGTAGTTCGAAAATTGAGACATATAGATAATTGCAATACATATTCTCGAGGAGATATCATTAGAACACCCACCCCGCTTAATTTTTGATTAGACGAACCATCAACATAAATCTTCCAGACCTCCTTGGATTCAGGAACTAGAATCGTTTTGAGCATGAAATCAGGCAAAGCTTGAGCCTTGATAGCCGTCCTAGGTTGATATTTAATCCCATATTTACTTAGCTCGGTAACCCACTTGATTAACTGTCCAGATGCTTTAGAATTTGTAAGGACACGCCCGAGAGGGCTATTAGTAAATACAATGATGGGATGTGCATGGAAGTAAAGCCTCAACCTTCGCCCCGTTAAGACCAACACATATGTTAGCTTCTCCAGCGTGGTGTACCGAGTCTCTGCATCTTTAGGAAGATGACTAAAAAAATAGATAGGATATTGGATGTTACCTTCTTCTCGAATAAGTGCTAAACCCACAACCTGCTCACCTGTAGACAAGTAAACATAAAGAGTCTCCCCTTCCAACAACTTGTATAATATAGGAAGTTCAGATAAGTATGTCTTCAGCTCCATGAAGGCCTTCTCGCATTGATCGTCCCATTCAAATTTGACCATTTTCCTCAAAATTTTAAAGAAAGGCAGAGTCGTATGGGCTGATCGAGATATAAACCTAGAGAGAGTTGTGATCCTTTCATTAAGCCGTTGAACCTCTTTGAAATTACTTGGTGATGACATATTTAAAATAGCCTGCACCTTCTCAGTTTCGCCTTAATTTCTCTTTCTGTCACCATATTGCTGAGGAAATGCCCGCCTTTCATCCTGAACAAACACTTAGCTGAATTTAACTTTAATCTGTTAACTCTGAGAGTAGTGAACGTCTCCTCCAAGTCATCAATCATGTCATTCCCTTTCTCAGTTTTGATCAGGATGTCATCAACATAAACTTTGATATTTTGACCAATCTGATGTTTAATTTCCTTGTCCATCATCTGTTGATTGGTTGCTCCCGTGTTCCTTAATTCGAATGACATGACATTGTAACAGTACATGCTATTGGCAGTGACAAAACTCACTTCCTCCTGATCTTCCTGGGCCAGAGGAACCTGATAGTATCCCTGATAGGCATCCAGTATTGATATAAACTCACAGCTGGAGGTCGAATCTACCAACTGATCAATGATCAATGAGAGGCAAGAGGTAATAGTTTTTAGGGCGGACTTTATTTAAATCTCGAAAATCAATACAAACTCGTCATTTCCCCATGGATTTAGGGATCAATACAACATTTTCCAACTAGGTAGGGAATTGTACTTCTCGAATGTGCCCAAACTTTAGCAACTTTGCTATCTTTTCTTTGATTATTTGGTCTTGTTCTGGGGCAAAGTGTCTTCTCCTTTGCTTTACTGGTCGGACTCCCGGAGTGATGTGCAGTCGGTGCGTGGCCAGGGTGAGAGGAACTCCCTTAATCTCATCTGCGGCCAATGTGAACACGTCATAATGACCAACCAAGCAGTTAATCGACCTGTCTCTGAGTCCAGGGCTAAGATCTACAGTGATTCTTGTAACTCCTCCCGACTGCTGAGGATGAATTTGTACCTCATCGGATTCAACCACCCTGCATTCTTCCTTTGCCTCTTCTTTCGCCCGGGGATCAACCAAGTCGATCTGGAAGGTCTCCTGAGTCTTCAGGCTCTTGCGGGACTCTATTCTAACCTTCCCGCTATAGCATTGTCGAGAGACTAGTTGATCCCCTTGACTTTAACCACTTGGTCCCCCACCGAAAATTTGATCTTCTGGTGATATATCGAGACCATAGCTTAAAATAAGCTGAGGGTTGGTCTCCCCAAAATGGAATTATATGATGACGGGGCGCCCACTACCATGAAAGGAGTTTTTCTCATTCTTTGCAAGATATCATCCTCGAGGGACAGGGACAACGAGATCTGTCCTAGCGGCTGCATCCGATGCCCAGTGAAACTGAACAACGGTGTTAAGACGGGGCACAACTCTCCCTCGTCTACTTGCATCTGATCCAACGTCGCCTTGTACAGGATATTGACGGAGCTTCATGTATCCACAAAATGCACTTAATCTAATAATTAGCTATGTGAGCAAGAATTACCAGTGCATTTCATGGGGAGCTTCAACATCCTCCAGATCATTATGACCGAAGGAGATGACCGATCCATTGCGCTTCTCCTTACTCATCCCGATGACGTAGTTTTCCAACCTACGTGTATGAGACTTCCTCGCCTGATGTGAGTCCCCATCGATCAGGCCTCCTGAGATCATTCCGACATGACCCGACGGAGGTCCTCAGGCTGGAGCCTTGCCCTTCTCGGGGTCTCACTCTGGTGAGGCAGATTAGCAGGGTGAGGCTTCCTTGGATCTCCCTCTTGAAAGCGTTCGAACCCACTTCCTAGGTTCTTCCTCCCCCAATTGATGTCGCCTAGGAGATCGACTTCGGCGAGGGGATCTTCGTCGATATCGTGAGTTCCTCCACTTCTTGCGTGGCTTGGCATCTGCGTACTTGGATCTTCTCCTCTTCAGAGCGTGGCACTCCTTTGTGGAGTGCATGGTACTACCATGAAAGTCACAGTACTTCTCAGGCGGTGTTGGTCCTTCAGTGTCTACTATTTCCCCTAACTTCTTCCTGTGGTCCTAGTGACTTTTGCCTGAGCTAGAATCCTTCGGTCGGGCTGGAGCAGGTGGTTCCTTCCTCTCGGATCTTATCGAGATTTGGATAGGGGTTCCTGTCAAATCCTTTCGGCGGGCGTGCTGCACTTCCTCAACATTAACATGCTTGATCGATTGTCCTAATAAATCATCGAAATTGGTTAGTGGTTTCTTCATAAGGGACCAGAAGAAATCTCCTTCAGCAAGTCCTTGCATAAGGGCGCTGACGAGAATCTCTGAACTGGCGCTCGGAACATCCTGCGTCACCCGATTGAACCGCTGGATGTAGTCCTTCAGTGGCTCCTTGCTCTTCTGCTTTAGGGCGAAGAGATTCAGTGTTGTCTTCTCATATCACCAGCTAATGACAAAGTGATACAAGAAAGTAGTTTTAAACTCAAAAAAGGAGTTTATTGAATCTTGTGGCAACCTCTGAAACCATTTCTGCGCTGCTACCGACAACGTGTTCAAGAACACCTGACATTTTACACCATCTGTATATTGGCGCAACAGAGCTGCGTTCTTAAACTTACAAATATGATATTTGGGGTCTATTTTTCCATCATAATCAGAAATTCCAGGACCTTAGAATTGCTTGGCCATGGGATCCTCCACAATGCCCTGAACAAATGGCGAAGATGTATACTTCGAGAGAACCTTTGTAAGTTCACTCTTTCCTTGCCCCTCTTCTCGACGTAAAATGCTAGAAGCGGTTGTATGTGCTTTCTCCATCTCTCCAATGAAGTCGTGTTGATGCCCTAGGGCTGCATTCACGGGCACCCCTGGAGGCGATATGAATTTTCTATTCCGAACGTATGAGATTGATGCTCTCTGAGCGTCTGCCTGTATCAGCACCGCCCATTGAGAGGCAACTTGCTCAATTTGATGTTGCTCCAGCGCCCCTCGAACAATGTTGGCGATTAGGCGATCCAGTTCCTCCCGTGTCAAGATTATTGGTTGTCCTTTCGATTTTGCTATCATAGTATTCATTCTGGTAGTAAATCTTGTTTCCTACAGACGACGCTAAACTTGTTCCGGAAGTGAACGATGTCAACAACAGGTCACCGTGGTATAGCCTTGAGCGATGACAAAGGAGGGGGTCTACGCCTGCGAAATTAACATGAGTGTTAAAGGGATACACCGGAAGGAGTTTTGGCGGAGCCCTCTCCGATGCTCAAGTTAGGAATCCCTTCAAAATAGAGAGGAGCAGGAAGAATAAAATTACTAGAGTTTCGAAGACCCCCTCCCTTTTATCTAGGAGTCTAAGCACCTTATATAATCGCGAGTGCTCTCATGTTGCTGTAACCGCCTCCTCTGTTCCCACGCCTCATGATTTGTGGTTGCTTGCCAGCAGTCATTCCCTGGAGGGGGGAGTTACTGGTAATGGCCATCGTGCACATTAAACCATCCAATGCGTGTCATAATTGCCGGCTAATATTCCTATTCAGGGAGGGGATACTCGAAACCGTCGCCACCTGCATTAACGTGTCATTATCGTCATTAACGATAAACCTCTCCTCATCCATTCTTTCTCCCCCAAGTTGGTCTCAGGCTCCGCTCTTCGAGTTGAGCTTAGGAACTCTCAGTGCCCGAGCTAGTCCCAGGCACACTTCTCCCGAGGGGGTCTTGGGAACCCCAACCCTAGCTAGCCTCGGGCATTCTTTGCCCGAGCTGACTTCGAGCCTTTTCCCCCATAGTTGGGTTCGAGCACTTTCCTCCCGAGTTTGTCTCGAATACTTTTTCTCCTGAATTGGTTTCAGATAGTTTCCTCTCGCCTAGCCATGACATGTAGTCTTCTCATGCCACGGACTCACCTTGGACTATTCATCTCGATCAATAGGTAATTGAAAAACACGACATATGAGTGGTTTTCTTCGATTATGAGATAGGTAATCGAAGAACACGACATATAGGTGGTTTTTTTTTATGGGAGTAAACAAGTTCTTAGGCATTTCATCAAACAATTGAATTTTATAAATGGGATCAAATTTTATATCTGTTTTGACTATCATTCTGCCAACTCTATATCGATATGATGTAATTTTTCTTAATAAATGTCTTCTTAACCCAACTAGTCAATTTTCAAGTAGATGATCCATTGTGTCATGTTTACTTGGAAGAAATCAAGAGAAAATAAAAATAAAATTGATCTTGTGTGCGAGACCCCTCAAAGGATGAGCCAACGAGATGTACTGGATGTTGACGAAGTCGCTATGACGTAGAGGAAGAGAGGGATGAGCTATCTTCTAGGTTGTTCGAATTGCTGGGCGTCCGAGGGAAATCAAGAAGAGGAGACCGAAGGTGCCAGAAAGTCTACCATCAATGGTGCTTGTAAGGTTGCTCAAAGGCAGAGAAGGGGCAGAGGGAGCGTTAGGGGGGAGACCGGGTTACCCTAGCCTTCAACTTTTTGACGCTCAAGTCAGATTCCGATAGAGTACATGAAAAAGGTAAACAATATTGTAATTGAGTATATACATATGATTGTAAATGCATACCAAACTTGCAAGAGCGAGCCTGAGGCGACGCTGAGTCAAAAGTGGTGCGGAGCTAAAGATCAAAGATTAGAAGACAGCTGCGCAGCTCCGAAGGTCAGAACACAGTAATGCGACCGAAGGATGAGATATGACAATGGATCGAAGGTCAGATGGCTCAAGGGTCGGAACACAACAGCAGCTCGTAGGCCGAAATACAACAATAGTGTCTAGATCTGTGTCGGGTACGGCGGCAAAGGCTGATCTGGGTCGGGGTAGTAGGATGTGGTTGACCTGTGTTGGATTGGTGCCGGATGTGGCTGATCTATGTCAGATAGGTGTCGGATGTGGTTGATTTGCGCCGGATCGGTGCCGACAGCGATGGATTGAAAACACTAGATTGGTATCGACAATGACTAATTTGTGTCGGCTCGGCGCTAACATGGTTGGGGGAGGTCGGACCTGCGTTGGTGATCATTGGTAGAGGTCGGATCTACCTCGACTCAGCGTCGATATGGTGGAGAATAGCTGAATCATTGCTGACAGTGGTGTGGTAGAGGGCGGTCAGGGCTAGCATGTGCGTGAGGAAGAAGAGAAAATAGCGGTCGACATCATCTAGGAGGCCTGCGTGAGAGGCAACCAACGTGAGGGAGAAGGCTACGGAGTTGGCCTGCGTCGGACGCAGTCAACAGCCATGGAGATAGCTACGTGGTCGAGCATGAGGAAGAAGATAGCGTGGCCTCTCATGAACCATCCCCCCTCCCTTGTCAAAACAAAGTCATAAAAAGGGACCCTATGGTGAAATGACCAAAAAACCCCTCTTGCCCCCTTTGACTTCCTCTATACCCTATATCACAAGTCTCCCCTCCAAGTTTAGTCAAAGGAGGCATGAGTCCGATTAACTGGACAGTTGTGTTGTAGCAAATTGTTAGAACGGGAGCGCCCATAGTTAACGAAAGGGGTGGAACCCTGCGAAACGTAGGGAGCAACTCCCTAAGAGTCGAAGCGAGCAACTAAAGTGGTGGAAGCAACGCCGATCGAGTGCAGGAAGCCAGACCAAGTTTTGACACCGAGCGAACAACGACTTTCAAATGTCCATGCAGTCAGGAGAGAAGAATAAGAGGGCTTGTCTTGTGACTCCCCAGTATCTACGAAGTGTTAGTAGGAGCCCTAGAGCCAATTATGTGATGATTGACTAGGGACATTTTGTATCATATTCTATCATTAATAAAGACATGTTTGGTTATTATACTTACTTTGTATTCTGTGTCGAATAACTAAGTATAATAATATCCATGTATAGTAGGTTCTTATCTATATTATATCGATTGGTTGAATCGATAGTGAGATAATGTAGAGAACACTACACTAAATTATTCCTAGTCAAGCATTAATATTCAGGGACAATATTAATGCATGGAGACTAACATGTAGGTCAACTGATGACTTGAGCTCACAAGTCATGGATATGTGATATCAAGTTGACACATGGGTATACATTGGAGAATGTGTACTGAATTACCCGCCATGAGAAAGTTTCATAGATTGTCATATGAGTGTCATAGACTTTCTCAGGTGACTATTGGTATGAATAGTCCTTAGACCTAAAGTCACTACGGTTCCCTACATAAGGAGTTATGTACTTTGATATCGTCAAACGTCACCCATAATAGGGTGGATTATAAAGGCGATCACTGGGTATGTAATGAATTATGTGGAGGGATGTGAATGATGTAGATGGGATCTATCTCTCCCATATGACGGGAGTGATATCTATGGGCCCCTTGATCGAGTAGGACTACTGAAACGCATGGTCATGCTCAAATGAGTTAATATGAGATATTGAGCTCATTTGTTTGAGTGAGTCTACTCGGGGATCAAGAAACACAAGATTGATTGAGGATGACACGGTTTATGCCTCATTGGTCAATCTAGATATCAAGGATAGAAGGACAAGGTCATACATTATCATAGTCACGGAGGTTTAGTCGGATCTCGACTTTTCTTGTTACTTGGGTAGCAATGATGCATTGCTAGATGCCACTCATTGCATATGTGTCTAAAGTGTTTAGGCGCATTGCCAACGTCACGAGAACCTATTGGGTCACACACAAAGGACACAATGCTTTGGGAAATCTGAGTGGGAGCCTGAGTTGGGAACTCGGGAGTCCGAGCCCGAGTTGGGAACTCAGGAGTCCGAGCTCGAGTTGGGAACTCGGGAGTCCGAGTCCGAGTTGGGAACTCGGGAGTCCGAGCCCGAGTTGGGAACTCAGGAAGTCCTAGCCCGAGTTAGGAACTCGGGAAGGCAGATCGGGAGATCCACTCGGCAGACTGGGTCGGCACTCGGCAGACTGGGTCGGCACTCGGTAAACTGGGTCGGCACTCGGCAGACTGGGTCGGAGCTCGGTAGACTGGGTCGGGAGCTCGACACTCGGCAGACTTGGTCGGGAGACCAGTCGGAAGCCCGAGGGACCAGGTCGGGATTAAAGGGAGATTCATTAAAGTGTTTAATGAAGGGAAAAGAAAAGATTCTTTTCTTGCATGAGAAATGATAAAGAGCCACATGAAAAGATGTGCTCTTTATTGGGAAGCCATAGAGACACAAACCTCTTCATATTCATGGGATGAATATAAAAGAGGGCCTTGTGATTTTGGATGAGGCTCTCAGTCTTCTTCTTCCTCTCCTTCTTCCCTTGCTTCTTCCCTCCCTCATCTTCCTCCTTTGGCCGAAACCCTACTGTAGGGTTCTTGGTGATCTGCGAGCTACCTCAAGTTGCTAGCACAACTAAGGTAGCTCTCCCGAAGTTGAGAGATTGTGTCCGTGTGGATACTAGTAGAGGCACGGACACTTGAACGTGCAAGAGATCTGGCACACCTTGGACGAGCGGGATAAGCAAAGGGCACGCTCCAAAGGTATACACAGTAGATAAATCTATTAGATAGATAAACTTCGTACTAGTTTTCTTTCGCATGGATCGCTCGTGGGTTCTTGTTTCCACTGCGTTTTTATGATTTTGTGCCGGGAGAACCCAACACGAAGTTGGGGAGAAAATTATTGACATCGTGCTCCAGGGGAGGCTTACCGACATAAAATAGCACCGTGCTCTCTTCGGACTATGTTCGAGTCAGGGAGAAAGACTTATTAGCATGTGAGAATCACTGGTTCGAGACTAGAGGATAATCGCTGGTCCAAGACCAATAAAGAATATGCTGGTTTGAGAATAGTGGAGATAGGTCGGCCCTAAATGGGGGAGGTTGTGCCCTGAGAAGGACAATATGCAGTGGAGATATTTGGTCAATGACTAGTAGAGATTGTTAGGACCGAAAAAATTTAAATATCTCCACAATAATATGGTATTATCTACTTTGGGTCGAAATCCTTATGATTTTGCTTTTGGGCTCTATCCAAAAGGCCTTATACCAATGGAGATATATTTCTCTTATAAGCCCATGATTTTTCCATGTGTTTTGAATATGTGACTATGTTTGTAGTCTTGCAACCCAACAATTTCCTCCTCAAGCAAAGAACCACAAGCCCCCACATGTGGAAAGCTTTTCCGTTTGATGTCTGATCTTCAATCTATCAGGATTTTCTGCCCTTCGGTCTACTCGAGCTATTAGGACTTCATTGCCTAGCCTCAACTAGGATTTCTTTGCTTGGTGTCTGGTCCTCTTGATCAAGACACAGGAGCTTATACTTTCTTTTTTAAGGTTGAACCCACATCATTCAATTAGACCATAGCTCCTATGCACAGTCGGTGGTTAGACCTTTTGGTAGTCTGAACTCTGATATTAATTGTTAAGACCGAAGAAATTTAGATATCTCTACAATAATATGATATTGTCTACTTTGTGTTTAAGCCCACATGATTTTTCTCTTGGACTCCACCCATAAGTTTTCATATCAATGGAGATATCTTTCTCTTATAAACCTATGATCTTTCCCTTATATTTTCGATGTAAGACTGTGTTTGTAACCTTGCAAGTTGCTACACAACAAAGATAGCTTGACCCCGACCGGGGGAAGTTGAGCCTTGAAAAGAACTATATGCTTGTCTGAGACCATTGAAGAATATGCCGGTCCGAGACCATTCAAGAATATACTAGTTCGAGATCGGTGGAGCTGGCTAGATCCCGAACGGGGGAGGTTGAGACCTAAAGAGGCCAATATGCTGGTCCGAGACTAGTGGAGGTAGCATGACCCCGAACAAGAGAGGTTGAGCCCTTAATAGCTCGACGCCAAACGGGGGAGGTTGAGCCCTGAACATTATGATATGTTAGTCCAAGATCAGTGAAGAATAAGCTCGTCTGAGATTAGTGGAGGTAACTCAACCTTGAACGGGGGAGGTTAAGTCCTGAATATGATAATATGATGGTCTAAGACCAGTGAAGAATATGCTGGTTCGAGATTAGTGGAGGTAGCTCGACCTTGAATGGGTGAGGTTGTGCTCTGAACAGTAAAATATGCTGGTCCGAGACCAATGAAAGTAATTAGACCTGGACGGGAGAGGTTGATCCCTTAATATTATTGATGCTAGGAGCATCAGATAATCAAAACCAATTTTGAAGTTGACAAAGGTTCAAAGTTAAAGTCTGTGGTGTTTTAATGTGTTATACTAAGTGTGCAGGAAAGTCCTAGAAAAACTAGGCATGAAGTCTGGATCTACAAGGTTGAATACGAAGGCTTGACCGAGGGTTGGGCACGAACACTTGGTTCAGATGACTGGGCACGAAGACCTGACCGGGGGTTGGGCACCGAAATCCTGATCCGGAAGATCGGGCAAAAATCTTAGTCAAGTGAGGACAATGGACAGAAGTCAAGACAGGTTGAGGTACGAATATCAAGAGATCCGAAGTCTTCGGAGGCCGAATAAAAGTCCAATAGGAGTTGCCAGTTGGCAACAAACAACTTCTTCAGAGTGAAGTAGGTGAGGACATGTTCTCCGGAAGAGAGAACAGTTGGTGTTAGTTTGTCCTAGGTTTTTAGTTGAAACCTGAAAGTCAGGATCGGACAGCATTGGTTGTCTTGCATACATTTTCTTTGCATATTATTGTTGGACTAACCCTGTGTTGTAGCTAACTGAATTGGAGACTTGCGGTAACTTAGGCGCCCAAGAACACAGGCACCTGAGAGGGCTTGGGCGTCCGTGTACCTGTGACTCAACCTAGGCGTGGCTGAGTTGACGTACACTAGTTGGAGCCTTCACATCAGCAACACAAGCACTCGAGAAGCTATCAGGCGCCTAAGTTGGGATAAAAGTTGGACCAAGAAGAAGATGAGACCACGGATGGATCGCAGCAACACGGGCGCCCCTATAGGAACACGGGCGCCCATATGACCCTTTATAAGGGATTTTCGACTAGAGACTTAGTACAATTTTCTCTCATTATTTATGCTCTCGTGTGCTGTGCCGAAACGATTCAGAGACGATGAAACGCTACTCTGACAATGACAATCTTCAACTTCCTATCATTTGTATTATCGATGTAAATTTCTATTACAAATACTCTTGCATTGTACTTAATCTTGTATACATTTCATGGATTCATAGTGATTGCTCAAAGTAAACGGTCAATGACTGTGAGTCTTGGAGTAGGAGCCATCACAAGACTTCGAGCCCAATAAAACCAACCTGTGTTAGCGTTTATTTTCTTGTGTTCTCTTTTATTCTGCTATGTAACTTGTTCAAGTCTGAAATGTTTTTCGAAGCGATATTCATGTTGGTGTAAAGAGCATCAGTCATGAACAGTCAACCTCTAGTGTTTTGATGTTTGACAATATACTAAGGTCTAGTCAAAGTGATCAAGGGTTAAGCCAAACAGGACCTGATGTTTGGTAGGGTAAACCTAGGTTTGATCATTTTGACAAAGGGTTAGCCAAACAGGACTTGATATTTAGCAGTGATAATATACTAAGGTCTAGTTAAAGTGATCAAAGGTTAAGCCAAACATGACCTAATGTTTGGCAGAGTGAATGGAACCCAGGGATGGCCAGTTTGACCAAGGGATAAGCCAAACATGTCTTGATATTTGACAGAGAAACTAATATCTGGTCAGAAAGACCAAAGGACTGAGCCAAATAGGATTTGATGTTTGAAAGAGAGTCTAGTCAGGTTTGGACTGAGCCAAATAGGATTTGATGTTTGAAAGAGAGTCTAGTCAGGATTAAGATGACTAGCAAAGAAGTCATTATGAAGGAAGAAATCCTGGTGAGTGAAGCTGGGTCCTAGTGAGTGAAGTTAGGTGGAAGAAATCCTGGTGAGTGAAGTTAGGTGGACGAAGTCTTGGTGAGTGAAGCTAGGTGGAAGAAATCCTGGTGAGTGAAGCTGGGTCATAGTGAGTGAAGCTAGGTGGACGAAGTCCTGGTGAGTGAAGTTGGGCAAGAAGTCTTGACTTGTAGGATTGAGCACAAAGTCCTGGTCGAGGATCGGGTAACGAAGTCTTTGCCTAGCGTGGAGTACGGACAGAAGTAGAGACGGGTCGAGGATTGGGCGTCTCAAGATCCGGGAGTTTCGGAGGCCAAGCACGAAGTCTTGGTCCGGGGGACCGAGCAAAAGACATAGCTGAGTGGGGATCGCGGACAGAAGTAGAGACGGGTCGAGGTCAGACGTCTCGAGATTCGGGTTCTTGGAAGCTGAGTAAAAGACCAACCGGAGGTCCCGGTTGGCAAAAGGCAACTTCTCCAGGGTGGAATAGGTGAGGACGCATTCCCTGGGAAAGGGAACAATAGGCGTTGGTTTGACCTAGGATTTCAGTAGAAATCCAAAGTCAGAACCAATCAATTAAGGCTTAAGATTATTTATTTTGTTGTGTGTTTTGTTGTCTTGCAGGTACCTAGAGTTGGAGACAAGATAGGAGAGCAGAACATAAAACAAACAAGGACCTGGGAAAAGGGGTTTCCAGGCGCCTGAGAAGTTGATGTTATTCCTTCGCCTAGTTCACTGCTACGGATCAATTTTGACCGCATGTGAGGCACCCCAGAAGCTTATCGGGCATCCAAGAAGCTAGTATAAAAAGGGGTTCAACCCCTCACTTCAGAATATCAACTT
This sequence comes from Boesenbergia rotunda, assembly GCA_024364735.1. Lineage (NCBI taxonomy): Eukaryota > Viridiplantae > Streptophyta > Magnoliopsida > Zingiberales > Zingiberaceae > Boesenbergia > Boesenbergia rotunda. The sequence continues at coordinate 251,618 of JAGFNQ010007099.1, read as the reverse complement.
TTTCATCTGCTTAATCATTCTGTGTGAAGCAAAAGTGCTCAAGGCAAAGCTCTGCAACCAAAGAGGCTCCAGGAGGAAGTGTGCGATGCTTCGGAGTTCCAGATTGGTCGGGATCGTCGATTTTGTTTGCTTTGCTTTTAATTTACAAGTTGTAATTATTCTTCATATTTGTGCTTGTATTTTAAACTATAAGACGAGTTTCTCCGCCTCCGGAAATGAGCCCACTAGTGGACTCACGCTGAGTACTTATGCCATGAACGTACTGACCCTGGGGGTTGGGAAGCAAGTAAATCTTGCGAGTTATTCTTGCTGTGTTTATGTTTAATTTATATTCCTCTGCGTACTAACACTCTGATAGCAAGAACGAATGAAGAAGATATGGCAAAATTTTTACGAGTTGATATTCACCCCCCTCTATCGATGCCACCGATCCTACAATTCACCCCCTTTCAATCGGTTTTCACGATGCTACAAATAAGAGTATATGCGGGTCTGAGACTAGTGGAGGTAGCTCGACCCCGAACGAGAGAGGTTGAGCCCTTAATAGGACTATATGTTGGTCTAAGACCAGTGGAGATACCTCGGCCCTGAATGAGAGAGGTTGAGCACAAAATAGAACAATATGTTGGTTCGAGACTAGTGAAAAATATATTAGTCTCAGACTAGTGGAGGTAGCTGTTGGTAGAATCGACCCAAGTGTGATTGGGTAGATCATGGGTTTTGATGTGTGTGTCAATATGATGAAGTTAGGGTTTTATGTTGATCTAATATGTGTATGTGAGTGTGTAGGTTTGCAGGATACACATTGACTTAGTTGGACGTCTTCGGGTCCGGTAAAGGATGACATGAGAGACAAGTTGTGGACTTGCATGCATCCGAGGGACCGTGGGCAAAGCAGGAACGATGAGCCGAGAGAAGCGGACTTCGAGGCATACGTGAAGAATGGCATAGGAGACAGGCCGTGGGCTTGCATGCATTCGAGGGACGAGAGCCAAAGTCGAAGAGGGCTTGAAGGCAACAGATCGAGGTTGCTGGAGTAGGGACGATAAGCTGAGGGAAGCGGACTTCGAGGCATACGTGAAGGGTGGCATGGGAGACAAGCCGCGGGCTTGCATGCATCCGAGGGACGAGAGCCAAAGTCGAAGAGGGCTTGAAGGAAACAGGTCGAGGTTGCTGAATGAAAAGTCGACTGAGTCGTGAAGATTCGAGTGCTGAGAGAACTGTACTTGGGAAGGGAAATCCTAGGGTTCGAGTGCTGAGAGAATTGTACTCGGGAAGGGAAACCCTAGGTGGCAATCGACTGGTCCTTTACCAGTCGACTGATGTAGAGCACAGAGAGATCAGTCGACTGGTAAAGGACCAGTCGACTAATGCAATTGACTGGGTAGTTGACTGGTGACCAGAATCCGAATCGTCAAGGTAGTGACCTTTGAATTCGCGAAGACCAGTCGACTGGTAACGATCAAATTAGGATCGAGCTCTATTTAAGAGTGCTCGTGTTTGACTACTTTTCTTTGGCGAAACAAGCTTGGTAAGAGCTTGTTAGTAGCCTCCAAGTGCTCAGGTCGTGTCAAAGGATTATGACGAGGTTTCTCCACCCACAAGGAACGACAAGAGATAGGCGGAGGTGCTTCGTGGAATCATCCACTGATGGATCGGGATCGTCCACCTTACGGACAACTGTGGAGTAGGAGTTTCATCTCCGAACCACGTAAATCAGTGTGTCTTTCTTAGTTGTTTGTTTTAGTTTTGTTATTCCACTTGCACACTAACAACTTGCAGGAAGAAAAATCGAGAAATAGCTATTCACCCCCCTAGCTAAACGGAAAGGTCCTAACAGTAGCTTGACCCTGAACGGGTTGGCTGAGCCCTGAATAGGCAATACTCTAGTTTTAGACTAGTGAAGAATATGCTAGTTTGGGACTAGTGGAGGTAGCTTGACCCTGAGCGGGGAGGATGAGCCCTGAATAGGATAATATGCTTGTTCGAGACCACTTAAGAATATACTAGTCCATGACTAGTGAGGTAGGTCGACCCCGAACGAGGCAGGTTGAGCCCTAAATATGACAATATGCTGGTTTGAGACTAGTGGAGGTAGCTCGATCCCGAATGATTGAGGTTGAGTCCTTATTAGGACTATATGTCGGCCCGAGATTTGTGGAGGTTGCTCGATCCCAAACGGGGCAGGTTGAACCCTTAATAGGATTATATATTCTGGTCCGAAACCAGTGGAGGTAGCTCGGCCTTGAACGTGAGAGGTTGAGCCCTTAATAGGACTATATATTGGTCCAAGGCTAGTGAAGACAGCTCAACCCCGAACCGGGGAGGTTGAGCCCTTAATAGGATTATATGCTAGTCTGAGACCAGTGAAAATAGCTCGACCTCAAACGGGGGAGGTTAAACCCTGAATAGGATAATATGCTTGTCTGAGATTACTAAAGAATATATTGGTCTGAGACCAGTCGAGGTAGCTCGAGCTCGAACAAGGGAGATTGAGCCCTGAATAGGATAATATGCTAGTCTGAGACTAGTAAAAGTAGCTCGACCCCAATGGGGGAGGTTAATCCCTTAATAGGAGTATATATTGGCTCGAGACCAATTGATGTAGCTTGACCCCAATTGAGGAAGGTTGAGCCCATAATAGGACTTTATGTGTTAAGACTGTTAGATGAGCTAGAAGGGGCGGTGGGGGGTGATTAGTTCCGATCTTTGCTCGATGAAGATTTGTTACGGCGGAAGAATTGAGAAATGCTAACATCTTCGATTTTACTTGGTATCTACCTCCTTGAGGTGGCTAATCCAAGGATCCACTCTCCTCATACTCTCATATACTATGAAAGATCTCTTTTATGGAGGCAGAGAAACCCGAACAAGCTTACAAGAAGATACAACAATAAACTCAAGCAAATACAAAATAAATTTTACAATATTAGCACATTTAAATTCTTGCTTGTCTTGCTTTCTTCTTCTTCTTTCTTGGAAAACGCTTCTTGAAGTGCAGCATATTCTGTAATAAAACATCATATCAACATATTGCTTGGACCAGCATCTTCTTCACTTGGACTAGCATCAGACCAGCATATTCTGTAATAAAACATCAAATCAGCATATTGCTTGGACCAGCAAGAATATGTTGGTCTGAGACTAGTGAACTTTTCTGCCGATCTCGAATGGGAGAGGTTGAGCCCTGAACAAGACAATATGCTAGTTTGAGACTAATGAAAATAGCTCGACCCCAAACGAGAAAGGTTCAGCCAATTAAGGACTTCTGTGCTTTATTAACTCCCGTTCGGGGAGGTTGAGCCCACTAAGGACTTTTCTATTGATACTTTATTAGCTCCCGCTCGAGGAGTTTATGCCCACTAAGGACTTTTCTATTGATACTTTATTAGCTCCCGCTCGAAGAAGTTGAGCCCACTAAGGACTTTGACGTTTTATTAGTTCCCGCTTAGTGAGGTTGAGCCTACTATGTACTTTTCTGTTGACGCTTTATTAGCTCCTGCTCGGGGAGGTTGAGCCCACTAAGGACTTCAGCGCTTTATTAGCTTCCTCTTTGGGAGGTTGAGCTACTAAGGACTTCGATGCTTTATTAGCTTTTGCTCGGGGAGGTTGAGCCCACTAAGGACTTCTGCGCTTTATTGGCTCCCGCTTGAGGAGGATGAGCCCCTTAAAGAGGCAATTGATGATGGAGTGATGTTGTTGGTCTGTGACGCGAACCACCTTCTTGTAAAGTTGCGGATAAGAGCAACAATACATATCTGAAATATAAAACTATATGCACTCGAACTTGATACACGACTTGAAGGTGACCTGCAACTATCCTGGAAATAATAGCGTGATTCCATGACTCCCGAACATCCGCGGAGTCAGGGAGAGAATAGTAATACAATCCTCGCTGGAATAATATCTTTATCCCTTGACTCAAAATGTCTGCGGAGTCAAGGAGAATAGAGTACCAATCCTTGTTGGATATAATAACTTAATCCCCCGACTCCCAAATATCCACGGAGTCAGGGCAAGTGTAAACTGCAGCTCTTCAAAAATAATATATCAATCCCTCGACTCCCGATGTTTGCGGAGTCAGGGAGAGAGGAGAATACCACTCTTTGGATATAATATCTCGAACCTCGACTCCCGAATGTCTTCGAAATCATGAAGAGGGTAGCATGCAACTCCTCAAAAATAATGTCGCGATCCCTTGACTCCCGAATGTCCACAGAGTTGGGCGAGAGTTGAATACATCTCCTCAAAAGTTATCTCGATTCCTCAACTCCTGATTATCCACAGAGTCGGGGAGAGAGTAGAATAGAGCTCCTCGAAAATAACATGTCAATCTTTTGACTCCCGAATGTCCGCAGAGTTAGGGAGAGAGGAGAATACCACACTCTGGATATAATAACTCGATCCTTAGACTCCTGAATGTTTGCGGAGTTGGAGAGAGTAGAATACAGTGTTAGATATCTTGGATATCTAGTGTGAATGGAAGAGAGGTGGTGGGACTTTAGTCCCACATTGGAACTTTCTAGTGAGTAGAAAGTGAGGAGGAGAATAAAGGGACTTCCTTGTGAGTGGGGCTTTAGTCCCACATTGGGAGTTTTAAGGCAAAATATTTGGTTTATATTGTATCACAAGCATGATAGTTGTGAACAAATGCTAGGGGAGAGGCTCTCTCTCACGCGTGGGTGCGCAGGGGGTGCAAATCCAGGGCCCGGATTTGTACTGAACCAAGTGAACTCGTGTGCGTGCACAACCCGCGCACGTCGAATGTCCGACCGGTCGGGGTAAAATTTGTCCAAGCAGATGAACCAACATTTTGTCAAATTGATTTTTGCTCAAATGTAACTGATGCATTAATTTTGATTAATGCAAGATCAGTAACCCTCAGACATTTGGATCTGGCCGGGTAAATGGCGATTAATTTGTCATTGAATGTTGCGGGGTCTGAGCCTATATAAGGAGGTCGTGACCGAGGGCAAAGATACAGACGCTACGAAATTCTTCTCCGCTCCACCTCGTTCTCGACCTCCGTTGGTAGTAGTCGGGTACCTCCTCAGTTCGCCACGAGCAACGAGTACTCCGTTGTGCCCGTGGTTGGCTGTTGTATCCTGAGAGATAGAGGTCCATCTGAGCCTTGAAGCACCGCCGGAGGAGGACGAATCTGTTTCAAGGAAACTGCGCTTCACAGGCCTCAGCAAACTCTTGTTCGGTCGGGAGACACCTGACTATTGCTCAGGAGCTCACTCGGCAATCTCGCTCGGGAGCTCACTCGGCCACGCGGGAGCTCGCTCGGCCGTTTCGCTCGGGAGCTCACTCGGTCACTCGGGAGCTCACTCGGTCACTCAGGAATTCCAGCTCGGGAATTCCACTCTGCTCGGGAGACATTTCTCCGGTCGGAAGCTTCACTCGGGACTCCACTCGGGAATTCCACTCGGAGTTCGGAAGACGCTGGTCGGATCGGGAGACTCGCTTGGGGCCTTCACTCGGGAGCTCGGGAACCTCACTCGGGAGCCTCACTCGGGAGCTCGGGAACCTCACTTGGGAGCCTCACTCGGGAGCTCGGGAGACTGCAATTTGAGGAAAAGCAACTCGGGCTACTCAACAGAGATAAGTTGAAATTAGTTTCAGTAATTTCAATTTATTGTAATTCGCTGAATATCCCCCAACATATAGCTCATCGGAGATAATATGACTCACTCCCGTTGAAGGAGAGAACATAATATGCTCGATCCTGCTGAGGGAGAAAAAAACTCACTCCTGTTGAGAGAATAGATCGATTCATCTGAAGGAATGACTCGACCCCGCTAAGGGAGAGAATATAATATACTCGATCCCGTTGAGGGAGAGAATAATGGGATCGATCCTTCAACTCCAAAGCATCCACGGAGTCAGAAAGACAATACAATATGAAATCAGGCTTGCCAATGAATGCAAACATCGAGTCAATCCATAAACACGACATTGATAGATAGAATGAAATATATAAAAACATTAATTTTAAATTTTGGATGAAAAATTTTAACATTAAAATCTTACCTATTCCCGAAATTTAGATTTTATAAACATTAATTTTTTAAACTCAGGAATGAAATCTATTTCTTAAACATTAAAATATTAGGGAGCGTTTGGTTTGCTCCGTTTTCTATTTTATTAAAAACCGTATTTTCTCATTTTTTAAAAAATTACTTTATTTCATTTTCTAAATTTTTAGAAAATGCTATATTTTTTTTTTAAAAAAAATCTAGAAAATACAAACCAAACACGTTTTCTGAAAAATCACATTTTCTGTGGAAAATGAAAATGAAAAACTACTAAACACAGTCTTATTCTCTCTAATTCTCACTTTCCACTTCCACGCCTTATTCTCTCTAATTCTCACTTTCCACTTCCACAACTTATTCTCTCTAATTCTACTTTCCACTTCCACGTATATATTAATAAACGGCAATTTACCAAAGGGTGCATCCAAGAATTGATATTTACCAAAAGACGTCTCATGGGTTCATTTTCACCAAAGGGCACACTAATTTTAGTGAACTTCCTCTTTTAGCCCTCCTGCTATGTACTGTCTTTCTCTTTCTCTCTCAGCAACAAATTCTGAGAAGTCTGTACGTGATGTTTCAGACTTTTATTTTAAAACAATATATTATGGAATCAACGGTAAACTAAAAAATATAAGGTAAAATCGAAAAAATATTTCAGTTAAAAAATATCTCATCTAACTTATTTAAAAATATAAATAAATAATTTTTATATTTAGTTAATAGAAATTAATATATTAAATAATATTTAATAAATATATTAATGTAAAAAAAATCAAAAAAAAGAAAAAATTAAAAAAAAAAAGAGCGTTGGCCTGAAATATTTTATTTCAGGCCTAGCGTGGGCCTGAAATTTTTTATTTCATGTCTAGCGTGGGCGTGAAATCTTTTGATTCAGGCCCGACGTGGACTCAAATTTTTTTTCTATTTTAAAAATATATTAATATATAAAAAAACGTGTCAAAACACTTAATTTCAGATTCAAATGCAGGGCCTGAAGTCATCCTAGGAGTGTCTGAAGTCAAATAACTTCATATCCTGTAAATAATTAATTTAATAAATAATAATTAAATATAAAAAATATTTTTAAAATTAAAAAAATCTCAATACCCTTGGGGCCTGAAGTCATCCGACTTCAAGCCTAAGAAGGGCCTGAAGTCTGATGACTTCAGGCCCTCCATAATTAAATATAAAAAAATATAAAAAAATTTTTTATAAAAAGGTATAATATATAATTATATATTATTTATAATTTTTATAAAAAGTATAATATATAATTACATAATAATAAAATGTTATTATAATGAAATCTAGATATGGGAGGTACATCAGTGGGTTTTGGTCAAAATCCACTGATATTTCTAAACTATTCCTATTTCATTGGTGATATCTAATATATAGATGTTTGGACACCTAAAATATCATCTCCTACCTCTACCCTCTCTATTCATATGGAGTTTTCAGAAATCCAGATATGATAGGTCTATCAGTGAGTTTTGGTCAAAACCCACTGATATTTCTAAACTACTCCTATTGCATTAGTGATATCTAATATATAGATGGTTGGACACCTAAAACATCATCTCCTACCTCTACCCTCTCTATTCATATGAAGTTTTCAGAAATCTAGATATGGGAGGTCCATCAGTGAGTTTTGATCAAAACTCACTGATATTTCTAAACTACTCCTATTTCATTGGTGATATCTAATATATAGATGTTTGGACACCTAAAACATCATCTCTTACCTCTACCCTCTCTATTCATATGGAGTTTTCAGAAATCCAGATATGAGAGATCCATCAGTGAGTTTTGGTCAAAACTCACTGATATTTCTAAACTACTCCTATTTCATTGGTGATATCTAATATATAGATGTTTGGACACCTAAAACATCATCTCCTACCTCTACCCTCTCTATTCATATGGAGTTTTCAGAAATCCAGATATGGGAGGTCCATCAGTGGGTTTTGGTCAAAACTCACTGATATGGGAGGTCCATCAGTGAGTTTTGGTCAAAACTCACTGATGGACCTATCATATATGGATTTCTGAAAACTCCATATGAATAGAGAGGGTAGAGGTAGGAGATGATGTTTTAGGTGTCCAAACATCTATATATTAGATATCACCAATGAAATAGGAGTAGTTTTGAAATATCAGTGAGTTTTGATCAAAACTCACTAATAGACCTCCCATATCTGGATTTCTGAAAACTCCATATGAATAGAGAGGGTAGAGGTAGTAGATGATGTTTTAGGTGTCCAACCATCTATATATTAGATATCACTAATGCAATAGGAGTAGTTTAGAAATATCAGTGGGTTTTGACCAAAACTCACTGATGGACCTATCATATCTGGATTTCTGAAAACTCCATATGAATAGAGAGGGTAGAGATAGGAGATGATGTTTTAGGTGTCCAAACATCTATATATTAGATATCACCAATGAAATATGAGTAGTTTAGAAATATCAGTGAGTTTTGATCAAAACTCACTAATAGACCTCCCATATCTGAATTTCTGAAAACTCCATATGAATAGAGAGGGTAGAGGTAGGAGATGATGTTTTAGGTGTCCAACCATCTATATATTAGATATCACTAATGCAATAGGAGTAGTTTAGAAATATCAGTGGGTTTTGACCAAAACTCACTGATGGACCTATCATATCTGGATTTCTGAAAACTCCATATGAATAGAGAGGGTAGAGGTAGGAGATGATGTTTTAGGTGTCCAAACATCTATATATTAGATATCACCAATGAAATAGGAGTAGTTTAGAAATATCAGTGAATTTTGATCAAAACCCACTGATGGACCTCCTATATCTAGATTTCATTATAATAATATTTTATTATTATGTAATTATATATTATACTTTTTATAAAAATTATAAATAATATATAATTATATATTATACCTTTTTATAATTTTTTTTATATTTAATTATGGAGGGCCTGAAGTCATCAGACTTCAGGCCCTCCTTAGGCCTGAAGTCTGATGACTTCAGGCCCCAAGGGTATTGAAATTTTTTTAATTTTAAAAATATTTTTGATATTTAATTATTGTTTATTAAATTAATTATTTATAGGATCTGAAGTTATTTGACTTCAGACCCTCCTGGGATGACTTCAGGTCCTGCGTTTGAATATGAAATTAAGTGGTTTGATACGTTTTTTATATATTAATATATTTTTAAAATAGAAAAAAAAATTTGAGTCCACGTCGGGCCTGAATCAAAAGATTTCACGCCCACGCTAGGCATGAAATAAAAAATTTCAGGCCCACGCTAGGCCTGAAATAAAAAATTTCAGGCCCACACTGGGCCTGAAATATTTTTATTTCAGGCCCAGCGTGGTCCTGAAATAAAATATTTCAGGCCCAGCGTGGGTCTGAAATCTATTGATTTCAGGCCCAGCGTGGGCATGAAATCAATAGATTTCAGGCCCACGCTCTTTTTTTTAATTTTTTTTACATTAATATATTTATTAAATATTATTTAATATATTAATTTCTTTTAGCTAAATATAAAAATCATTTATTTATATTTTTAATTAAGTTAGATGAGATATTTTTTAATTGAAATATTTTTTCGATTTTACCTTACGTTTTTTAGTTTAGCGTCGATTCTATAATATATTATTTTAAAATAAAAGTCTGAAACATCACGTTCAGATTTCTCGAAATTTGTTGCTGAGAGAGAAAGAGAAAGGCAGTACATAGCAGGAGGGGTAAAAGAGAAACTTCACTAAAATTAGTGCGCCCTTTGGTGAAAATGAAATCATGAGACGCCTTTTGGTAAATATTAATTCTTGGGTGCGCCCTTTGGTAAATTGTCGATTAATAAATTATAGGAAAACTATTATATTTTATAGTGAAAAATGGATATCCAAATTTAATAAATTAGTTTTTATATCCTAAATTTTATATTTTAGATAAAAATATCTAATATGGATAGTCAAATAATCGTAGTTGAAAAACAAACAAATATGTGTAAAAGAAAAATAACAGGAATACCAATAATCATAATAATTATTTTTATGATAAATAAAATCGTACCTTGGGATTTTTAACTGTCTAATTCACATTAAGACTACGTTTGATAGGGGGTAATGTAATCCGGTCTATAATGTAATCAAGTTTGTAATGTAATATAATGTAATCTTGATTACATTGTTATGTTTGGTAATGAGTTGTATGTAATCTTTGATAACCATTATAAGTTGGATTCTTTTGTTTGGTGAGGGACAATCGATCTTGTAATGTAATCAAGATTGACGATCGGCCGGCGGCGGCGGCCGACCGACGGCCGACCGGCAGTCGCCGGCGGCGACGGCCGGCCGGCGACCGACCGGCGGTCGCCCGGCGGCGGCGGCGGCGGCGGTCCCCGGTGCCCGGTCGACGCCCGGTCGGCGGCGGTCGCCGGTGGCCGGCCGGCGGCGGCGGCAACGGTGGCCGGCCGGCGACAACCGACGACTGTCACCGCCCGGCAGACGACTTTATAAGCTGTAATGTAATCCAGATTACGGAGGTTTTGGTTTGTAATCCAGATTACAAATCATAAACCTCTTTTGTAATCGAGATTACATTACATGACAATCTTTAAGTGATTCCAAACAAAGAAATTCAACTTGTAATGTAATCTCGATTATATTACAGGATAGATTACACCCTACCAAACGCAACCTAAAGGTAAGACAACAAGCTTGAATTGCATCATATATGGCCTTGATCTGCAATTCATACCTTGAGTCAATATAAACATTAATATCCACCAAATAACTTGGACACAAGCAGAAGTTTCTCCCATACAAAGGTAGCCAAAGAATCTGCAATTCTACCAGTATTGATGTTCACACCATAATCTGCACCTTCGACTGTTATAGTCGTGACTTTCAACACATGTTATGTGGAAAGAAAATTAAAAAAAAAATCAATGCTCTCATTTTCGCGAGGAAGCTAGGGCTGCATGGGCAGCCCGCGCCCGATTGTATGGCCAAGGTTGGACGGGCGCTCGATCGCATGGCCAAGGGTGCACAAGCGCTCGGCTGCCTGACTACCCAGCCAGGGCAGGGGCTGCATGAGTGACCAACCTCACGATCTCGCAGTGGGGCTACACCCGACCTCATGACCTTGTTGCGAAGCCGCAGCCATGGCACGACATGTTCGTGATCACCGTGACATGATCACAACCATGAAGTGGGATGAGGCCGGTCAGTCAATTATATTGGCGTGTTGGAAAATTCGCATTTCAACCTAAGACGGATTGTAGAGTAGGCGAAATAGTCGACAAGCCCGTCAAAAATTAAAAAAACTATATAAAAAAATGAAAATAATTAAAATTGGATTATAAATTAGACGGACGAGTACATGATCTTATTAAATTTTGAGCAATGATAGGGAGAGTGAAAATGGGAGAGTAAAAATCATAGTAAATGATGTGGCATGACGTGCACTACAAAAATAATAAGAAATTGCGACGGACTTTTTTAATCACTACAAGAAAAAATGCTTTTCATGACATTGAAAAGTGTCATCATATATTACTTATACTGGCATTTTTGATATAGTGACATTAAGTTAAAATGTCCTCTATAGTGATATCGTCTAAAGTCTTATCACTTATAACAATTCTTAATGTCACTATAAAATAACAATAGTGACAACACTAATAGCATGAATAATTATTATAGTGACAAAAAATAGTGTCACTATAAGATTTGTAATGACATTTATACATGTTGTTTTATTATAGTAATGATGACAAATTTATATGTCATTTAAAATTATTTATCAAGACAATTATAAGTGTCTTGAATTTTATTTATAGTCATAATAAAAAATGTTACTAATGATAATTTATAACGTTAATTTAAAATGTCACGTTATGTAATTTATAGTGACACATATAAATGTTTACTATATTAGTCTATAAGGACATTTAAAATTATCATTAATAGTTACATTTTGAAATGTCTTCATATGAGTTTTACAATGATATTGTTATCTACATGATTTGGTGTTCTATTGTGACATAAAAAATATCATATATTAATAAATATCTCACCCATTTTCAATATTTTCATGATATAAATATTTACGCATATAACTAATTAACATAAACACAAATTAAAAATTTTAAATTGAAATTAAAATGATAATCAATAATTGTCAATTTTTTTTACAATATAAGACTGTCAAATTGATCACCTCAAAAAATATTTATGCACTAATCACAATCACAAATGTACCCAATGTATTTAGTTTAAGAACTAGCAAAAAAATTAAATCTCTCCTAAAGCAAAACATAACCAAACTTCCAAACTTTGCTGCATCTTTAATCTTCAACCATCATATTTTAAACAAAATCCAATATTCTTGTCACCTACAAAAAAAAAATCATATACTAATTAGTTTGTGTAAATGAAATAAAATTAAAGAAGTATATAATAAAGAAAAAAAATATATATATAATCTACATCTAGATTTTTTTCATAAGCAAACCAAACCAACAAATGTTAAAACTTAAGTAGAAGGCAAGATGACCACGGTAAGGTTGCAAAATGAACACGATAAATAATCAACCAATAGATTTGAACACGGTAAAAGAATATAATGCAATGTCATGCCATATAATGAATACGGTAAAAGAATATAATGCAATGTCATGCCATATAATGAACACGGTAAAAGAATATAATGCAATGTCATATAGATTTGAATTCCTCCTACATAAAAAAAAATATAGGTAAATCCATGAGGTTAAAACTTAAAAGAATATATATGATTATGTAGATCATAGTTACTAATTGCTAAAAAACCAATTATTTTCATTGCCTTCGATAAGATAATTGTACAGTGAACGAATCAATTTAATGGAAAGGGAAAGTCGTTCAAGTAGTAAGATCCTGGAATTCAAGCTCTAAACAAATATATATATATGCTGATATGCATGCATATGCCTCCACCATTTAAGAGTATACAAAATAATCTCATGCAAAACAATTTTCTAATTGTAAAACACATCAATAAAGACGAGAGTTGATAAAAAGATCAATAAATTTACTTATTAAAGAAGATACGTGGGTAATAAAAAACATGCATATCTAATCAGTGAAAAGGCAACTCAGAAAATGATGAAAACAAAAGGGAACTCAGAAAATGCAACATACAGGTGTAATCCAAATAAAGCTTTTCCACTCCAGTTATATTGTATATATTGAGGAAGTACTATGGTGGCACAAAGGCATTCTACTACATGCAGTTTGACAAAAACTAACATAATGAGGTGAAATGCAGAGAGTATTAGCAAACATCTTTTTTGCTATCAGATTCTCTTCTCAATTTGGATAGAACCGAAAACTAGGATAAGAGAAACACCTTGACCATTGTCTCATGCAAAGCAGGCTTCTCAAGATACTCTCTTGCTTTAGCTGCTGCATATGGCTGTACGATATCACTAGAGCAGTTATGTGACCAGAATGAGGGATCTACCAAGTACATAAGCAATAAATGGTGTGAACCTGTAAATTCTCATTGTTGGTGATAAACTGAACCACACGATACCATTTGTCATCACTAACAAAATCGCCAGCTTTATCAATTAACTGAAGAATGATGTCAACATACCTACAAGTAACAAGAATTGAAGTTCCAGACAACATGTCAAGAATTTGAAGGGAAAAGGAGATTGTGATGAATTTCTAGTAAAAGAGTTGAATTTAATATAGAAAATTAGCACACATCAAAACATGGACTTCGTTAAAAGAAACTATTCATGTGTGGTTTAGTATATATAGACGAGATAATAGCGACAGGAAGCAAGGTGAGAAAATACAGAGGTTGAGGCAATCCTGAAGGAATATGGAAATAGAGAGGGCACAGACCTGGCTATGCTTTGCCAGAGAAAGAAAGGGAAAGAGGAGGAAATAAAAGAAATAAGATATGGACAAGTTTGGTAGAAGACTGATTTGTGATTTGGAATGGAAGGAGCGAGAGAATTTGATTAGCTGCATCACTAGTATTTTAGTCTCAAGAGCTTTTACAATATTAACAAAGTGTAGAATTCTAGATTAGCATCTCCTTCTTAATGGTAACTTAGATTCCCTTGCTTGAGGAAATCTTTATTGCCTTAACAATTTAGACCAAGCAAAGGCATAACCAAGAAGAGAAATTAATATTTGAAAATTAAAAGGAATTAATCAAGATCAGATCATACCAAACATCACATAGGAGCCTTTTTGCCATTTATGCATCAAAGGTTAAGGACAAACTAACTGGCCACGGTATTGTTATAAATTAGGCCAAAATTTACAATTGAAACAATCATAATGATATAACTAAATACATGATGTATAGTTATGGAATATATTCATTAAGGAAATTACATTCTGTGATAAAAAAGAGATATTTGATTAGTCTATTCAAGCATTCAAATTCTTTCACTGATGCTTGGACAAAAAAAAAAGAGAAACATTTGAGAGATGCCAATACAAATTATATAAATGTGAAACAAGTTCTTTGATATAAAAATTGATACATACCAAGACAGATCTGGAGCAAACTTCTCTGCTAAAATAGCAGCTTTGAGTGCCAATTCTTCGCGCATAGCAAACTCTGCTGTGTTAAGATACTGAAGAGAAATAGTAGACAATTCGTGAGGATGACAGATGACCTCCTATTGCATAATATTTATGTACTTAAAACCACAAAAGAGAAAACCAAAGGCCTTGAAGAACCCGATACAGTTTGGTAGCAATTGGAGAATGTTTTAATAGCAGTAGACTAACAAGTTTTAAGCAAGGAAATGAAACACGTTGTTTACTCACGATCAGCACAGCTTAATTAGCACAAGTAGAATTAGTACGAGTAGCACAACTTTAAGCAAGGAAATGAAACGATCAGCACAGCTTAATTAGTACGAGTAGAATTAAACTGTTTACTGAAACAAAAACACATTGTTCTTGTACCTCATCCATCATAGGAAGGAACTCGCTAGCTGGTTGAAACAAAACAGGGTTGGCCTACATACATCCACACAGCACGAGCAGGGATCAGTAACTGTCAAGGGAAATAAAAAATGGTAGTGTTTGAGTGCAGAGGTAGAGACAGACCTTTGATTTTGTATGCTTGGTGCTTTTGCTAGGACCTTTTATGTCCATGTCGTGGCTCCTAGCATAGTACAACTCCTTCAATCGTACAAAATTAAACACCTAAACATGCATATTAGGGTGAGTTCATGAGAAACAGAGTCATCCCGACTTCAACCTTTGACATGTGTAGAGAAGACAAGGAAGCTCTCACCTTGTTCCTGCATCTGCCACTCACGATAGCAGTTGGGAAATGTCTCGCTACGTCTCGAACGACCACCCTCATCTGAATTCAGGTTGTGATTAACACGCAATTTGGATTTTTCACGGAAAGTATTTTTTTTGAAAAATAAATGAAATTGTGAGGACTCACCGGCTCCGACATGAAGGCACGGTCGGGATCATCAACGATAGGCGCCAGAGTGCCGTCGTAGTCGAGGAATATAACCATTTGCTTCCCCTTCGACGCCGCGATGATGTCGTCGAAGTTGCTCAGCGCCGACGGGTGTTGCGTCTGCGTCCTGCAATTCCCGCCAAATGAGCACCATTGTCACAAAATGAAAACAGAACAGTTTCGGAAGCAAAGCTTTAATTACCAGCCAGTCCTTGTACTCGGCGTCGTCGACGACGGCCAAGGCGGAGGCCACCTTCGGGTGGGTGGGGGAGGAGCTCGCATGGAGTCGACCAATGTGCTGGTCCTCCCGCTCGCCATGTCGAGCTGGCTCAGGAACCGCTTGTTGTAGCCGACGCGGTGGAGGCCGAGGCTGGAGGATCGCGGCGGCGGGAAGGAAGGGAGCGGGCGATTTAGGGTTCGCGGTGGTATTTGCTCGATGGCCTGGTTGAGTTGGAGGAGTATTTGTTCGCATGAAAAATTTAATTAAACAAATTAAAAAGAAAATAAATTATCTGTTTTAATGAGAAAAAATTTAGGTTTATAAAGACATTTATAAATGTGTCATGATAAAAGGTTTAATCAGATGTTTTACTTATAAAATTAATCTGTTTTAATAAGTGTCATTATAATTAGTTTATAATGACATTTATTATTAAGTGTCATAACGTAAATGTCACAATAGGTCTTTTTTCTTGTAGTGAATAGTCCGTCGCTAGTGGCGACGGATATACAGTATCCGTCGCTAGAGTTGCGCGTCAAGTCAAACCCCTGAATATAGCGACGGGCTTGGTCAAAGTCCGTCGCTAAAATTAAGCGGCGGGTCAAACCCCTCAATATAGCAACGGAATTGTTCAAACCTGTCGCTAATATGCGAAGGACAAGTTAATCCGTCGCAATAATACTTAAAAAAGGTGACGACCCCCTTCCCCCGCGGCCACGCGAACCCTAGCTCGATCTCCCCTCTTGGATTCTCCTCCAACGATTCTCCTCCGGCGAACCCTCCTCTGATCCCAGATACGCGAGCTAAGCCACATTTCCCGTATTTTCTCGTTTGTTTGTGCTTACGCGGCGGCGTCGTCTTCTCCGGGCAGCCACGGCTTGGCACGGCCGCGCGTGGCCTCCTGCGGCCTCGCGCGGGCAGGCGCGGCCTCCCGCGGCCCCTCGCGGGCAAGTGCGCCCGGTCGCGGCCCAGCGCGGTCGCTCGTGGCCTGCTGCGACCGCACGCCACCTGTTGCGGCCGCGCCCCGCCTGCTGCCGCCGCACCGCGCCTGCTGCCGCCGCGCCGCGCCTGCTGCCGCCCGCCCCACCTGCTGCGGCCGACCGACGCCTCCTACGGCCGGCGACCCATGTGGCCGACAATCATTCAATTAACTGATTAATTAAATAATTAATCAGTTAATTAATTAGTTAAATTATCATTTAATTAATTTAGATAATAATTTCCTTTGTTAAATCATTAATTGTGTAATTAATTGATCAAATGTTTGATTTATTTTAGATAAATTGTTTGATTAATTAGATTATTAAGATGATTAATTGTTTGATTAATTAGATTAATTGATTTATTATTTAGATCTTGTTTGATTAATTTTAGATTAATTGTTTGAATAATTAGATTAATTTGTTGATTAATTATTTGATTAATTAGAATAATTGATTCATTAATTATATCATGTTTGATTAATTAGATTTATTTTTTAGTATAGCATCAACGGATTCAAGCGATGAAAACTTACATGTTAATTTAGTTCCATCAGATTAGGATGAGTTAGATGTATTGAACATTAACTATGATGTTTGTATTAAGATGAGTTGTTATTTTAGTTCGTTCTGCTTGTATTGAACATTAACTACGATGCTTGATTATCCCTTTGCTTGCTTTATTTACATTGTCTTCATTTGCATGTTTCCATTTGCACTCAGGATTACTTAATTTTGTTTTACCTATTCTTCTTATCTGCCTAAACTTTGTGTATAATCAGGTACCATGTCTGCACCCTGTGATCATCAGATTAGACTTACAGTCGTCGGTGACAGGCATACCTATTCTTCTTATATATTTTCTTATAGAATTTGCTAATATATTTTATTTTTTCCTACAGTTTTATACCCGATGGGCATCAGGTGTCATCTTATATTTCTAAAAAAATTACGGTGAGTTTTTAGTAAGTAGTTTAGATGTATATTTAATTTGATATTAAAACTTTTTTTCATACTAACCATTTTTTTTACAGAAAAGGTATACCTGGGAGGAGGGTGCAGAGGAGCAATTCAAGAGGACGTGGAATGCCTACTGCTCCAAATTATACAGGGACATGGTCTACAAATGAAGAAAGAAGAATGATAGGCCTACAGAGGTCCCTGAGACGATTTGGGCAGCATGGCGAGCAGTCTGGGATGACCAACCCTGGCAAGAGAATGCTGCGATTGCTCGAGGCAATCACAATTCAGAGCTTGCTGGCCCCAGCACGGGATCCACGAAGCACACTGCAGGATCCCGTTCCATTGTCCAGCATGCCAGTGATTTGGTAAGTAGTTTTTATTTAGATTATTAAAGGCATTTAGTATGTTTTTTTGGATATGTTTAATTATTATATTTTGTGTTTACATGCTGCTGAGCTAGAGAGACCTCCCACTAGTTGGGAGTTATTCAGCAAGACCCACAAGAAAAAAGATGGGTCTTTTGTCAATCGTCGCTCCCTAGCAATCAATGTAAGTATATTAATTATATTTTATTTGCCTATTCATTATATATAGACTAATTAAATTTTTATTTCACAGGAAACAATGACCACTAGAGTTGCTGAGGCACAGGCGTCTCAGCTTGCTGCAGAGGGGGAGGATGCACAACCTCTTTCCACAGACGATGTGAATCGGATTTATTTTGATGTCGTCGGTGGGAAGAAGAAGACCGCCCTATACGACCTGGGCTCTCAGGCAAAGATTACATATGATCAGATGAGAGTTCCAGATGTTAGGGGCGTCCAACATCCTCTACCTCTAGTGAGGTTCATCATTTGCGGGAGGAAAATAAAGCCCTGCGGACTCGAATCACGTCGATAGAGTCGACGTGGGCCGGGAGGGACGCAGAATGGGCTAAGAGGGATGCAGAGTGGGTTGAGAGGGACGCAGCAAGGGATGCTGAGTTGAGAGATTTGCGGGCTCACTAGGCACACACTGAGGATGTAATAAGAAACATGCAAGCTTTTGCAGCGACCCTATCGTCGATGACACAGATGCCAACCCTTCCCGCCCCTCGTTTTGAGTCTCAGGATACACAGATGCCAGCCGCTCCCGCCCCTCGTTTTGAGTCTCAGGATACACAGGATCCTGAGCATACCACAGAGGAGTAGAGATATTATAATGGTATGATCTATTTTTTCTCTAATTTTTTTCAGTAACAATGTATTAAGTTATTATATTCATAATGATTGTTTTCTTATTACTTCATTTATGTTTACAGATTCCACATTATCAGAGTTGAATTCAGATTTCTTCTCTTGCTTGAAAGGTATGAATATTGGATATTATTCCTTCATTATTTTTTGTTTGTTATTTTTCATTTACATATTTAATATTATTAGAGTTATCTTCTATTTGTTAATTTTCTTCTATTAAAGTTATCTTCTATTACATATGCTTATTTCATTTCTTATTTCTTATTGGTATCAATTCAGATTTCTTTCTTTATTGGATTGCTTTCTTATTGTTTTATCTTCTATTGTTTTATTTCTTATTGCTTACTTCTAATGCTTTCTTATTGTTTTATCTTCTATTGTGCAGGTTATTCCTTTCCATCCATTATTCACTCTGATATTCATGTACGTAATGATTCTCTACTAATCTCTGATTTTTGATGTATATAATTTTTTTTATTTACTCTGACTTATGTTTACTTTCTTTTGATGTATACATTTGGATATTACTCTTGTTTGGATTCGATATTGGAAATGAAAGTTTAGATGCTTACTCGTATTTGAAAGTTTGGATTGTATAAGTTTCGAAATGAAAGTTTGGATTGGATAGTGAAATATTTACTCTTATTTGAATGTTGTAATAATTATTTTTGTTTGATGTTTGTTTGGATATTGTAAAATATACTATTATTTGCTGTTTGTTTGGATCAGTTGATTATTATTTTGTGTATATTATTGATGTATCTATGGGATGTTGTAAAACAATATTTGGCTATGAAATTTTTTCCAGATTTAGCGACGGTTTTTTTAAAAAATCGTCGCAAATAGCGACGAAAAATTGACTTTTCCGTCGCTATCACGATAGATTAGCGACGTATTTTGACTGTATCCACGATAGATTAGCGACGGATATTGACCAAATCCGTCGCTATAATGAATGAGTTGCGAGATATTTGACCGTCCGTCGCTAAATTCTCTCGGGACACGTCACCATATATTTAGCGGGTGTTTGTGACGGGCTTATATGTTCGTCGGTAACTTACCATTGCGCCGGCTTATATGTCCGTCGCCAAATCATATTAGCGACGGGTTTTTCCCCCCGCCGTCGCTACTCCAGCACTGCGACGGGTGTTCGCCCGACGGCGCTCAATCCGTCGCTATTCTGTCGCTATTAGTGTTTTGCGACGGAATAGCGACGGATTTCGTCCGTCGCTATTTGCTATTATTTTTGTAATGACGGCATGACGTGACACTTTACATGCACACATCCGATTATCGCTTGGACACCATCGGCGGCCTTCAGCCGCAGCCCCGAATCAAACTATATCCTTGGGGGCACGGTGAACTCATCGGAGATCATGCATACAAGGTGCCACTTCATTCACTATGATTTTCGCTCTCCCATTTTCACTCTCCCAATCATTATTTTGCTTTAATTTGAAGTTTTAGAAAAAAAATCTCAACTCCCTAACCATTCCAAACTCATCATAGGTCAACCAAGCTGGATTCATAACCTAAGTGACTGAGTCAGTTTATTTGGATCCGTCTTAAAATAAATTAATAAAATTTTAACCCAATCAATTTAAAACGTTTGACTAGATAAATCATTTCGATGAGTCTAATCAAATTAACAACTTTATTGATGAATCCTGATAGACGACCAGCAATCTTCACGGGATAAATTAATAGTTAATATATGAATATTATCACCTTAAAATTTAAGGATCAAAACCTATCTAATTTAATGTACCCATCCTTTTCATATGATTGTCATAATATCTAAATTAATAATTTTCATAAATTTTCTTTTCTATATTAATTTTGATATGAATTAATTAGAGTTTAGGATGAATAAATCGTGTGGTATTAGGGATGATAATTTCACCCGAATCCGACGAAGAATCCGACATCCGACCCGAATGGAGGAGGATATGGAGGGACTACCAATATTCAATATTCGACCCGAATACCTGATTAAATAAAAAATATATATATACATTAAAGATTTTTTCTCCAAAACCTACTAATAATTTGTATTAATGTTAGAAATAGATTATATATATGTTTAATCTATTTTTAAAATTATAGATATATATATTTTTTAACTTTAATGTTAATTATAATATATTTTTTTCAATGATATAGTTGGATAGAAAGAAAAAAAATTATTAGTATATAAGATATCTGATTCTTTAATTGATATGAATATACTCGATGGATATTCGATACCCGATAAATATAATTACAGAAGATATAAAATTCGATCCGAATCCTACCTATTACCATTCCTATGTGATATCACATGCACTAGAATTAATCAACACCGTCGGGGTAGGTAGATGTGACGCAACTGCCTATTTAAATTGAGAACATGTTAAATCTCTCCTACCATAAAAATTCAAATCTGACTATCGTTATCTCTATTTATAATAATCATCATGTTGACCTCAGCAATGCTGACATGAGATGATGAGGTCAACATGTCGGAAAGGTTGGATGCCAGCATGGGCCCCAGACCGAGCCCAATTACTTAAATCAATACAGTTGGTCGCTCGACGTGGGCTCCAACCCAATTTGCCCGAATCCACGCCGGCCTACGCCTCATTTAATATATTTTTTTACCGTATCGCTTCCTTTGTTTCATTATTTTTGCCATTTTTATTTAAAGGCCTACAGCGATTAGGGCATCCACGTTTGTTTGTTAATGTTATAATATTCACCATCTCATAAAAACCATGAAATCCACATACTATATATACATTATCTATGAGATCCACATACTATAACATGTTCAATCTTTTATATTTATTTTAATATTAATATTCATTATTTATGAAATTCATATACCACATATATATATATATATATATATATATATATATTATATTAACATATTTATCCTCTAATATTTATTTTAATATTAATATTTATTTATAGATAAAATTTTAATTTTTATTAAAATAATTATTGACGTTATATAAATTTATTAACCCGTTTAAATATTTTAATTTTATTTTATTAAAATAATCAGATTGGATTTTAATTTTAAAATTTATTTTTTATTTTTTTAATTAAAAAATGCAATAAAAACCCACGTGGGGTTGGCCACAAGCGCCCACCCCACACTCTCGCATCGGTTTTTTGAATAAAAATCTGCATTCAAGGCGTTCAATGTTAATAACGCCGTTGCCCATTGATTTTAACGTCGTATAACGACTTCTAAAATGCATCGAAGTGGATGCTCTTGTAAGTAATTGAGGGGGAAAACGACTTGATGAAAAATTCGGAGTAAAAAATTTGTTTATTGTGCTTTTCTGAGCTCGAAAGTTTAAAAAACATGTACTTTGCAAATTTTTCATTTTTTTAAAAAAATATTTAATTTGAATTTAAGTAAAGTATATAAATTATACATACAGATATATATATTTTTTATAATCTAGACGTTCAAACCTCCTTACAGGCCCGATTAATTCGGTAGTGAGCGACCCCCGGTTCACCCGGAAGTATTTGCAGTAGTGCATCGGCAGTCGACCTCCTTAGTTCGTCCACCACTTTAGGGTTTCCCAGGCCCTGAATCGGGAACTCGAATGGTTTGATTACCGAATACATCAGGAAACGTTCGCAGTAGTACGCCGACAGCCGACCTTCTCAGTTCGTCCAGCACTTTATGGTTGCCCAGGTTCTGAATTGGGAACTTGAGTCGTGGATCTGAGAAATATTTATAATTCCAAATTCACTAAAATGTACAGAGTTATTACCTATAATCTGCCAGTGGTTTTCCCTATCCCCCTCCGATTAAATCAATACAAGAAGTTTTTACTCTCCGCAATAGTGATTCATCGATCTACGGTTACTGAAACACCGGGCAGACTTCAACAATGACGTAGGGAGCGTCCAACCCACCGACACGGAGCGAAGTATTGGTTTATCGAGGCTTTAGCTTGGGCACATTTTTTTTTTTTTGTTAACGTGCAATGATACGGTTTCCCAAGCAACAATTGGTATCCACGTGAACTTTCAGCCCGGGTAAATGATAGTCAATATTATCCCGGTAGATTCTATTTTCTGGTTCCACATTAAGACTGTCTGCATGAAACTTTTATCATGCGGAGTCTTAGGAAAGAGTAAGTTTATTGTACACAGTTTATTGTAGTTGATAAAACTGTCATTAGACTTAAGTTTCTTCCTTTATTTCGGCAAATTGGCAGCGTGAAACTATGAATACTGTGGAGACAACAGGTAGCGTTTGGCGGACCTAAGACTCCGTCATTGCGAATCCATTCGGGTTCATCCATTCAAGATGAACTCAAGTCCAATTAGATTAGCTCTTACAAATTCAACTCCAATTAGCTAGACTTAGAACTTGATCAGCGCACTCGGGTTGAGTCATGCCAGCTCGTGGTCGAGCTCTAGTCAAGTCAACCGACTCTTGGCTGAGTTCAAACCGAATCAACCCGAGTGACATCCGAGTTAAGTCTTGCTAGCCAAAGCCCAAGCACGTCGCAGCAAATACAATAGCACGAAGGGATATCACGGTTACAGTAACATGAAGGGACACAATAGTTACAACAATGCCAGTTAAACCCTTTAGCTAAGAAGAAAGAGGTGTGTTCTTTTTACATCCTGTCCATCTCTCTGTTTCCATATAAGGTAACGATGACAACAATGAGATACGTAAGGTGTATGATATTGAGCCCTGCTATTTCGGACTTCCTTATCTCACCTTCCAACTTTCCTCTAATATGACTTGAGCATTGAAGGGTTTCGCCAAAATTTTGTTGGATTCGACGGGGTCCAATCCATTATGTTGGCCTACATATTATACTTAATTGGTTTAATCCTTAATAATTTATTCAATTAGGCTCAATCACTAAGATCTTGATGGATGGACTAGTGATTATATTTTTTTTATTGGGTCGGTCCCACCTCCTGCTCTATCCATTAATAATTAAGGTTTGTTGTTATTATAAATAGGTACTTAAACCTAGCCTCCTATATGCATACTTTCACAATAACAACTTACGATTAAAATCCTAAGAAGTACACACGAGAATCCATCTCTCCTTGTAGAGTAAAAAGCTGAAGATCGAGTCCTCAATAATATTGGCGTTTAACTCAGGTAATTCTTATTCTCTAAATCAATTTATATACTTGATAAGGTCTGTTTTATGATTGAAATCTTGATTATAACGTCAAGCTTATGTAACGTTCTACCGTAAATGAGAGTTTAACATTTAGTATTAGAGCGAGGTTTATTCAAGTATATGAATTGAAATCATACGTTATCACCTGTCAACTTGTGAATATATGCTGATATTACATCTAGTCGTTTGACGCCTTACAAAGAATGATGACGACAAATAACCTATATTTACAATGAATAGTATGTTTCAATCTTGTTTGTTATGAATATGAGAAGTCAATCTGCGTACTCAAGATAACTACCTAAACTTGTGCGAGGTTTGATTGTCGAAAAAAAAAAATGTTAATGCTCACGAATGTATGCAATAATTTCTTTTTGTCAAACGTGGGAACGTTCTGTTTTGAATGGTAACGTGATTATATCTTCCAAATTATGTTGATGACAATTAATGACATAATTAATTGCTAGATATAGATCGACGTTGCATAAGTTATTTCTTAATGTAGCAGTATGAATAATATTATTTATTAAGATAAAAATGGGATTAATGTGTGTAAATGTTTATCATAATTATATTAGTAAATAATGTCTATATTATCTTAATTGATTGATAATTTAATTGTACGTAAATTACCATAATTATGTGATTAATGTGTTATGATTTACTATAATTATATTAGGAAATAATGTCCATATTATCTTGATTGATTGATGATTTAATTGTCCGTGAATTTACCATAATTATGTGATTAATGTGTTATGATTTTCATAATTATATTAGGAAATAATGTTCATATTATCTTGATTGATTGGTAATTTAATTGTTCATGAATTTACTATAATTATGCGATTAATGTGTGGTGATTTACCATAATTATATTGGAAAATAATGTCCATATTATCTTGATTGATTAATAATTTAATTGTCCTTATGTGATTAAGGCAACTACCATATTATTCATTAAAATAAATTGTATGTGAATTTATGCTTAATTGATGATTTAATTGTTGACTTATCATCTCGTTATTTAAGGCATTAACGAGTTACAATATCCTTAATTTATTTTTAAATCGTGATTATTATTTTCATGTATATAATTGTGGTACGCATGATTGAAAGCATGACATAAATACATTAAATGTATTGTATGACTCTTATTTATTTTCATCATAAGTCGGTCCAACAGAAGATTTATTAATTAAATAAATAGAAATAACGAAATCACACTTATGTTCCATTCTTAAATTAAAATCAATAATTGGCCCAACCAAAAATTATTATTTTAATTATTGAATGGAAGTTATTATAGTATGAGTTTGTCTTTTGCCCAACGGTGAGGTGAATTCAACTATAGTTATGCCAAAGTTTTTATGGAGAAAATTTTTATGCATTTGTTACAATCGGCCCAACTGAAGGTTGTAATATTTGTTATTTTCTCGATGAATAATGTATGTCATTATTATCTATCATAATTTGGCACTAATGTAATGTTTAATTGTAGTCTGAATTTATTTGTTGTCCAACGGTGATATAAATTCAATTCTATAATTACGTTAAAGTGTAATGGAAAAATTTTATGTGCATTTATCGTAATCGGCTCAACGGAAGCTTATGATATTTTGCTAATTTCTCAATGAAAAACTTATGTAATTATTTTTCATACTTTAGCCTAATGCATAGAGGAGAAAGCTTAAATATATTTTGTAGTCGACCCAATAGAAGGTTGCATGAATATAGTGTTTCTTAGTAAATGAGTTTATTTTTCCCATTAAAGTGTACTTCTTCAATCGCTTATGTCTTATGATTATGATTACTAATGAGCATGTTTTATCTCTGTGATCTTGCTTCAATTATGAGCCAAATCGCGTCTATTGAAACTCTAACGGGTAGCAATTTTAAAAAATGGAATGAACAAATTCGTCTCGTCCTGGGCGTTATGGACCTTGATTATGCCTTACGGGTTGATAAACCTACCCCATTTTCAAACACTAGCAGTCAAGATGAAAAGTTTGCTTATGAAAAGTGGGAAAGGTTCAACCGTTTATCACTTATGATGATGAAAGGTTCCATATCGTCGGACATTCGAGGAGGCATGCATGATTCTAAGAATGCTAAGGACTTCCTCGATTCAATTGAGGAGCAATTTCAAAATTCTTCTGAAGCACTTGCTACCACACTGATCATCAAAATGGTAACTTCTAAGTATAACGGCCTTAGTGGTGTTCGTGGGCATATCCTAAGAATGAATGATATGACTACTCAGCTTAAGGCCATGGACATGGAGATCTTTGAGGGCTTTCTCATTCATTTCATTATGACATCTCTTCCTTTTCAGTTTGGTCCTTTCAAGATCAATTATAATACTTAGAAGGAGGAATGGAATATGAGCGAACTGATCAGTATGTGTGATCAGGAAGTAGAAAGACTTAAGGTTGAAACTCCTGATAGTGCCCACTTTACCACTCAACGATAGGGTAAGAAATGAAAATAGCATGGTAAGCATAAAAGACATGTGAAGAAAAAGAATGATGGGAATAAGGTAAAGACTTCAAGCTCCAAGACTCGCAAATGCAACTTTTGCCACCAGCCTACTCATTTTCAGAAGGATTGTCCAAAATTCAAGGAGTGGTTAGCTAAAAAGGGTAAAATATCTAATTATGTTTGTTATGAATCATTTTTTGCAAATGTTTCTACTGATACACGGTGGATTGATAGTGGTGCTTCTATACATATTACTTGTTCATCGCAGGGATTCCGTTTCGTGAGGAAGCTAGATAAAGGAGAATGCAACATTTTGGTTAGAAATGGAAATAAAGTTCCAGTTGAAGTCGTAGGAACTCTCCCTTTGTTTTTGGAGAGTGGTTTCAAACTGGATTTATTTGATATTGTTTATGCTCCCAGTATTACAAGAAATCTTATTTTAGTTTCTCGACTTGTCACTCATGGTTATTCTGTCTTGTTTGAGAATAAAAGTTTTACAATTTCATTAAACAAGATAATTGTTGGTTCTGGTATTTTAGAGGGAGGCCTCTTTAAACTATGTTTAAATGTTTCTTCTGCGAACATATTGGAATCTATGCACAAAACTTGTACGATCCAAATTAGCAACAAAAGGAAATTAAAGGATGAGAATTTCTCAATACTATGGCACGAACGCTTGGGCCATATACGTCGAGACAGAATGCAATGTCTTATCAAAGATGGAATACTTCATTCGTTAGATTTCTCTAATTTTGACACATATATTAAGTTTATTAAAGGGAAGTTTACGCAAAAGAACAAACGTGGTGCCACCAAATGTAATGGACTATTAGAACTGATTCATACTGATATCAGTGGTCCTTATACTCCTGGTATTCATAGGCATCGCTATTTTATCACCTTTATTGATGACCACTCTCGTTATGGATATATTTATCTCCTTCGTGAAAAGTCTGAATCACTCTAAGTTTCTAAAGATTATAAATATGAAGTTGAAAACCAACATGATCAAAAGATTAAAGTGGTTCGATCTGACAGAGGAGGAGAATATTATGAAAGATTCTCCGACTCAGGTTATAATCCTGGACCTTTTGTCTTATTTATGAAAGAATGTGACATTGTTGCTTAGGTTTCTATGCCAGGCACGCCTCAGCAAAATGATGTCGCTGAGAGACGTAATCGTATCCTTATGGATATGGTCCCAAGTATGATATGCCAAACTCCTTTACCTGAGTATCTTTGGGTTGAGGCTCTTAAGAAAGCTATGTATAAACTTAATCGTGTTCTTACTAAAGCTACGCCTAAAACACCTTATGAAATGATTGTGCAGAGGAAACCAAATATTGGGTATATGCGTGTATGGGGATGCCTTGTAAAGGCCAAAAATTTACAACCCAACTATACGAGAGCTCGAACCTAAGACAATAATTAAGTTGTTATTTCGTTGGTTACCCAAAACGTTCAAAGGGTTATTGATTTTATTGTCTATCATATACCATGAGAATAATCGAAACTAGACATGCAATATTTTTGGAAGATGTTGATAATTATGGTGATAACACATCTTGCAAAAATATCCTTGAAGAGGAACGTGAACTTTTAAATGTTCCCATTATTTCAAGAGATTTGATTATGAAAGTGATCGTAGGTCGGCAAGAGGGGAGTGAATTCCCCCTGAAAATGAAAACTCGCTATCTTTTGTTTATCTTAAACAAAGATGTTACTTAATTTAAAAAATAATAAATAACATAAAAAATGAAGCAATAATGAAAATAAAGAGACAACCGAATTTTACTTGGTTTACAACCGGAGAGGTTGCTAATCCAAGGCAGAATGCAGCTCGATTCTCCTGAATAAACTCCTTCGGATGGAGAAGCCTCTTATACGTGGAAAAGCTCATAAAAACACTGAAAAACAAGAAAGAATTCGTATGCAGTTGATCAATGATTTGGAATTGAGCTTTGGGAGCCGATTTATCGCCCCGGTCAACTCTATCCGAATGCTGATGTGACACTATAGGGGCGCTCGAATGGTTGAGGGTGCCTAACACGTGACTTGTGCGTTATCTGATGAGCAACGTTCACAAACGGCTAGCTGGCAGATAAAACTTACTCTCGGGAGCCTGTATGCACTTGGGCACCCGGGAATAGGGACACCAGAGTGCATAGGGGTACCCTCATTCACGGGCGCTCGAGTGCTCTCGTGTGCCCGAGTGACTTTTGGTTAGCAACTTGCTGATCAATCTGCAGCGAGTCTTCTCGGGAGATTTCCAGGCCTTTCAGAGTCGGGCTCACCCGAACCCTCCTCCGGCCTTCCCCTCAAGCGAGCTTCCTCCCGGCTTCTCGTCCCTCAGACGTCGCGCAGTCCTTCTCGCTCCACCGGCGTACTCTTTCGCAGACCTCTGCATCCCTCGGATGCATCGAGCCCGTAGGCTCTCTTCCTGTGCCATCCTTCTCGACTGCTGCGTCTTTCGCCCAACTTCCTGCGCTCCTGTACACTTAGACACAGGAATTAAAATACCACAGGGCATAACTTAACTCGGTTGACGACATCAAAACCTACCTAGGATACTTACAATCTCTCCCTTTTTAATGTGCATCAACCCAAGTTAAATTAGGGTAAACGAACATAAAAAAAAGAATAAAATATAACAATGTAAGCACACAAAAAAAAGTGATATTTGAGCCTACCCCCTTAACTTAATTTTATTTCTCCCCCTTGATTATATCAAAAACTTAAAACATGTTAAGGGAAATACTTACAATAATTTATTAAAAAAAACTTAATTCAAAATTTAAATTTTTTGAAACTTTTTGATAAGAATTTTAACACAATTAAATAGTTTTCAGAAAATCTAAGTTTTTAAATTTTGCTTTGATCATTAATTTTAAAAATGTAAAGTCTACTTTTGGAAAAATGGTTTTCAAAAATTTATTTCTATTTGAAAATTTATCAAATTTTTATATAAATTATAATTTTCATAGAATTATCTCCAGAACAATTGTCAATGTGAAAATAATTTTCTAACTTTTTGAAAATTAATTTTGAATTCAATGTTGATAATTTGGAAAAATAATTTTAAATTTTGATTTCGACATCAAATAATTTTAAAAATTTTTCTCAAGGATTAAAAGATAATCTCCAGATCCCAAAAAACTTAGATTTAATGAAATTAATTTTAAGTATTTTTAAAATTTAAAAATACATTTTTGAACAAAAATCATAATAAATCTGTTTATTCGTAAAAAAATTCTAATTTTTTTTGTAGATATATCAAAGCAAATTCTATCAACAAAAAAATACAAACTAATTTTTTCCCTACAACAATTAATTTAAAAAAAACAACTAAAGCATTTAATTGAAAAAATAATAAATAAATACCATTAAACAGTTTAAGATAGATTTTGGAATCCAATATAAGTTCTTTCCTACTAGATTAACCAAAAATTTAGGTGGAATATAAGTCTTTGGAATTTTTATAATTTGATCCCTATGAAATTTAAAATACTAATTAAGCTTACCATAATATCTAATTTTTAAATTTCGAGAACAATTTGAACATGCATAGTTATTTTATAATTTTTCAATTTGAACTTTAAAATTTTCATTTTCAAATTTTAACTTATTATACATTTCTAATGGACGTGAAGAAGATAGTTTTCTTTTTAATTCTAGATTTTTATTTTTCAATATACACATAAATTTTGTCATTTGTTTAATACCAAAATATAATTGGTCAGGAGGTAAAAGACGTACCTCACTTACCATATCCTTTCTGAAGTTCGAGGCTCCCCCTTCATCGTTGCCGTCTTCTGACGTGACTCTCCCTTTATCGATGCTCTCATCTTCCTGGTGTGAAGCTATTAGTGCAAGTCCAACATGTTCCTCGAGATCTGAATCTTCCGATGAGGACTCGTCCCAGGTTGCCTTTAGATTGTGGACTTTTGCCTTTGTTGACCCTTTTCCTTTGTTCTTCAATTTAGGGCAACTTTCCTTCACGTGTCCCTCTTCATTGCAGTTGTAGAAGCTAATCTTCTTTTGCTTTATACCCTACACTTTACTAAATTTTTTAGCTTTAAAATATTTAGACAACTTCCTTACCATGTACGTTGTGTTCTCTTGATCTTATGAGGATTCCTTTTTGTGTTGGATTCTCCTCGTGCTTAGGACGATGTTGTCTGTTTTACTTTTTCTTATGCATCAAGATTTGTGAAATTCTAAAATCGAAAAAAGTTACTCTAAGGTACTTACCTCAAGATCCTTAGGGATGTCGTAGGCGTGTACTATAGTAGTCCAGCTCAGGGTTCTCGGGAAGGCATTTATTGCATACCTTGGAGCGTCCTAATTCATTACCGACTCTCCGAGGTCGTTGAGTTCCGTAATTTGCTCCTTAAGTTTAGTGTGCAGTTAAGCTACTGACTCTCTTTCTTCCAGTCGGAGGCTGCTGAGTTGATTCTGAAGTAGGTCTCTTTTTGCTAATTTAGCTTCGGAGGTACCTTTGTGATGTTCAAGGAACTTTTCCTAAAGTTCCTTTACAGATCGGTAATTCCCGATTTGGTTGACTTCTTATGCAGGTAGTACGGTCAGTAAATGGAATTCTGCTTTCTCGTTTGCCACAAAGACAGCCAGCTCCTTCTTTGTCCACAGGCTTTCCTCTTTGGGTTTGTCGTCAGCGTCCTTGGGAACTAAAAAATCATTTTTCATAATTAAAAATCAATCGAAATCACTTTTAAAGAATATCTGCATCATGCGCTTCCAACTCGTGAACTCCCTCTCGAACTTTGCCGGGTAGATAACCGGTCTAACCATTTTGTTGATTGCTTCAGACGATGGTTAGTCCTTCTGGAGCGACCTTGCTCTGATACCAATTGAAAGTGATCCTAGGTCAGGAAGAGGGTGGTGAATTGCCCCTGAAAATGAAAACTCGCTATCTTTTGCTTATCTTAAACAAAGATGTTAGTTAATTCAAAAATAATAAATAACATAAAAAATGAAGCAATAATGAAAAGAAAGAGGCAACCGGATTTTACTTAGTTTGCAACCACAGAGGTTGCTAATCCAAGGCAGAATGTAGCTTAATTCTCCTGAATTAACTCCTTCGGGCGGAGAAGCCTCTTACACGTGGAAAAGCTCTGAAAAACAAGAAATAATTTGTATGTAGTTAATCAGTGATTTGGAACTGAGCTCTGGGGGCCTATTTATAGCCCCGATTAACTCTATCTGAATGCTGACGTGACATTATAGGGGCGCCCGAGTGGTTGAGGGCGCCTAACACGTGGCTTGTGTGTTATCTGATGCACAACGTTCGCAAGCGACTAGCTGGAAGATAAAAGTTGCTCTCGTGCGCCTGTACGCACTAGGGCACCTTGGAATAGGGTCACTCGAGTGTATAGGAGCACCCTCATTCACGGGCACTCGAGTTCTCTCGAGTGCCCGAGAGACTTTTGGTTAGCAACTTGCTGACTAATCTCTAGTGGGTCTTCTTGGATGATTTCTAGGCCTTCCAGAGTCTGGCTCACCCGAACCCTCCTCCGACCTTCTCCTCGAGCGAGCTTCCTCCCGGCTTCTCGTTCTTCGGACGTCGCGCGCGTCCTTCTCGCTCCACTGACGTACTCTTTCGCAGACCTCCGCGTCCCTTGGATGCACCGAGCCTGTCGGCTCCCTTCCCGTGCCATCCTTCTCGGCCGCTGCGTCTTTCGCTCGACTTCCTGTGCTCTTAAGCTCCAGCACACTTAGACATAGGGATTATCATAGGACCTAACTTAACTCGGTTGACCACATCAAAACCTACCTGGGGTACTTACAGATTATCCTTGATTCTATGGGAGCATCATCAAATAATGAGACGATGCCTAATGTTTCGGACCACATTGATGAACCTTGTCCAATTACTATTCATGACCCACCCTAATGAAGGTCAGAACGCATGAGAAAGCCAATTAGTCTCGATGATTTTGTCTATTTCAATGATCGTGCTAATTCCATTGGGAATGATCCTGCATCGTTGAATGATGTGATGACAGGTGACCAAACAACTCGATGGCTTGAAGCCATGAACGAGGAGTTGAACTCAATGAAATTAAATAATGTTGGGAACGAGATGGCTAGAGAGGGGGGGTGAATATAGCCAATCGCTTCTTTTTTGAAAGCTTAGCAAGTTTCTGCACTTGAGATTATTAATAGCACAGCGGAAGTATGGGAAAATAAAACTTGCAGAAACTACAAAACAAAACCTAACTAGCAAGATTAGCAAGATCGCTAACAAGGAGATTTTACAAGGTTCGGGGATAACTTACCCCTACTCCTTGGCGTGCCCTTAAGGTGCGATCCCTTGATCGTCGGCAGATCAAGCCCCGATAAACACCGGATATGAAGCAACCTCCTTCTCGGTGGAGAAACCTCCCCACAGTGTGTTTCAAAAAATGATATAGAATGAGTACAAAGAAACAACAACAAGAAGGATCTTACTCAACCACTTATCAAGAACAAAACATAGCAAGCTTCCCTGAGCTCCACCCAGTGGCGATCTCACGCAGACCCGTGTCTTCCCACCGTCGGACTCCAAGCCTCTTGTTTTCTCCTTCAAGTGCTCAAGTACGATGATTGCTTCCCAATAGCTTGCTTAGAATGATTGAAGAACTCAAGAACGGCAAGCTTGTAACGCAGGAACTGAAGAGCTTGAAAAACTGAAGAACTGATTCGTTTGATTGTTGTTACAAAACTCTCCGTTCTTCGTTCCTTTTTGTTTCTCCGCTAAGCGACAAGTGACAACATCTCTGTAGCTCCCAGCTACTCATCTGCCAACGCCAGCCTCTACTGAGCTATCTCTGGACTCACTGAGCTCCCCTCAGTCAAGCTCCAGCCTCAGCTCCAGTCTACAGCTCGCTGTTGCAACCTGAGATGAGAAAGGGACAAACCTGCTCCAAGGAAAGCACTCTTTGACTTCTCCTTGAGTGTTTGAATCCTCCCTTGTCACCTGAAACTCAATCAGAGCATTAGAGCAGAAAATCAAGCAGCATATCAACATACATCAGCAAATCAGATACGATCAGACGCTTTGACCACGTCTGACAGTGAAATTTGAATTAAAGTGATCGGTCACCGGACCGATCCAGGGTGTGTGGATTGGTCACCAGACCGATCCACTGCTTCGCTGGGATTCCCAGCTCTTGCAGCTGTACACTCCTGATCGGTCACCAGACCGATCAGGGTTAAGCCTGATCGGTCACCAGACCGATCAGAATGGATCCTGATCGGTCACCCAGACCGATCAGGGCAGATGAACAGTTACTTTTTAATCAGATCCAAGATCCCTGATCGGTCACCGGACCGATCCAAGACTTTGATCAGCAGGGGAACTCACTCACCGTTTGCTCCCTGATCGGTCACCAGACCGATCAGGAGCAAGACAGCAAGGAAGCCGCCTGCTCCCTGATCGGTCACCGGTCCGATCAGGAGCCACACAGTAGATTCTCAATCTCACTGTGCGCTCCCTGATCGATCACCAGTCCGATCAGACATAGCTGGATCGGTCACCAGACCGATCCACTAAGGAGCAGCGTGCCAATATCCCTGATCGGTCACCAGACCGATCCAGTGACTTAACCCTAGCCCTCCAAGCTAGGAATTCATCCACCTTAGCCCTCCAAGCTAAGGATTTTTCCATCTAACTCTCCAAGTTGGGAATTTGCACCTAACCCTCCAAGTTAGGACTTTTCACCTAGCCCTCCAAGCTAGGACTTTTCACCTAGCCCTCTAAGCTAGGACTTTTCACCCAACTCTTCCGAGTTAGAACATCATCCAACCTAGCCCTTCAAGCTAGGCACCTGACCCTCCAAGCCAGGACTTTTTCACCTAATTCTCAAGGATGGGAATTTGCACCTAACCCTCCAAGTTAGGACTTTTCACCTAGCCCTCCAAGCTAGGACTTTTCACCCAACCCTTCCGAATTAGGACTTTTCCAACACCTAGCCCTCCAAGCTAGGATTTCCCACACCTAACCCTCCAGGCTAGGATTTTTCACATCATGCCTAATCCTCGATCAGGACTTAATCATAATCATCATAATCATCACACCTAACCTCCCAGGTTAGGATTTTTCATATCATGCCTAATCCTCGATCAGGACTTAATCATAATCATCCTCCTAAACTAAAATCGTTGTCAACACCAAAATAACAATCAGGGCCAGACTACATCAACAATCTCCCCTTTTTGTTGTTTAACAACCCGATTTTAAGTTTAGGGATTCTCAATCAATATTCCAACTCTAGAATCATAGGGGAATCCAGATCCTCCCCCTACAACATGATCATGCTAAACTTAACCAACCACACTCTCCCCCATTGTCGAACACGAAAAGGGTCTAGACGGGTTGTTAAGTTCAACCTTACTCCCCCTCAATCCTAGAGGTATCCCAAAACATCAAAAATGTGATAGTTTGTGGAGTGATCATACGAACACATGTGAAAAAGTATAGCAAGACAAGGCAATCACATGCATCATACGAGTATGAAATAGAGATCCATGCCGTAATAAACATAAATATCAAGTAGACATGGCAATGTAGGCATGAACATGACAATTAAACAATCATGCAGATAAGAGACAGATAAGCAATATGGCATCAACAATAATAGATAAGCATGAAAACATCCGAACAAATAGCAAAATACGTGTGACTCTAGGTCACAACAATAAAGTCAGAGGGCATACAGCCCAAAAGTATCATAGGCAAGTACTCAGTGTTAGTGATATGAGAGAAGTGTCCTAAGGCAATCACCTTATGATTGTAAACATTTATTTTAATAAATGATAATTCACTATTTGAGTATACATGTTTGTGTATTTGATTGAGATCTTAAACTCATCTACTAAATGTCCGCAATACAATTCACAGCATAAGAGAATTTGTGATGGGATCACAACTAGTGATTATCTCTACATGTGTAATTGTGAAGTATTGAAATTATCCCTAGTCGATGAATTGATAAAAACGGACACTATCAATTCTGTTGAGACTAGCATGAGTTATTCTCTAATCAGCTGATTCTCACTGGATGGTAACATTGGGATGTCCGGAGATAAACATGGATGCTAGTTAAGGGAACTAGTTCATTGGAGTGACTAGCTGTAAAACTTCATATGGTAATCTACATAGATTTGTCAATGAAGTTCTTACTGCAGCTTAAGTGCGATGTTCCTTTGACTTGCGGTGTTCAAGTCATCTTGGTCATGGAGACTCATACTTTAACATCTTAAGCAAGCATCTCCAAGGAGGTGTGGACCCAGGAT
This sequence comes from Boesenbergia rotunda, assembly GCA_024364735.1. Taxonomy (NCBI): domain Eukaryota; kingdom Viridiplantae; phylum Streptophyta; class Magnoliopsida; order Zingiberales; family Zingiberaceae; genus Boesenbergia; species Boesenbergia rotunda. The sequence continues at coordinate 215,757 of JAGFNQ010007099.1, read as the reverse complement.
GATTGGGTATGAGCCGAAGTGCCCGAAGATGTTTGAACAGCCTAAAAAGGATTCACCACTCCTTGCGAGGAGATGTATACCCAGGCCTATCGTCGGATTGTTACTCAAAGCCTCTGGCCAGAGCATATCATGTTTAGAGTGCGAGTCTCTTAAATACATGAGAGTAATTAGAAATCCAAATGACGAGAAAGACACTACTTGAGCTAGGTGTGACGTAGTCAGTCTAGTGGGGACTGACATAAACAGACCATGTCCTGAACCAAGTGGGTATAAGATGGTGAAGGGAATGAGGCACGATTTATTAGAGCTGCTGAAGGGTTTCAGAATTACTTCTGAGGTCAACCGTTGATCTTTCGATTAATTGGGGGTCATGATGTACTACTAGGTGCCACTCATGATCGTTCTATAATTAGTTGATTATAGACGGCCAACATAAATCGAAAGTCTATTTAGTCACACGCACTACGAGTAATCCGAGGGATTTAAAACGAGTTGAAAATTGGATTTTCCAATCAAGAGAAATAAGTCGAATCTGAATTTATCAGAGGCGCAATGGAAGCTAAAAATGGCTAAGTCTTTTGAAGGCTTATTGGGCGAATTAAATGAGTTTAATTCGCGATGGATTCGGCTCGGTTTGGCCGGCCAAAGAGGGTGTCCACCCTCTTGGTTTGGCCGACCAATACAAAGGGGAGAAACCAATTTAATTGGTTTAATTAATAAAATAAATCAAGTGCGATTTGTTTTATAAAAATTATGGATAAATAAATTTGTTTTCAAGGAAATTAAAATAAACTTTAAATAGTTTATTTTTATTTTATAAAATCAATTATGAATTGATTTTTCCATGATAAGAAAATTTATATAATAAATTTATTTTTTTTATGAAAATTAAAATGAACCATGGATTGATTTATTTTATTTTATAAAATCAATTATGAATTGATTTTTCCATGATAAAGAAAAATTTATATAATAAATTTATTCTTTTTATGGAGATTAAAATAAACTTTAAATGGTTTATTTTATTTTATAAAATCAATTATGAATTGATTTTTCCATGATTAGAAAATTTATATAATAAATTTTATGAAAATTTATTCCATAATTAAAAGAGAGAAGTATTTGTTTTATTATAAAGTTAGTTATAATAAAACTTGGTTTAAACGGAATAATTCATAAGAGAATTTATAGGATAAATTTGTTATGAAAATTCCGTTAAGAGGGAGACTTGGCAAGGGAGATGATACTATATAAAGGAACCAAAGGCAATCCCTTAATTCCAATCAATTGAGTCATCAAGAGATTTAGAAGCTCTCCCTCTCTCTCTTATTCTCTCCCTCTCTTCCCCTTAGGGTCGGCGCCCTCTTTGCATCCTAGGGTCGGCGCCCTCCTTGAGTGCTAGGGCTGGCGCACCTCACACAACCCTAGGGTTGGCGTGAGTCGACTCCATCAAGTAAAAGCCAAAGAAGAAGAAGAAGAAGCGGGTGGCATCTCCTTCCTTCCCGGAATTTGGATTCCGATTCTTGGTGGTTAGTTTCCTTTCTTCTTTCTTGATCTTCTAGTTGTGTCTTCGGAGAATCTAGTAGTTCTCGTCGGCACAAAACTCGTGGCTTTGCGAAGTCATCCCGAAGAGAACTCGGCGTGGACGCGAATAGAGGCGGAGCTTCCAAGGGACGCTACGGTTGGATCTCGTCCCTTACTTCGAGTTACGAGAGGTACTTAGTAAATTAGTTTACTTTTTCGCAAAGTTTTAATTTATGATTATGTCCACACATCATAAGGTTGCATGCTAGATACGTGGTTAAAATAATTTAGGAAATTATTTTATGCTAATTCTTCCACTGCACGTAAAAATTTAAAATTTTACGAACCCGTATCCTTGTCAACATGCACCCGGTCTCAACACTCAGAACATGAGAAAACATCAGATATCCGAGCTCCTTCAATCTAAATGTCAGTGGGAGGGTCGTCATCGCGCATAAGGTTGTCCATCGTGGCATCATCAGCAGCCCCTGATCGTGGTGCAGCACTGAGGGATGATGTCCCTTCTGCAAAAGTGTGTCGACGCCACTCCTCATACCACGTGCGCTGAAGGGTACAAGACTCCGTGACTATGGACTCAACCGTGGTCAGTCGACGATCAAAGAGACGGAAGTCCGACCGAACCTCCTCGCGCCAGGTCTCCCTCAACTGTAAGTCCTCCTGCAGAGTCCTATCAAGCTCTGAAATCTGCCATCGGAGATCCGGATCCGGCTCGTCATAGTCATCGTCATCAGCAGCAGCGGCTGGCGCCTGACCCTGTGGACCTCCCCGTGGTAACTCCCCAAGAACCCTACCATCTTTCCAGATCAACATCCGATCGGGCCCCCGAACAATGATGCCAGACTTGGCGAAAGCACGCCGGCCAAGTCTGCAATCCTGTCGTACCATAGGCACCGTCCGACCCTTGGTAACATCAACACCTACTGACATGAGCCAGTCGGTGATGACGTGACCAAAAGGCATGTAGACAGTTCGGCGGCTGGACTCTCGATAAGACAGGATGGACTGGAAGATGCTCTCCATGATATCGAAATCCGAACGGCTGTGCATGCCGTAGAGCATCAAACAGTGATAGGGTCGGATCTCAGCTAAGGGTTTTGAGGTGATTGGAAGGATGCAATTTGTTATGATCTTGAATAGTATATAGCTAGTGGGAGACAGACGCAGTGCAGCAAAAGTAGGAAAGTCAGGGCCAAGCTCATCAAGACCGTCTGGACGCGGATAACCAAAGAAATACTGATGAATGGAATCAGGGGTAACATCGGCAAAGGGTGCTAGCAGGGGATTAGGAAGTTCAGGATAGAGCGAATAAAGATTTGGTGATCGTCGACCACCCAAGTACTTGGCTAAAATCTCGTATGAAAAATCAAGGTTTATCTTCCCGACACGAGTAGTGAACTCGAATTCCCCTTTTGGACCTTGTTGTAGGTTGTTGTAAAATTCAGAGACGAGGTCGTAATTTATGGTTCTTTCCAAGGAATGAAGAAACCCCAGTTTGTAATAATTAACAATCTCCATAACAGAAGGGCAGAACTCCGTTAGAAAAGGAACATCAATGGATCTGCAGGGTAAGAGTTTGAATGTCCTAGACTGAAAGGCCTGCTCACAGGCCGCATTTGGGAATCGAGAGCTAGAAGAAGGCTGGGGCCTTCTGGAAGGGGCAGAGGATGAAGGAGCCTTCCCCCTTGAACTTCCCTCCACGACCTCTTTTCCCTTAGATGACTTTCTAATGAGATTTGAATTGATCATGACACATAGATTGAAGCACACCGAAACAAGAATGGTCATCATAGATAATACCCAATCAAAGGATAGATATAAAATTTTTGGTCATAAGATGAGAAAGAGGGTCACGGTGAGAATCAAAACACCACAGCGAGAACAAGAACAATAATCATAAGATGATTAGCTTCACAAACAAGGTTTGATTGACAAGAAAATCAAAAGAACAACTTACTTAGGTGCCATTGAGAAGATTCTTGGATCGGAAGAACTCGTAGGAAAGAGCTCGGCGCAAGAGAAAACCGCAGATTGTCTCTGCGAAAGAAGAACGCGCGCGAGGCTGGAGAAAAACTTCACACTCACGCTTACGCGAGGAAGAGGTGCACGCAGAAGGGTCTTCTCGCACACGCAAGTCGCGCAGATGAAAAGTTTCGGCGCTAGGGTTCGGGAAAACGAAGGTTTGGGGAGTTAATCGGTTGGTGGATCGGTCCACCAACCAAAATTTAATGCGTTTGATCGGATCACCGTTCGATCTGATCGCGTCCAGACCGATCAGGATACAGCCTGATCGGACTGGAATGATCCTGATCGGTCGGATGACCGATCAGACGCGCTCCTGATCGGTCGAGTGACTGATCAGGATTTGCTCAGTAAGGTCCGGAGAGAAACCTCTGAGCTCCCTGATCGGTCTGTGGACCGATCCCCACAGGGTGCCAGATCGGTCCGGAGACCGATCCAGGCTAGCTCAGAACACTTAGTCAGTTTACGGGAGAGCACAGCTTGCCTCGCAGATCGGTCTGTGGATCGAACACCACTGGAAGAAGCCAGATCGGTCCAGGGACCGATCAGCCCGATGCCTGATCGGTCCGGTGACCGATCAGGGTTCCTGATACGAACTGAAATGTTCAGTTTCAGAATTTCTGAATTTTCCAGACGAGATTTGATGGACTTTGTCGAACTTGTGCATGATTTTATGACTAAGATTGATTCCTGAACAAGAATCAAAAGTCCTTATAGGTTCATCAAACACTTTGACCCATCTAAATGGAATCAAACTCAAGCAATAATCAATCAAGCAAATTCAACCAAATTTTTACTCCAACTTCAAGTTTCCAATCAAGGTGCCTTGATTGGAATGTCCAAGTATGATCATGGAGCCATATACACATATGTTATGCAATGGTTTTCCCTATACTTGGTCACCACCGTGATTATTATCTCGTCAACTTAATTTCTCAAGTGATGCAATGACATTTTGAGAAATTGAGTTGAACCTAACATCTCACCCCATATCTAGCAAACAAAAACATTTTGGTAACCCTTATAGTTTGTGTGAGATGTTCCCAAAGTTACCCAATTGTTCCCTAACAATTTGAACTAATCATGAAGGGTTTTGAATACAATTTGAGAATCATGAAGCGCGACACATTCCCAATTCCCGTCTTAGGAAACTAAATTCACTCTCGGGAAGTGGTTTAGTGAAAATGTCAGCTAGGTTTGACTTTGACTCTACATGTGAGAGTATGATGTTCCCCCTAGCTACATGATCTCTAATGAAGTGGTGTCTTACCTCAATATGTTTTGTCCTAGAATGATGGACCGGATTCTTGGTTAAGTTAATTGTGCTAATGTTATCACATAACACTTGCACACCCTTGTAACTCAAACCATAATCCTCTAAGGTGTGGATCATCCACAACAATTGTGATATACTCTCTCCCATGGCGATATATTCCGCCTCGGTAGTGGAAAGAGCAACACAATGTTGCTTCCGACTCGACCAACTTACTAAGGATGATCCTAAGAATTGGCAGCCCCCACTAGTGCTTTTCCGGTCCAACTTACATCCAGCGTAGTCGGAATCCGTATAGCCCATCAAATCAAAAGATTCGGTACGGGGATACCAAAGACCTACACCAATTGTGCCCTTGAGATATCTCAAAATTCGCTTAACAGCAATTAGGTGAGATTCCTTGGCACAGACTTGATACCTAGCGCACATACCTACAGCAAATAGTATATCTGATCGACTAGCTGTGAGGTATAGCAAACTACCTATCATGCTTCGATATTGAGTTAGATCAACGGTTTACCACTCACATCATTATCTAATCTTGTGTTTGTTGCCATGGGAGTGGTTACCTCTTTCGAATCACTCATATTGAATTTTCGAAGCATTTCATGTGTATACTTTGATTGGTGCACATGGATACCATCGCGAGTTTGCTTGATTTCAAGTCCGAGGAAGAAAGTCAACTCTCCCACTAGACTCATTTCAAACTCACTCTCCATGTGTCCGATAAATTCACGTAAATAGCCCTTGTTGTTTGAGCCACAAATTATGTCGTCGACATATACTTGGGCTACAAATATATTGTCACCATCTCTTCGTAGAAATAGTGTAGGGTCTATTTGACCTCTAACGAACCCCTTTCCAATCAAGAATGTCGACAACCGCTCATACCAAGCCCGGGGTGCTTGTTTAAGGCCATAGAGTGCCTTCTTGAGCTTGAACACGTGGTTCGGATATTCGGTACTCTCAAACCCCGGAGGTTGTTCGACATAGACCTCCTCCCTAATCAACCCATTGAGGAAGGCCGATTTGACGTCCATTTGAAATAATTTGAAGCCACGATGTGCTGCAAATGCAAGCATCAATCGGATGGACTCTAATCGTGCCACGGGAGCATAAGTCTCATCATAATCAAGACCTTCAACTTGACTGTAGCCCTTGGCTACCAAGCGTGCCTTGTTTCTAATGATTTCTCCCTTGTGGTTTAATTTGTTTTTGAAGACCCATTTGGTTCCAATAATGGTGGTCTTCTTAGGCCTAGGGACTAAGTCCCAAACCTGACTCCTCTCAAATTGACCTAGTTCATCTTGCATCGCGATAATCCAATCGGGATCATTTAATGCTTCATCAATTTTTCTAGGTTCAATTTCGGAAATTAGAGCAACTTCATTAGCCTCATTCCGGAAGAATGACCTAGTCCTAACCCCTTGATGGATGTCTCCAACAATTTGGTCTTGGGGATGACTAGAGGCTAGTCTCGTTTGCCTTGGTGTTGGTGGTGCTTCTTGAATAGGTTCACTAGACACAAATTCAGCCTCAGGATCCGGCTGATCAATGAGTTGTCTAGGCTCACCGTCATCAGACTCATCACCATCGACAACACTTGGAGTTTCTTTCAAACTTAGTCTCCTAAGTTCAAGTTGAGCTCCTCCTACATTTTCTGATTGGTCAATTGATTTTGGAATTTCCTCAAAAACCACATCAGAAGACTCTTCAACTAGTCTAGTTCTCTTGTTGTAGACTCGGTAGGCTTTACTAACGAGGGAGTACCCCACTAGTATCCCTTCATCAGCTTTTGCTGTGAACTTTCCAAGATGATCCTTGGTGTTTAGGGTAAACACCTTACAACCAAACACCCTAAGGTGTTTAACCGTAGGTGGTTTCCCAAACCAAAGTTCATGGGGAGTCTTTCCTAAAAACCTATGGATGAGAACTCGATTCTGCACATAGTAAGCTGTATTCACAGCTTCAGCCCATAAGTAACTCGAGAGTGAGTACTCATTAAGCATACTTCGTGCAGCCTCTTGAAGTGCACGGTTCTTCCTTTCTACAACACCATTTTGTTGTGGTGTTCTAGGAGTAGAGAACTCATGTCTATAACCCTTATCTTGACAAAATTCTAGAAACCTTTGGTTTTGAAATTCACCTCCATGATCACTTCTTATTGTCTTAATTGTTGATGATTTCTCATTTTCAACCCTTCTACAAAAAGAAATGAAAATATCTAAGGTTTGATCCTTATGTTTTAAAAAGTAAGTCCAAGTATATCTAGTAAAATCATCAATGATAACAAAGCAATATCTACTTCCATTTAATGATATGATGGTACTGCAATCAAATAGATCCATGTGAAGTAAATCTAAAGCATTGGAAGTACTTACAGTGCTTTTACCTTTATGTGCAGATTTTGTTTGCTTACCCATTTGACACGCATCACATAATTTATCTTTTCCATACTTGATGCTCGGTAAGCCTCGAACTAGTCCCTTGTTGGCCAACTTCCGGATGTTCTTCATGTTCACATGTGCTAGTCTCCGGTGCCAAAGAGTGGACTCTTCTTCTTTTGATATGAAACACTTAGCAAAAGCATTAGTAGCGCTTTTAAATGAAACTTGATAAATATTGTCTACTCTTGCTCCTACTAGTACCGTGTCCAAGGTGTCATTTTGTCTAACTAGACATTGACTTGGTTGGAAGTCAATCGTGTAACCCGTGTCACACAATTGACTGACACTTAGGAGATTAAACTTCATCCCCTTGACTAGAAGGACATTTGAGATTCTAAGACATTCGGATATTTGAATGTCTCCTATTCCTATGACCTTAAGGCTACCATTGTTACCAAATGATACATTACCTCTACTCTTCTTGTGAAATGTGGTAAACAATGATCTATCCCCGGTCATGTGTTTGGAGCATCCACTATCAACGAACCAAGTTGATAGATGCTCCCCCTCAATCATAACCTACACAATTCGAAAAATAGAAGTCTTAGGTACCCAAACCTTGGGACCTAAAGCATCAACTAAGCATGACTTTGGCACCCATGCCTTAACAACTTTCTTTTGGATTTTGGGTGTCCTAGATCGTCTCATGTCAGTCCTAGACATGAGAGATACAAATGAGGGTTCCTTAGGGCGGTAACCAATACCGGCCCTATTGTAAACCGCTCTTTGGGCATTTAATATCATATCTAGGGTCTTAGAGCTATTTGAGAATTTCCCAAGAATATTCTTGAGCTTCTCAACTTCACTCTTCAATGATTGGTTTTCCTCCACTAACTCATTATCATGCAAATCACTGATTTCCTCAACCTTAGAGGATTTCAAGCTTACAATCTCATGTTTCAAAGATTTAATTTCATCTTCTAGTAATTCAACATGCAAGTCATCAATGTTATCATCCCTAGAAGCTTTCAATTGATCAACTTCTAATTGCAATGCTTTAACTTTGTTTTTGGATTTCTTAAGCATACTAGTTAAACATGCAATTGCTCTATAACATTTTTCAAGCTCGGGAGAAGTTACCTCTTCATCATCCGAAGATGATGAAGCCGCGTTTGAGGAGCTTGAAGATTCTTCACTGCTCTCCTCTCCAAGAGCCATGAGTGCCACTTGCCTTGTGCTCTTCTCCTCCTTCTCATCATCAGATGAACTAGAGGATGACTCATCCCAAGAAGCCTTCAAAGCTTTCTTCTTCTTCTTGGATTTCTCTTCTTTTCTTTTAGGTTTCTCCTCCTTCTTAAGCTTCGGACATTCATTCTTGAAATGCCCTTTCCTACCACACTCAAAGCAAGACGCATTATTCTTATCAAGCTTGAATTCACTAGTGTTACCTCTCCTTTTGAAATGTCGGTCTCTTCGCATCATCCTCCGCACGAAGTTCGCCATTTCAGATGAAGAGGAGCCACTGCCATCTTCCTCCGAGTTTGACTCGGATTCGAAGGAGGATGAAGATGATGAAAGATCCTTCTCCTTCTTCTTCTCCTTCTTCTTCTTGTTGATCCGGTCCCCTGCAACTAAGGCAATCCCCTTCTCCTTGGGGCCTTTGTTAGCCATCTCATGTAATTCCATCTCGTAAAATAAATCATCTAGCTTTACAATAGATAAATCCTTGGATACTTTGTAGGCATCCACCATGGATGACCACAAAGCATTCCTTGGAAATGCTTTCAAGACATACCTTACAAGGTCGCGATTCTAGACCTTTTCATCAATTGAATGAAGTCCATTAAGGACTTCCTTGAACCGGCTATGGAGCTCACTTACCGACTCATTCTTCTTCATGGAGAGATTTTGAAGTTGATTGAGGAACAAGTCCCTCTTTGCAATCCTTGAGTCTCAGGTGCCTTCATGGAGCTCTATGAGTTTGTTCCACAAGTCTTTTGCACTTGTGAAGGGACCAACCTTGATGAGTTGGTCTTTGTTCATGCCACATTGTAGAGTGACAACCGCCTTCGCGTCGGCTTCACTCTTTCTTGTTTGTTCGGCAGTCCACCATGAAGATTCGAGTTCCTTGCCTTCATCATCCTTAGGAGGGATGAATCCCTCCTTCACCGCGAACCACGTATGGATATCCATCTTCAAATAGTACTCCATTTTTGATCTCCAATATTGGAAATCGGCGCCATCAAAGAATGGAGGTCGGGTGGTGGAGAAGCCTTCTCTTAAAGCCATCTTGTTGAAAACTCTCGGTTGTTAAGCCGTGTATAGAGCCCCTTGCTCTGATACCACTTGTTGGGAACGAGATGGCTAGAGAGGGGGGGGGTGAATATAGCCAATCGCTTCTTCTTTGAAAGCTTAGCAAGTTTCTGCACTTGAGATTATTAATAGCACAGCGGAAGTATGGGAAAACAAAACTTGCAGAAACTACAAAACAAAACCTAACTAGCAAGATTAGCAAGATCGCTAACAAGGAGATTTTACAAGGTTCGGGGATAACTTGCCCCTACTCCTTGGCGTGCCCTTAAGGTGGGCGATTCCTTGATCGTCGGCAGATCAAGCCCCGGTAAACACCGGATATGAAGCAACCTCCTTCTCGGTGGAGAAACCTCCCCACAGTGTGTTTCAAAGAATGATATAGAATGAGCACAAAGAAACAACAACAAGAAGGATCTTACTCAACCACTTAGCAAGAACAAAACACAGCAAGCTTCCCTGAGCTCCACCCAGTGGCGATCTCACGCAGACCCGTGTCTTCCCACTGTCGGACTCCAAGCCTCTTGTTTTCTCCTTCAAGTGCTCAAGTACGATGATTGCTTCCCAATAGCTTGCTTAGAATAATTGAAGAACTCAAGAATGGCAAGCTTGTAACGCAGGAACTGAAGAGCTCGAAAAACTGAAGAACTGATTCGTTTGATTGTTGTTACAAAACTCTCCGTTCTTCGTTCCTTTTTGTTTCTCCGCTAAGCGACAAGTGACAACATCTCTGTAGCTCCCATCTACTCATCTGCCAACGCCAGCCTCTACTGAGCTATCTCTGGACTCACTGAGCTCCCCTCAGTCAAGCTCCAGCCTCAGCTCCAGTCTGCAGCTCGCCGTTGCAACCTGAGATGAGAAAGGGACAAACCTGCTCTAAGGAAAGCACTTTTTGACTTCTCCTTGAGTGTTTAAATCCTCCCCTGTCACCTGAAACTCAATCAGAGCATTAGAGTAGAAATTCAAGCAGCATATCAACATACATCAGCAAATCAGATACGATCAGACGCTCTGACCACGTCTGACAGTGAAATTTGAATTAAAGTGATCGGTCACCGGACCGATCCAGGGTGTGTGGATCGGTCACCAGACCGATCCACTGCTTCGTTGGGATTCCCAGCTCTCGCAGCTGTACACTCCTGATCGGTCACCAGACCGATCAGGGTTAAGCCTGATCGGTCACTAGACCGATCAGAATGGATCCTGATCGGTCACCCAGACCGATCAGGGCAGATGAACAGTTACTTTTTAATCAGATCCAAGATCCCTGATCGGTCACCGGACCGATCCAAGACTTTGATCAGCAGGGGAATTCACTCACCGTTTGCTCCCTGATCGGTCACCAGACCGATCAGGAGCAAGACAGCAAGGAAGCCGCCTGCTCCCTGATCGGTCACCGGTCCGATCAGGAGCCACACAGTAGATTCCCAATCTCACTGTGCGCTCCCTGATCGGTCACCAGTCCGATCAGACATAGCTGGATCGGTCACCAGACCGATCCACTAAGGAGCAGCGTGCCAATATCCCTGATCGATCACCAGACCGATCCAGTGACTTAACCCTAGCCCTCCAAGCTAGGAATTCATCCACCTTAGCCCTCCAAGCTAAGGATTTTTCCATCTAACTCTCCAAGTTGGGAATTTGCACCTAACCCTCCAAGTTAGGACTTTTCACCTAGCCCTCCAAGCTAGGACTTTTCACCCAGCCCTCCAAGCTAGGACTTTTCACCCAACTCTTCCGAGTTAGAACATCATCCAACCTAGCCCTCCAAGCTAGGCACCTGACCCTCCAAGCCAGGACTTTTTCACCTAATTCTCCAGGATGGGAATTTGCACCTAACCCTCCAAGTTAGGATTTTTCACCTAGCCCTCCAAGCTAGGACTTTTCACCCAACCCTTCCGAATTAGGACTTTTCCAACACCTAGCCCTCCAAGCTAGGATTTCCCACACCTAACCCTCCAGGCTAGGATTTTTCACATCATGCCTAATCCTCGATCAGGACTTAATCATAATCATCATAATCATCACACCTAACCTCCCAGGTTAGGATTTTCCATATCATGCCTAATCCTCAATCAGGACTTAATCATAATCATCCTCCTAAACTAAAATCGTTGGCAACACCAAAACAACAATCAGGGCCAGACTGCATCAACAAATAATGTGTGGGACCTTGTAGACTTACCACAAGGATTCAAACCGATATGTTGTAAGTGGGGTTTTAAAATCAAACTGAATCCTCAAGGAAATATAGAATAATACATAACCCGTTTGGTTGCTAAAGGGTTTACACAAAAAGAAGGTATTGATTATAATGAAACCTTCTCATCCATGTCTAAAAAGCATTTGTTCTGTATTATTATGACCATTGTAGCTCATTTTGATTTAGAGCTATATCAAATGGATGTCAAAACTACATTCCTTGATGGTGACTTGTGTGAAGATATTTATATGACGCAACTGGAAGGGTTTCTTGTTGATGGCAAAGAACAGATGGTATTCAAATTTAAGAAATCCATTTACGGTGTTAAGTAGTCATCTCGACAGTGGTATTTGAAGTTTCTAGAGGTGATCCATAAATTTGGTTTCAAGGAGAACATTGTCGACCAATGCATTTTTATGAAATTTTGTGGGAGCAAATTTATCATCCTCGTACTGTATGTGGATGATATTTTATTTGCCAGTAATGATTTAGGCATCCTACGAGAGACAAAAGATTTTCTATCAAGTAAATTTGATATGAAAGATCTCGGTAAAACCTATTATGTTATAGGCATTGAAATTCATCGGGATAGATCTCGTGGTATGTTGGGTCTATCTCAAAGAGGCTATATTGAAAAGGTTCTAAGATTCAACATGCATAATTGTTTTTCCACAATTGTATCGGTCTATAAAGGTGACAGGTTCAGTTTATCACAGTGCCCTAAAACCCCGTTGGTGCTTAATGAGATGCGGAATTTGTAGCCTGTTATGAAGCGTTGTGTCATGCTATCTAAATTAAAAAATTTATCATGGGGCTTCAAGTGGTGAATTCTGTGTCCAGACCATTGAAAATATTTTGTGACAACTAAGCTGCCGTATTCTTTTCTAAGAACAACAAGTCAAGTAGTGCTTCCAAGCATATTGACATTAAGTACCTTGTTGTGAAGGAAAGGATCCAAAACGAGTTAATATCCATTGAGCACATTAGTACTAGTGCTATCGTGGCAGACCCATTGACTTTAGCCTTGCCTCCCAAGTTGTTTCACGAGCATGTACATAAATTGGGACTTTTTGCCGGCTTTAATTTAGAGAGGTCATTTATTTGATTTAATTTGGATATTGATTTGTGATCACATTTGTAATGTTTTAGATCCTATTTATGATCATGTGATTTATTACTTTTATTTGCGCATTAACATTAAGCATTATAAATAAATCATTGAAGGACCACTTATGTTTATTGAATCATAACATCGACAGTGTAAGATTGTGAGTTAGGAATGAATCTATTACATATGATTTTGAATCTCGCCTATATCTGATCAAACATTTAGATGATATGGATTATTAAGGATACAATGTTACCGGTATATTAATATTTTTTTGAAGCTAATTATGTCCTTGACCAAGTTGGAGAATGTTAGATTCGACGGGGTCCTATCCATTATGTTGGCCTACAAATTATAATTAGTTGGTTTAGTCCTTACCAATTTATTCAATTAGGCTCAGTCACTAAGGCTTTGATGGACAGACTAGTGATTGTATTTTTATTGGGCCGGTCCCGCCTCTTGCTTTATCCATTAATAATTAGGGTTTGTTGTTATTATAAATAGACATTTAGACCTAGCCTCCTATATGCATAATTTCACAATAACAACTTATGATTAAAATCCTAAGAAGTATACACGGGAATCCATCTCCCCTTGTAGAGTAAAGAGGTGAAGATCGAGTCCTCAATAATGTCCGCGTTCAACCTAGGTAATTTTTATTCTCTAAATCAGTTCATATATTTGAGAAGCTCTGTTTTATAATAGAAATCTTGATTATAAGGTCAAGTTTATGTAACTTTGAGTTTAACAAATTTACCTTAGCTTTTCTTCTAATCTCTCCTCCAGCCCTCTCAGTCGCCGTCTCCAAGAGTGTTTACCGTAGTCCTTGCATAGCTTGTTTGGAGCACTGGCGACTTAAAATCATCAAACCTGACAAAAATAGACCTGACTGAAAGAGCTAATCAGAAATGAGCTGACTTAACGCGCATCCTACCTGCTGAAACAGCTTGGTCATGAATACATCAAGAATCGACCCATCCCTTCATCTCTAACTGGATCACTAGTGTCAATAAATAGTCGTCTAACATTTGTCCTTAATCAAATCTACAAAGGAACATTAGAAATTGATTGCTCTATTATTTATTTAAGCAAACAATATTTCATCTCGTTTGTCAACTCCTGCAGCATCATTTTGTTCCGTGTCTGATTTTGGCTGTGATCCAGATAGGGTTCAAGTGTTCATACATATCTTACAAAATGAAGAAAAGGGCATAAATCTAATTCTGACATTTATGGAAGACGACAATCAACTCTCGGATAATAAAAAGTCGATGGGCTGTTCAGTCGACTCTGAACTTGTAAAGGAATGAAAAACAGTCACAAATAAGATATATGGCTAAAGCTATAATATATGAACTATAAGGATAATATGATAAAGAGTTAACTTTGCAAACCAAAGCAATGAGCAAATAACAATGAGATTTTGTTAAGAAGAAAATCTATGAGCAGATCCTCCAAATGTATGTTTGCCGATCAAAGATTCAAATCTGACCTAATCCAAATAAAAATCATGTTTATCTGACTAAATTAAAAATTTAGTAGTAGATAACGATCTTACCTGCAACATATTGAGTATCCAATATTCAGCAGAGCATATTTTGGAGTTGTCCTATATAGAGATACTGTTGGATAGAAGTGAATGGAAAAGAAAGTGGAGAGGAAAGAGACTATAAATGGGACATTACTCCCATATTGATTGTTTCATAGCATATTAGTTAGTTTAAATTGATTCATAAGCATGTTGATTGTGAACAAATGCATGGGAATAGACTTTTTTTCATGCGTGGGTGCGCAGTGGGTGTAAATCCAGGGCCCAAATTTGTACTGAACCAATTTGACTTGTGTGCGTGCACGATCTGCGCGCGTTGAATGCAGTACCCAAGCGAATAAATCAATGTTTTGCTCAAATGTAACGGATACATTAATTGATGATTAATATAAAATCTGTAATCTCCAGATATTTTGACCTGGATGGTTAATAAGTAGTACTAGAGGAGGACAAATCTGTTGTATCCTGAGAACAGCGTCCATCATAACCTCGAAATACTGACGGAGGAAGACAAATCTATTTTAAGGAAATTGTATTACGCAGGTCTCAACAACTCTTCCTATCCAGTTCGGAAAATCTGATTTGGGAGATCCAGCTAGAGAAGTTTAGCTCGGGAGCCTCCAGCTTTACAAACAAGGTATCTCGGGACTCTCAGACCACTTAACATATAAGTTGAAATTAATTAATTTTAATTAATTTTAATATCTCTGACACAAACCTCATGATTAATCAAAGGTGGGGAGGGAAAATAAGAGAAGTCATGCTTGTACATGCAAGCAAAAGGAATGAGAAATGATATAGTTTTTTTTTTCTCAAATGGGCTTTCTGACTTTTTCTAGTTGAAGTATATGCCTTAATTATATATGTGGATTATGAGAAATCCAATCCACACTATCAAAAGCAATATCAAAAGAAGTAATTACTGGATATTCAAAATACAAATGAAACCATCTAATCACAGAGCTAACTCTAGTTCTGGACTTGTCATTCTTGACCATTTGCAATAGGAGGTTCGGTTGCAGAGCATTACCGTTAATAACTCGAAAAAAAAAACAGTTTCCAGCCAAGGTGTATGCTATTTTAGTGAATGCCATAACATGTTCTACTTAATTACTTTCTAAAAAACCTCCCTAATAGGCCTTAATTACAGTGTCGGCATGCTCATTGATTTCGAGAATTCCTATATTTTTCTTCCTAAATTTTGTATTTGATGATTCTAAGTGTCATAAGTTTGTACTGGATAAAACACGTTTACACTCTGTCTTTCAGTATTGTTCCCAAACATACTAAAAGTAATTATATCTATCATGTTTTTGTCAAGCATTTTAGATAAAAAGGATTTTGGAACCACTATTATACGTATATATTATGTATATACCTGATCTGAAATGGAAAATAAACATAAAAGGACCTTGCTAAAGCATACTCAAATAATGTTCCATTACGTTTTACGTTGAGTAGATTTACTTCAATTAACTGCCCTTTCTTTGATTCAGAAAGATTAATCATGACACATTGAGAAACAGAAACGGCAATTTACCAAAGTGCACACTTGAGAATTGGTATTTACTAAAAGGCGTACCATAGTTTCATTTTTATCATAGGACGTATTCATTTTAGTGAACTTCCTTTTATACCCCTTCGGCCAAAAATAGACTTTCTCTTTCTCAATAACAAATCCCAAGGCAACTAAATCTACTTTTTTAGATTTGTCATTTTAAAATAATATATTTAGGAATCGGCTAAAAAAACGTAAGGTAAAGAAATAAAAATTATTTCCATTAACAGAAAGCTCTCTTCCAACATGATTTTAAAAATCTAAAGTGATGATTTTTTATATTTGATTAATATAAATTAATATATTAAAAAATATTTAATAAATATATTAATATATAAAAAAGACTTGAAATTAAAAATTTCCGAAATCTTTTGATTTCAGACCCAGCGTGGGCCTGAAATCAAAATATTTCAGGCCTAGCGTGGGCCTGAAATAAAAGTTTTAGACCCTGCTTAGGGTCTGAAATCAAATTATTTCAGGCCCTACGTCGGCCTGAAATCATGTGTTATAATAGGGTTTTTTACGTAGGCCTGAAACGTAAAGAAACATCTCTTTATATTTTAGAAATCACAATAAAAATTACTGAAAAAGACTACCTTACATGAGACATTCTAATTAATATAAAACGTACATTATATTAAAAACGAACTTATTTATATATATATACTAGTATAATACCCGTGCGATACACGAGAATCTTACACAATTCAAATAACATGTTTAGTGATAATATATATATGTCAATTTTTATTATTAAATGAAAAATTAAAATGAAAAGTAATTTTATTTCATCATGGATTCATGTAAATATAAGATATAGTATTATTTTTTATAATATAAGATATTAATCGTGATAATAAGTTTTATAAGGGTGATGGATATGGATGTGATCTAAAGTTTACTTTGCTTGGATAAGGATGTGTCAGACCTGTGCTATAGTGCAACACACAAGCGATACATGAAAACCCTAGTAGCAAGCTACTATGATGAGTCATCCCCCATATAAAAATTAATTTAATATCAAAATGGACTAATGATCCACATATCATATATTAAACTAATAAGAACATATACTACACTTGATCTTAGCAAAAGGTTGAGAAAGGTATGAGTTGTTTTACCGTTCTTTGTCCATTTTATAATTGCTCTGTGTGTAATTCGCCTTGGTAACTTCTGATGTGGAACTATTATTTTTCTTACATCAAAATTATTTTTTGAATTATCTATTTTGAATTTGATAAAAAAATTTAAAATTTTAATTTTGGATTAAGCTGAATTTTTCTTTTTAGGATTTGTAATTATATATTTTCTTTTGAATTTGTATTTTTAATTAAAATTTTTTATTTAGAAAATTTATATTCGGTTTAGGCGGGAATCCTAGGCTCCCTTTGAATGTCACGTCTGCATGCAAAACTGTGTTATATATATATATATATATATATATATATATCGATTCCTATGTATAAAGAAAAAGTAATTTCAACTTTCAGGCCTTGAGCAGGGTTTGAAATGTTTGATTTCAGGCCCTGCATGATTCTATAAAATTAATAAATATAAAAAAAATAATTAAGTGAGATAATAATATATATTGATCAGTAAAATTAAAGATATAAGGATAATTTACTAAAACAAGCTATGATTCTACATTATTGCTGCATCGTTCTGTGCCAACTGATATAGTATGAGAACATCAGTGGGTTTTGGTGAAAACCCACTGATAGACCTAAAAAACTGTTGGTGCAATCTTGGTTAGGTCAGGGTTGACCTAGTTTGACAAAGCTCAGGTGAGCTTGAGTCTAGCAAGCTCGGGTGAGCTTGAGGTGTATGTTTCGATGTTTGACATTGATGTTTGAATTTGATAATTATGTTTGAATGCCGTATGGTGTCAAGTGGGTCAAGGTTGACTGGAGACTTGACTAGGTGAAGTCCAGGTGGATCGGGGAGATCACGTGCTGGCATGGGAGAAGACCTAGTGGGACTAGGTGAAGTCCAGATGGATCGGGGAGATCACATGCTGGCAAGGTGGAAGTCTACCGAGAGACTAGACCTAACTCGAGTGTTAGGCAAACCTGGTGGGGAATCAGGTTAAGTCCTAGTTGGGAACTAGGCAGAAGAAGTCCAGGTTGGTCAAAGGGGTTGACCGTAAAATCGAGGTTGGTCAAAGGGGTTGACCGTGAACACAAGTTAGGTTGGTCTCAATCGATTGGGTGATCGATTGGGTTGTTGTCTCGCGAAATCAAGAAGGATTTTAATCAATTGGGTAATTGATTAAGAAGGATGGTAATCAATTAGGTAATTGATTAAGGAGGATCTTAATCAATTAGGTAATTGATTAAGGAGAAAGTGAATCGATTGGGTAATCGATTAAGAGAGTTTGTTGCGAGAACAGAAGGTGGCTGAATCGATTGGGTAATCGATTCAGCCTTCTCTTAATCGATTGGTCAATCGATTAAGGGCAGTCTTAATCGATTGGATAATCGATTCAGGTTCAAAAACTAGTCGTTGAACGGCTAGTATGACATGGTAATCGATTGGGTAATCGATTAGGGAACCCTAGGCGTCGGGTATAAGGGTTTTCACGCAGGTTTTGAGCCACAACTCTTCTTCCCTTTTTCCTCCTTCATTGGTGCCATCTCAAGGGAAGTCTTGGAGGTTTTTGCTGCTGCATTTCCAAGGTTCTAGAGGCAACCACAAGCTTGAAGATAGCAAGGAAAGCAAAGAGAGTTTATTCATTGTAAATCTTGTAAGATTTCATTTTGTGTTTGCTTTGATTCTTGTTGTATCTTTGTGAAAGCTTGTAAGAGGTTTCTCCACCTCAAGAAGGAGATCTTTCATAGTGTATGAGAGAGTGAGGAGAGTGGATCCTTGGATTAGTCACCCGACCGGGGTGGATACCAAGTAAATCCTTTGTGTTAGCGTTTGCTCGAGTCTTCCGCCGCGACAAATCATCAGGGAGCAAATCGGAGCTAATCACCCCCCCCCCTCTAGCTCGACTACCTGTCCCAACAAGTGGTATCAGAGCCAGGTTGCTCTTATTTGGACTCATCGCCAAGAGGGCAAGAGCTAGAGGAAGAAGAAGAAGTTGGAAGAATCCCTAATTTCAAGAAGTCATCATCAAGGGGTTTCAACTTCAAGAATGGAGTTTGGCTATGACACAAGGGCACCTCCACCATTCGACAAGACGAATTTTGGTCTTTGGAAGTCAAAGATCGAAAATTATTTCATGATGGAGATAGAGCAATGGTTTGCTCTAATGGAGGGTTTTGAAGCTCCAACAAGCTCAAAAGGAAAACTCCTCAAGAAAAGCAAATGGAATGAGGAGCAAATCAAGAGATGCGAGGCCAACTACAAAGTGATCAAGCTATTGGTCAATCTTTTGCCAAGCACCATCTTGGACAAGATTGGAGAATTTCAAGACGCCAAAGAGCTATGGAGCAAATTGGCAAGGCTTCATGAAGATCCCTCCACTATACTAAATCAAGAAAAATCCGAAGAGGGAGATTCATCAAGTGAAGAGGACTCGGAAGTTGAGAGGTGCTCAACATCCGAAGATGAAGCTCAAGAAGCCTCTACCTCAAGGGTTGAAGAGGAAATTCAAGAAGCCTCCACCTCTAGGATTGAGGGGAGCAAAATGTGTCATTGGCATCGGATCAAAGACAAGCTTCAACATCATATTCCAATGTCAATGAAGAAGAAGAAAGTGCCACATCTACACCACATGAAGGTATAAGAATTTCAAGTTGTAAAAATAAAAATCATATCATTTGTTTTGAGTGTAGGGAAAGAGGACACTATAAGAGTAAGTGTCCAAAATTGGTCAAGAAGAAGGTGCTAGTGGCACCCAAGACCAAAGAGAAGCCAAAGGAGGTCGGCCCCGTGGCAAAGAAGGATAAGAAGCACATTGTGTGCTTCTCATGCAAAGAAAAGGGACATTATCGAAATCAATGTCCAAAGGGGAAGAATTCCACCAAGGCTAAAAGGAGGAGCTCAAGTCAAGGGGGAGCCTCCAAGAATAACACTAAGGTACCATTAGGTAATGGTACTTATTTAAATCATGATAATATGCATGCTAAAAATAATTATTATCATTTCAATGCTATTTATCATGAAAATAGGAGGTATGAGAAACCAAAAGAAAAATATAGAGCCTTTCATGCTAGGTCTACCACAACCAAGGATAGGGAAGATTTTAGATCATCTAAGGATAGACCTACCCAATCCAAGGCCAAAAAGAAAAACTACCAAGGCTATATTAGAAAACCAAGCCTTGAGGAGGTAATGATTGAAAATCAAGTTTTGAGGTCAAAACTTGATAAATTAGAAAAATCCCTCAAACGAATAGAAAATCTATTTAAGGGATCTAAGGATCAAAACCTAGATTTAGGAAATCAAGAACCCTCTAGGAGCAAGAGAGGTTTGGGGTACAAACCTAAGACTAAGGATGATGGTCCATCCTATCATAGAGTTCCATATAAATATGGAACTAAATCTAGGTCTAGGAGTCAAGTCAAGGTCGCAAGGGAAGCCATCCCTAGAGTTGACCAAGACAAGACAAAGGTGACTAAGGCTTCGGAGAAGCCTAAGAAAGTCTTCAAGAAGGTATCAAGGGAAGTCATCCCTAGTGAATACCTAGAACACCCAAGGAGCACCAATAGGTTTTGGGTTCCTAAGAGTGTGTTCACCACACCCTAGATAGGTCTAGGGAGTGTCAACTCTAATTGGAAGGGTAGTTAATCCAACCTTGATGAAGTTGACACTTTGGGACATTTTCAAGGAATTATTACCCTTGAAAATGAAGGATTCATTTATTTACTCTAGGAGGAGTAAATATGTGCCAAACTATATTTTTGAAGATTAATCTTGATAAAGTTGGCACAACTAGGTTAGAATCCAAAGATAGGCCAAGTTGGGGAGTTTTGGCTTTATCTTGGAAATTAGGGCAAATTTAGGATTATCAATGGCTTAGCGATGAGTTATTGATACTTAGATAGGAAATCTAGGTATTTTCTTTTATGCTTATATGCCATGTTTTGGATGCCCTATCACATGCCATGACATCATAATCCATATCTCACATTTTATTATGAGAATATTACATGTCATGTCATTCATGCATCATTTAGCTATAATTTCTTTTGAAAAACCTAATATGATGCATGTCATAGTCATTAATCATGCATAAATTTGATTTTTATTGAAATTAAGGGCATTGACATTAATTAACATCCTAGGTGGATGATCAAGGTTTATAATGCTTAGGTAGAAATGCATGAACCCTTAGATTAGGGAGAACATGACTTTCACATCTCACTAAGACTATAAGATGACTTGTATGTATTTTTGAGACACATTAGAAACAAGTGAGATGTTAGGGAGATGAACAAAACTCAAAGTATTGATAAAGTGCACTTATTTGAGTTTTAGTATCATCAAAACATGAAATTCAATGAACTCCAATCATTGGGAAAGCTAATGTATAAGTCATGTGCATTTAGCCCAAGGAACATGGTTGGATATTGTTTTTGAAAAATATTTTAAAACTATCTTGGAAAACCTTGGTGAAGACTATCTTTTGATAGCACTCATCATTGATGAAATGGATACAAAATAGAGTATAACATTGAAATGTTTCAATGTTTTCTAATTTTGTGTCAATCTTTGAAAAAGAAGGTTATTTTCATAGAAAATTATTTTTCCTTGATAGTATATGGTATAAATAATGTCTACACGAAATTTTAGGATTTTTCAAATTTTGTAGAATTATTTAGGAGTTTCTGAAATTCGAATCTGAAATTGTTTTCAGATTTCAGAAACTCTCAATCGATCAGGTGATCGATTGGGGCAGTAGCCAATCGATTGGTCAATCGATTGGTGGATCTTTTTGCGTGCACAGAAGCTCGCGTAATCGATCAACTGATCGATTACAGTCAGCCGTAATCGATTTGTTGATCGATTAAGGCTAGTTTAATCGATTGGTTCCCAACACCAATCGATTGGTGAGACTGAAACTGTCAGTTTTCAGTCCATTAACCCATTTTTGAGTAACCTACCAATCCCTAACCCCTTGGAATACATTTTTAAGTATATTTGGGTAAATTTCATTGTGAAATCAAAAAGGGAAACGGTTCGGTGAACATTTAAGGGTTAAGGAGAGGTTTTGGTTCAAGTTTTGAATCCCAAAATCTCAATCACCTCAAGTTGAGTTTTCCTAAAGGTTTTAGGAACTCAAAAATCATTGTTGGTGCAATGATAGAGGTTTAGAACATGTTTTGAGGGGGAGGTCTTCCTTAACAACATGTGGTTGTATTTTTATTTTTGGTAAAATGAAAGGATGAAGATTGGAAATCTTCATTATGATGAATGCTCAAGGTTGAGCATAGGTTCAATGAAAAGTATGGGATTTTCATTAGGTATACCTTTGACCATATAGACTCTCAGGGAGAGTGTTTGATGTGTGTCAAAGGGGAAGAAAATTGAAAGGCTAATAGGGATTAGTCTTTCTCAAACATATTGTCAAACATCAAAAAGGAGGAGATTGTTGGTGTAATCTTGGTTAGGTCAGGGTTGATCTAGTTTGACAAAGCTCAGGTGAGCTTGAGTCTAGCAAGCTCGGGTGAGCTTGAGGTGTATGTTTCGATGTTTGACATTGATGTTTGAATTTGATAATTATGTTTGAATGCCGTATGGTGTCAAGTGGGTCAAGGTTGACTGGAGACTTGACTAGGTGAAGTCCAGGTGGATCGGGGAGATCGCGCGCTGGCATGGGAGAAGACCTAGTGGGACTAGGTGAAGTCCAGATGGATCGGGGAGATCACATGCTGGCAAGGTGGAAGTCTACCGAGAGACTAGACCTAACTCGAGTGTTAGGCAAACCTGGTGGGGAATCAGGTTAAGTCCTAGTTGGGAACTAGGCAGAAGAAGTCCAGGTTGGTCAAAGGGTTGACCCGTAAAATCGAGGTTGGTCAAAGGGGTTGACCGTGAACACAAGTTAGGTTGGTCTCAATCGATTGGGTGATCGATTGGGTTGTTGTCTCGCGAAATCAAGAAGGATTTTAATCAATTGGGTAATTGATTAAGAAGGATGGTAATCAATTAGGTAATTGATTAAGGAGGATCTTAATCAATTAGGTAATTGATTAAGGAGAAAGTGAATCGATTGGGTAATCGATTAAGAGAGTTTGTTGCGAGAACAGAAGGTGGCTGAATCGATTGGGTAATCGATTCAGCCTTCTCTTAATCGATTGGTCAATCGATTAAGGGCAGTCTTAATCGATTGGCTAATCGATTCAGGTTCAAAAACTAGCCGTTGAACGGCTAGTATGACGTGGTAATCGATTGGGTAATCGATTAGGGAACCCTAGGCATCGGGTATAAGGGTTTTCACGCAGGTTTTGAGCCACAACTCTTCTTCCCTTTTTCCTCCTTCATTGGTGCCATCTCAAGGGAAGTCTTGGAGGTTTTTGCTGCTGCATTTCCAAGGTTCTAGAGGCAACCACAAGCTTGAAGATAGCAAGGAAAGCAAAGAGAGTTTATTCATTGTAAATCTTGTAAGATTTCATTTTGTGTTTGCTTTGATTCTTGTTGTATCTTTGTGAAAGCTTGTAAGAGGTTTCTCCACCTCAAGAAGGAGATCTTTCATAGTGTATGAGAGAGTGAGGAGAGTGGATCCTTGGATTAGTCACCCGACCGGGGTGGATACCAAGTAAATCCTTTGTGTTAGCGTTTGCTCGAGTCTTCCGCCGCGACAAATCATCACGGAGCAAATCGGAGCTAATCACCCCCCCTCTAGCTCGACTACCTGTCCCAACAAAAACTCCTATTGCAACATAATTTATAATCATTAGAAGTTTGGACACCAAAAATATCATCTTCTAGCTCAACTCTAACTATTGATATTGGATTTTGAGAAATCCAAATATCCTAGGTCTATCAGTGGGTTTTGGTGAAAAGTGAAAACCCACTGATACACCTAAAAATCTCCTATTGCAACATAATTTATAATCATTAGAAGTTTGGACACCAAAAATACCATCTCCTAGAACTATTGATATTTTTATTTAATTTAATAAATCATAATTAAATATTATAAAAAATATTTTTAAAATTAAAAAATGTTAGAAGGAGGGCATGAACTCAAAAGATTTCAGGCCCAGCATAGGCCTGAAATAAAAGATTTCAGGCCCAGCGTGGGTCTGAAATAGAAATATTTCAGGCCAAGCGTGGGCCTAAAATCAAATGATTTCAGGCCTTGCGTCGGCCTGAAATTATGTGTTATGATAGGGTTTTGATGTAGGCCTGAAACGTAAAAAAATATCTCTTTATATTTTTGAAACCGCAATAAAAATCACTGAGAAAGACTACCTTACGTGAGGTATTTTAATTAATATAAAATGAGCATTATAAATGCATTACTTTTCTATTTAATCGTTTTTGTTGAACTGAGAACTAATTTGAGTATGTTAAAACGATTTTTTACAGCAGGGCCTGGAATCAGTTGATTTCAGGCCCTGCATGATTCTATAAAATTAATAAATATAAAAAAGTAATTAAGTGAGATAATAATATATATTGATAAACAAAATTAAAGATATAAGGATGATTTACTAAAACAAGCTATGATTCTACATTATTGCTGCATCGTTCTGTGCCAACTGATACAGTATGAGAACATCAGTGGGTTTTGGTAAAAACCCACTGATAGACCTAAACAACTCCTATTGCAACATTATTTATAATTATTAGAAGTTTGGACACCAAAAATATTATCTCCTAGCTCAACTCTAACTATTGATATTGGGTTTTGAGAAACCCAAATATCCTAGGTCTATCAGTGGGTTTTGGTGAAAACTCACTAATAGACCTAAAAACTCTTATTGCAACATAATTTATAATCATTAGAAGTTTGGACACCAAAAATACCATCTCCTAGAACTATTGATATTTTTATTTAATTTAATAAATCATGATTAAATATTATAAAAAATATTTTTAAAATAAAAAAATTTTAGAAGAAGGGCCTGAACACATCTGTGTTTAGGCCCAAGGAGGTGGTATTTTCTAAATTTTTTTAATTTTAAAAATATTTTTTATAATATTTAATTATGATTTATTAAATTAAATAAAAATATCAATAGTTCTAGGAGATGGTATTTTTGGTGTCCAAACTTCTAATGATTATAAATTATGTTGCAATAGGAGTTTTTAGGTCTATCAGTGGGTTTTCACCAAAATCCACTGATGGACCTAGGATATTTGGATTTCTCAAAACCCAATATCAATAGTTAGAGTTGAGCTAGGAGATGGTATTTTTGGTGTCCAAACTTCTAATGATTATAAATTATGTTGCAATAGGAGTTTTTTAGGTGTATCAGTGGGTTTTCACCAAAACCCACTGATGGACCTAGGATATTTGGATTTCTCAAAACCCAATATCAATAGTTAGAGTTGAGCTAGGAGATGGTATTTTTGGTGTCCAAACTTCTAATGATTATAAATTATGTTGCAATAGGATTTTTTTAGGTTTATCAGTGGGTTTTCACTAAACCCCATTGATGTTCTCATACTGTATCAGTTGGCACAGAACGATACATCAATAATGTAGAATCATAGTTTGTTTTAGTAAATTATCTTTATATCTTTAATTTTACTGATCAATATATATTATTATCTCTATTAATTATTTTTTATATTTATTAATTTTATATAATCATGCAGGGCCTGGAATTAAAGATTTCAGGCCCTGCTGTTGAAGTTGTTTTTTCTTTATATATAGGAATCGATATATATATATATATATATAAATTCGTTTTTAATATAATGCACATTTTATATTAATTAGAATGTCTCATGTAAGGTAGTCTTTCTTAGTGATTTTTATTGTGATTTCAAAAATATAAAGAGATGTTTCTTTACGTTTCAGGCCTATGTAAAAAACCCTATCATAACACATGATTTTAGGCCGACGCAGGGCCTGAAATCATTTGATTTCAGGTCCTGAGCAGGGCCTGAAATCTTTTGTTTCAGGCCCACTCTGGGCCTGAAATATTTCTAGTTCAGGCCCACGCTGGGCCTGAAATCTTTTGATTTCAGGCCCACGCTGGGTCTGAAATCAAAAAATTTCAGGTCTTTTTAATTTCAAATTTTTTTATATATTAATATATTTATTAAATATTATTTAATATATTAATTTATATTAATCAAATATAAAAAATCAGCACTTTAGATTTTTAAAATCATGTTGGAAGAGAACTTTCTGTTAATGGAAATCATTTTTATTTCTTTACCTTACATTTTTTAGCCGATTCCTAAATATATTATTTTAAAATGACAAATCTAAAAAAGCAAATTCAGTTGCCTCAAGATTTGTTATTGAGAAAGAGAAAGACTATTTTTGGCGGAAGGGGTATAAAAGGAAGTTCACTAAAATGAATACGCCCTTTGGTAAAAATGAAACCATAGTACGCCTTTTGATAAATTCTAATTCTCAGGTGCGCCCTTTGATAAATTGCCGAAACAGAAATTAGCACAGACAAAATAAAAAATATATATGAATGTATTTGATAGCTCAAACGGTTTAGTCCTGATTTTTAGCTTTCGACCAAAACTTTAAATCGGATCAATGTTTACCGTTCCCTCTTCGAGAAACACGTCCTCACTTATTCCTCTTAAGAGGATTGACCTTTTGCCCATCCCTGATTGAACTTTTGCTTAGCCTCTAATCTCGATTCTGAAACTCGCGATGTCTTACCTTCAACCCGTCTTGACTCCTGTCCGTCGTCCTCGATCAGTCAAAACTTTGTGCTCAACTCTCGGTTAGGTCTTAGTACTCAGTCATCCAAACCAGATATTGGTTGTCAATCTTGCATATCAGGACTTAGTGCTCAACTCACGACAAGGTCTTAGTGCCCAATCCTCCAAACCAGGTTTCATTGTCCAACCAACATTGTTAGGACTTAGTGCTCAACCCACGGTGAGATCTTAGTGCCCAATCCTCCAAACCAGATCTTCATTGTCCATCCAACACTATCAGGACTTAGTGCCTAATTCTGCATATCAAGACTTAGTGCCTGGGTCGACTAGGACTTTACTACAATCTCATAACATATTAGATCATAATGAATCTTAACTTTAAATATTTACCAACATCAAAATCAGATCCGAATATTTGATATTCTCGATACCAATGGGTAGATGTGAGAGAGAAGTGACGGGAGAGGAGAAAGTAATTAGCGAGAGAAATTTGAAAAAAATAAGAGAGAGAATTAGCAACCAAAAATTTATTCTATTGTTAATTTAGTAACCCATTTAAAATTCGATCGTTATTTTAGCGACGAGAAAAATATTTCGTAAGTATTTTAGCAATGAAAAAATATTTGGTCATTAATTTAACAACCTAATTAACCAACTAATTCATTTTCGTATAACCTTTATTTATAAACGTCACTTTATAATTTTTTATTTTAGTAATTAAATAATTTTTACAATTTAAATATAATCTTTTCGTATATAAAATACAAAATTTATTTCATATAACTTTTTCTACATGGTATATATCTTTATTTATAAATTTCACTTTATAATTTTTCTTTATTTGATAATTAAATAATTTTTATAATTTAAATATAGTATTTTTGAAAAAAATATAAAATTTATTTAAATGTTGAAAATAGAGTACAATAATTAAAATATTACAAATAATTCAAAAAATAAAATACAAAGATAATTAATTATTGGCATAGAATATATATAATGGTTAAATATTAAGGGGGCCACAAAAATTTATGAAAACTTGATTCTTATTTTGGAACCAAGTATTTTATTTAAATAAAAAAAAACCAAGCCACCCATTAGTAATAGGGTTAAAAATGAAAGTTTATTTTTAAACCTAATAATTTAAATCTCCATGGGAGATGCCCTCATTTAGTGATTAGAAAATATTCTTGTCATTAAATTAGAGTCTGAATTAATGTTTGACTATTAATTATCGACAGAATTAATTAATTTTCATCGTTAAATTTAGTTATTATTTACGAACTTTCTTGTAGTGTAATGAGATGATAATAGTCAATAAATAAACTAATACATCCATTCTGGCAAAAAGTGATAATCCTCATATCGGAGACTAGGAGTGTAGCCAAGATTTAAAATTACCTGGGGCTAATAATGGCATTGGTGTTCTGGTAACGGTGGTCACGGCGAGTCGTGATGATAGGGTTGAGTTGACGTCGCTTACAATAGGGAGAGCAACGATGATGAAACTATGGACGAGGAGAACAGTAATGTGATGCGATGGTGGTCAGGGAGAAAGTTAGTGATGGCAGGGTTGGGGGCAACGACTGCGGTGATGGTCACATAGATATCGGCCGCTAATAAGAAGAATGAATGTCGTGGTTGCGCTCATCGAATCACAACTGAACACCTGCGAGGAGGGACAAGGAAGGTGGCTGAGGCTCGTGTGACAGATAGAGCAGTACGCGCGCGGGGAGGTGAAGCAACCATGGAATAAGATGAAATTTAGGTTTAATTAAAATTTTTGATAAGAAACTTCATAATAGGGAGAATTAAGGATTCAAATTAAATTAAGATGAATAATAAGGGCTGAAAATAAAATTACAATGGGCTAAAATAAAATTTTAATTATAAATTTTAAAAAAAGAGTGGGGCTGAAGCCCAGTGATAACTACCATTTTGCTGATGAATTTAGGCTCTCAAATCCATATTTTGATCCACTTTTATATGCTTAAGTTTGCATTTACCTTAGGTTTCATGAATTCTTTCTATTTTGACTTTGGATACAATTCTTTATATATTTGAGATATTTTGGGCATTAAATTTGGATCTAATTTTGTATGCTTCAAATGATCATGGACCTAGATCGGATTGGATCAAACTTGAGTTAGAATTGGATCCGGATCAAGGTGATCAAGCATCGGATTAATATGGGCCGTTCGATCAAGAAACGGCTAGATCTGAGCCATCCGTCAACTTCTGATCAATCCAAGCTCAAGATAGAGTTAATCAAGTCCATGGATCAAGATCTGAAGTTTGGAGCTAAATCAGAGTCCATCTGGCCGTTGGATAAAGTTCGAGAGGGTCTAAGCCGTACATTCAAAGATCAGGGCAATCTGAGCCACCCGGTGTAGATCTGATCGATCCGAGCCGAGGAGGAGCAGATCCTGACCCTTGATCAAGATCTGGAAGGTTTGGTTCAGATTTGAAGAGATCCGACCGTTGGATGGAGCAAGGAAGATCTCAGCCGTTCATTGCTAACCAATATAACAGAACTTCTTCTCCAGATCTGTTCGTCGCGTAGTTGCAGAGTATCGCAAAGTAGAGTAGTTTTTCTTCAGTTCTTCGTCTGTTCTTTATCGATTTTCCTCAGATCACGCGACCAACACATTAGATCCAATTTGTTTTCAAGTTTCAGATCATCGAAATAAGTTTCCTCGTTCAGTTTTGCTAATCAATTCTCGCAGCTGAGAGGAGCAAAGGGGAGGGTTTCGCCGGAGTTCCATTCCACCGATTGCTTCCACTTGATCGCGGGTTTTCATCGACCGAAGCCGAAGGATTGTTAGGAGGGTTTCTCCGACGCTGTTCTGAAGGTTTTTGAGTCGATCGCGAATCAGTGAGTCAAGAAGAAGAGTTCGGCGGAAGTGTTTCAGCTACTGACCAATCGTGGTGATCGGACAGAGATGCATCTGATCGGCCTCGTGACCGATTAGAAGAGGACCTGATCGGTCGGTTGACCGATCAGGAAGGCCAGTATAGAGCAAGCTGAGTAAGGGAGTGTTTCTTCATTGGGTTTTGAGCTAGGGGTTTCATAGCTCATCTTTAGTGTGACGGCAAAGGGAAGTCTTGATTAGAAACTGATTTAATGTTTAATTTAGGATAAATTTTAGTTCCAAGCATTTACTTTCTTCAATTGTTTAAGCTTGTTTCTATTACACTTCAAGTCAAGTTCCTTAAGCAATGTTTTGATCTAGTTTTTATTATCTTGCAAATTGGTTTCTGCAATTAATTCCCTGCAATTAGTTCTTTAATTTCAATTCAATAGTTTGAAGTCGAATTGCTTAGTCTTTCCAATAGGATAAGAGTAGTCCTTGCAATTTCCTAATTCATTCCATGCTTTAGCTAAGTTCATTCTATTTCATATTGCCATTTCCTTATCGCCAAAACCCCCCATTTTATTAGAAAACCCAAAACATCATACGACAACAACCTTCAAGCTCGAATTAAACATTCACAACTAGTCCTTGGAAAAATATGACCTGAGACTCCTATCCTACACTTTAATTTTGTTAGCCAAGGGTTTTCAGTTTATAAATATCTAAATTTGAGGCTCATCGTGACACTTGTATTGGGCCATATCAAATTTTTGGCACCGTTGCCGGGGAATCACTAGTTGAGTCTGTTTAATTTGAGCTTGTGTTTATTTTCATATTCTTTAATTCTATTCTTATTTGCTTTACCTTTCTATATACATTTGTTGCCATTTTTGTTTGTTTTATGACCAGGACTGCAAGTGGAGAGTTTTAGAGCGAGAAAAGAATCAAGGAAAAGTTTCAGAAGTTGTTGAAAAGGTCCCTATTCATTCAAGCAGTCCCATAGCAGCACATCAGTATTTTCAGAATTTTCAGCAGCAAGTTTATCAAGATTTTCAACAACCCTTACAGCTCTGTCATAATTTTCAGCAGAATTTTCAACCATTACAGCCTTATCAACATTTTCAGCAAAGTGATCAACAATTTCATTTTCAGCAACCAATACAGAATTCACAACAATATTTTTCAACCTTCACATCAAGAATCTCAACCATACCAGCAAAATTTTCAGTTTGGAAATCAGAATTTTCAACCTCAACAATTTCAGCAATTCAATCAACAATTCCAGCCTCAAATTCAGAATTTCTAGAGAAATGATTTCCAGCAACATCATCCTTGTTATCAAACCAATTTTCAGAAATTTCAACAATCCAGTTGCTCATTTGATCAACCCCAACAATTTTATGCTACATTTCAAGACCAACAAGAGTTCCACACCAATCAAGGAGATTTTGAGGACTCTAGTGAGCTTGATGCTAAACAACAAATGCTTGAGGAGATTATGCAACAAATCATACAACAACAGTAAATTCCACTCTTCAAGACCTTGAAAGACGCATTGAACAGTTAGTTAGTGGAATGAATCAAATGCAAGTCCTTCTTCAATTGATCTTGCAATTTTGGTGGAAGAAGAAGAAGAAATCAACAAAATCAGGGTACCTACAGCAGTTATTCCTACCGAGGTTCCTGCTCAAGACTTAATTCCGAAAATTTCAGCTCAGGAGGAGGAATCAAAGGACCCTTTACCCTTCCCACAGCACCCCAGAGAGGATCCTCCTAGCATCAGCATGAGTATTATAGATGAGGATGTTGAGGCAGATTTAATTGCTGATAAAGCTTCACTTGATATAGTGGGAGGAGATTTTAGTTCAGAGAAAGCTGAGGATACATTTGTTGTGGAGGAATTGGAGGAGATGGATAGTAAATCTTGTGACGATCTTGAATTCGATACTGAAGCTCTACAGGACCCGTCTAGTCTTTTATTTTATGATGATATAGTTGTTGTTGGTCTTAACTCTTCTAATATGATTGTTGCAGATATTGTTGATGAAGCATGCGTTGGAGATGATTCTATAGGTGTAGGGGATTGCATTGAGCCCCAGGGACCATCAATATTGATTGATACGTTAAAAGATTCAGAGGATAAGTATGAAAGTGTAGGGACTTGCATGGTGGAAGCAAGAACCCAAGAATCACCTCTCTTAGTTGGATGCCCACCAGAACCTGAAATTGAAGTGGAGCCTTTACATGATCAGGAGGAGACCATAGTTACACACACTCTTATAGAGCCTCCAGGTATTCTTCAGCATGATAAGGTAAGTATTTCTCCTATTTTTTTTAGAAATTCATAGAGGAACCTAGGGTTGATTTTGTTGAATGTGAAGCATGTCTTGATACATTCCATGTAGAGCCTGATTGTGAAAAATTAATAGAGGTATCTAGTGTTGATATTGTTGGTTGTGATGAAACTCTTGATACATCCTTTGTAGAAATTGATTGTGAAAAATTCATAGAGGTACCTGAAGTTGATTTTGTTGAATGTGAAGCATTTCTTAATAAATCCTATGTGGAGACTAATTGTTTAGAAAAATTCATAGAGGTATCCAAGATTGATTTCATTGGATGTGATGCATTTCTTGATATATTCTATATAGAGGTTGTTTATATTTCATTCCTTTCTTACCTTGCATGCGTGAGGGAGGTATTTCATGGTTTTGCAGGGCGCCGTCGAATTTTAGAGTGGGTGCTCCAACTAAATAGACTCCAACCTCCTGGAAGGATTTCCAAAAAGCATCAAGAGGGAGGAGTTGATCTTAATTTGACTCGAAGCACTTCACCTCTTGAGTGGATGTTGTACCTTAATCGTCTACGGTCACCGGAACATATTTCTGTGAAGTTTAAGTGTGGGGGAACAGTGCACCATGACATTGATCACATGAAGAATGCTCTATCGACCACCCAAACTCCACTACTACCGGAATGGAGGTTATACCTTAATCCACTCCAACCGCCAGGAATAAAGGGGAGTTTGTTCATTCTTGCATTTTATTTCATTGCATGTTTCATTTTTATGTTTTCTAGAAGTAAAATTTTCTTTTAAAATGAGTTCTTGCTAATAAATGCTTGGGTAGTGTAGAGAGAATAAAGATTCATTGTAGATATCATTTTATTCTTTTGGCATTTTATTTCTTGTATGAGTTGGAATAAATGTATCCATCTAGATTTTCTCTATATTATTTTAGAGTCCCTTGAAAGCAAATTAAATTTGGTTGTTAAAACTTAGGATTTGAACCAATGGATGAAATTCTTGGATGCTTGAGTACTACTTAGTTATGGACTCTAGATTGATGACTTGAGATGAATTCTTTTTACCTAGTGAGGAATTGGCCAAATTTTTGTGATACACATATGTGATTGTCCTCTAGAACTTACTTACGTTCTTTCAAAACTATATTTCTATGATTGGACCACATTTATAGAGGTAAATCACTTTGTTTCTTTTCTCATATCATTTTAATTTACAATTTTATTGTTGATCTACTCTATATTCTATTTTCCTTCCCTAAGTTTCATGTTCATCATAATGACTTCCATGGACTTGGTTGCTTTTGGATGTTTCTTGATGTTACTTTGCCCGAGACGGACAAAAGTTTAAGTGTGGGGGAGTGCATTCGGCAACATACAAGCAAATGTGCCAACTTGAAGGAATTTTGTATCAAGAGTGAGTGCAAGAGTTGACAAATGGGAAGTTAACTCAAACAAGAGATGGATGAATTCAAATGTGAGGATTTTGGCATTGAAATTGACAGTTTTAGAAATGAAACTTCAGCAAGCAATTGAAGAGAACAAGGATCTAAAAATCTGCAAACTTTATTAGCAAGAATTGAAGAGAACTTTGTTAAAGAAGATGTTTTTGATGCTCCTACAACTTTACATTCATGCAAGGAAAAGCCATCAAAAGAAGGTAGAGTGCTAGAAGTCAGGAAATCTTGTATTTACTAAGTTGGAGCAGCAGCTGAACAATTGGAAAAAAACTTAGCTGCAGATACAAAAAATAGAGCAGCTAAAAAATAGAACAGTCAAAAACAGAAAAGGAAACAAAAGAAAAGAAAAGTAAAAGAAAAGAAAATTTTGAAGTGCCAAGAGTTGGGTTAGTTTACTGCATGTGAAGATGTGAACAAGATGCTAGATGATGGTGTTATTGATTGAAGAGAAGCAAAACCTTGGAATAAGACAGTTTCAGAATTCAGGCAGAAACAGTTTTTTTGGCTACTGATCAGACCCTGATCGGTCACCAATCCGATCATTGAGGGGTTTGATCGGTCTCCAGACCGATCAGGAGTATCACAGGCCGATCTTCAGTCCGATCAGTAAGTGTCTAGTCCATTCAGAAGTAAAGCCAGAACGATCAGGTAAAGTCTGATCGGTCCCTTGACCGATCAGCAGACGCTGGAACATCAAATTTAGTAATCAAAGAGTCATGGTTTGCTCCCTACTCAATTTTATGCTCTGATCTCTCTCAAAGATACCATAAAAGAGGGCAAAGTGCATTAGAAACATTTTTGAGTGTCCAAGTCTTCCACTTTCTCTACTTTTTCCATATTTTCTTATCATGCTATATTTCTTTACCATATTTTCTTACCATGACATATTTCTTTACTTTCTTTATCATGATTCTTTAGTATCCAAATTCATTAAACCTCTATTTCATTTCTATCATTTCATATATCTTCTTTAACATGTTCTAATAAGCTTTTGTAGATGTGGATCCAAATAAAAAATGATGGTGGAGAGTAGATGATAAGCAAGCCTATGGTAGTGCAAGAATCATGTTGTGTTTGAGTGAGCTCCACTTTCAACAAGAATGTAGAACTTAGGAAGAGAGCCACCCCAAAACTTCCCTTGAGAGGATTTGTGAGTTTAATTCATCTCAATGAGTTATGAAGGATGAAGGGTACTAAGTTGTTGATTTAAGGACAAGTTTTTAGTCCATTGAGTTTAAATTTTTGAGAATTGACAACCCTAGGTATTTTTTTTTCAATTGCTTCTAACTATGATTGAGAATAATCTAGGGGTATATATCATTAGTTTACTAGTTAGCTTGTGCGAGACGCCCAAGAGTAAGTGTGGGGAGTTGATAACTATCATTTTGCTGATGAATTTAGGCTCTCAAATCCATGTTTTGATCCACTTTTATATGTTTAAGTTTGTATTTACCTTAGGTTTCATGAATTCTTTCTATTTTGGCTTTGGATGCAATTCTTTGTATATTTGAGATATTTTGGACATTAAATTTGGATCTAATTTTGTAGGCTTCAAATGATTATGGACCTAGATCGGATTGGATCAAACTTGAGTCAGAATTGGATCTGGATCAAGGTGATCAAGCATCGGATTAATATGGGTCGTTCGATCAAGAAACGGCTAGATCTGAGCCATCCGTCAACTTCTAATCAATCCAAGCTCAAGATAGAGTTAATCAAGTCCATGGATCAAGATCTGAAGTTTGGAGCTAAATCAAAGTCCATCTGGCCATTGGATCAAGTTCGAGAGGGTCTAAGTCGTCCATTCAAAAATCAGGGCAATCTGAGCCACCCGGTGTAGATCTGATCGATCCGAGCCGAGGAGGAGCGGATCCTGACCCTTGATCAAGATCTGGAAGGTTTGGTTCAGATCTGAAAGGATCCAACCGTTGGATGGAGCAAGGAAGATCTCAGTCGTTCATTGCTAACCAATATAACAGAACTTCTTCCCCAGATCTGTGTCGTCGCGTAGTTATAGAGTATCACAGAGTAGAGTAGTTTTTCTTCAATTCTTCGTCTGTTCTTCATCGGTTTTCCTCAGATTGCGCGACCAACACATTAGATCCAGTTTGTTTTCAAGTTTCAGAT
The DNA here is from genome assembly GCA_024364735.1 of Boesenbergia rotunda. NCBI lineage: Eukaryota > Viridiplantae > Streptophyta > Magnoliopsida > Zingiberales > Zingiberaceae > Boesenbergia > Boesenbergia rotunda. Next base: position 180,313 of record JAGFNQ010007099.1, on the reverse strand, counting down.
CATCGAAGTAAGTTTCCTCGTTCAGTTTTGCTAATCAATTCTCGCAGCTGAGAGGAGCAAAGGGGAGGATTTCTCCGGAGTTCCATTCCACCGATTGCTTCCACTTGATCGTGGGTTTTCATCGACCGAAGCTGAAGGATTGTTAGGAGGGGTTCTCCGACGCTGTTCTGAAGGTTTTTGAGTCGATCGCGAATCAGTGCGTCAAAAAGAAGAGTTCGGCGGAAGTGTTTCAGCTGTTAGGATCGATTCTGTACGCTAGAGAGGGGGTGAATAGCGATTCTCGGTTCGTTCTTGTACCTACGTTGTTAGTTGCACAGCGGAGACAATAATAAACAAAACAAACAACGCTAACAATACCGGTTTACTTGGTATCCACCCCGGCCGGGTGACTAATCCAAGAATCCGTCGGTGGATCACTCCCCGGATAACGTCCGGCTAGCCCTCGTCGCTCCTTGTGGGTGGAGAAACCTCGCCACAATCTCAAGGAAACCTCTGAGCACAAAGACTACTATCTTGCCTTTAACCAAGACAAGATTCGTCAAGAAACTCAGCCACCACGAAGTCCTCTTTAAATAGGACTCGGGGCTGATTTCTCGCTACCAGTCGACTGCCCCCAGCCAGCCAAATTTGACCGTTGCACCCCAACGTTCGAATTTTAGCCAACTCACCAGCCACCTACCAGTCGACTGCCCCCAGGGCAGTCGACTGGTCCCAGGCTGAGACCTTTCTGTGAGTTTCATCAGTCGACTGCCCCCAGGCCAGTCGACTGGTCTACTCACCCACCTAAGGTTACCCATCCTGAGTACATTCCTCTCCGCACTCAAACCCTAGGATTTCCCGAGTACAATCACACTGCACTCGTACCCTCACGACTCGACTGACTCCTCCTCCGCAGCCTCGACTATTGCCTTCGCGCCCTCTTCATCTTCGGCTCTCATCCCTCGGTTGCACGCAAGCCTCCAGCTTGTCTCCATGCCATCCTTCACGCATGCCTCGAAGTCTGTGCCCATCAGCTCATCGTCTCTGCTCACCAAGGTCTCTCAGATGCGCACGCAAGCCTCCAGCTTGCCTCCATGCCATCCTTCACCGTAATAAGGCCGTCCAATCCAGTCTATATGCGTAACCTGTACAACCTGCACACTCAACATACGCATATAAGAATACAAGGGTAATCCTAACTTAAACCCTTTGCCCAAACATCAAAACCCATGGTCACACCGGACCATCTTAGGGTGGATTGCTCCAACAATCTCCCCCTTTTTGATGTTTGGCAATACGTTTAAGTTAGGGAAAACAAGATAGTAGTCAATAGCAAAAACCATGCTAAAATGAATGCATATGCAATGCATGTATGGATCTTATCCAAGGCATCCTACACCTAACCCTCCAAATTAGGACTTTTTACACACCTAGCCCTCCAAGCTAGGATTTTCCTACCTAACCCTCCAAGTTAGGAATTTTCACCAAAACGGGGTTTTTAAAGCTTCTCCCAAGCTCCCCCTACATTGGACTTACAAAGGCTTTTTAAGAACCTCACCAAGGTTCCCCTTACGCCAAAAATAGAGCAATCATGCTCCCCCTTAATCTTAGCTCCCCCTAAACCTAGGGTTTCTAGCAAAGGTGTGTTTGGTTTCCCAACTTAAACCCAAACACTTCTCCCCCTTTGCCTAACATCAAAAGGAACCCAACAATATCCCAATCATTGGTTCTTTTAGTCCCTAATGACCATAAACAGTGTGTACTAGCCTCCCACACACATGTTTTGCATCATTTGGACACCAACCTAGCTGCTGATACAAAAATCAGCCCTGACCAGTCGACTGCCAAAATGGCAGTCGACTGATACTCTGAAAGTTTGAAATTTCAGCATTTCTGATGAAGTTCAGAAATGCACCAAAAATTTCATAAATTTCCAAAAATTCTCAAATTTTGTGGAGAGGTTTGTGGTACACATACCTACTTGAGAAAAATACAATCCAAAATGTATCTATAACCATTCCCAAGTTTGATACAAAACCCAAAAATTAGCAAAAAGGTTCACTCAATCCTTAACCAAAAGTCCTAGTTTTGGTTTCCCCTTGATGTCTCTGCCCATGCCAACCCACAATGCGTCCTTAGCATTGATTTACATGGCAATTACACACCAAAAACTAATTTTCATGCAATATGACCCCCAATGTCATATTCCCATGCATGAAACTCAAAAATACTGTGTCAAAACCCAAGAATTGAGACTCAAGTCCGTCTTCAATTCCTTTGGCACATTCTATGGTTCATCTAGACCTCTAGGAGCACCCTCCTCCCAAGGTCTATTCACCATATATCCCAAAGGCTCTTAGAGCTCCCCCTTGAGCTCTTAGCCCTAGCCACCTCCCTAGATAACTCAACCATCACTAGGCCACATTGGTGTTCCACTGGTAACTCTTGGCCTACAAACTCGACCCTCTTAACCTTAGACACCTTGTCTTTGGTTAAGTCATTTCTTTTTCCTTTAAATGGCACCCCTTTGCCATTTTTGGACTCCCTCTTCTTGCCATAATCATATGCTACCCTAGCATCTCTCTTTCCCTTAGCATGGGAGACCTTAGATCGGTATCCTAGACCCGATCTATCATTGGTGCGGTTTAGTCCACCCAACACCATATCCAAACCCTTAGATCCAACCGTGAATCTCTCTAGGGTTTTCTCTAACCTATTAAGCTTTTCCCTTAAAGCTTGATTTTCCCTTTTTAGGTTCCTAAACCTAGAATTCATATGTCCACTTTGGAAATTCCTAGACCTACCCATTTCTCTATGCATATTTCTCCCCCTCTTGGGGTTAATGTCATGATCCTTAGATACAAGAGTCTTAGGTCTACCACGATGCATGTTTTTCTTAGGATTATGATCTACCTTGGTAACCCTATTCTTATCATGATATTTAAAATCATGGTTATGCATAAGCAAACAATTCTCATTAATTCTAGCATGCATGCATGAATAATTAGCTCTATTTTTCTCATGCATAGAGGAACTCAAATTAGAGTTACACTTTAACTTAGGGTTAGAAATTACCTCCCTTACCCTTGAAGTTCCTCCTTGTTGTGAGCTTCTCTTCTTCCTTTGCTCCTTCTCCCATCTTCTCAAGTGCTCCATCTTCTTGAGTTGTCCACTCTTTGGGCACTTGGTGTGGTAGTGTCCTAGCTCACCACACGTAAAGCATCGGATTTTCTTTTTCTTTTCCTGAGCTTCTCCAATCCTACAACCCACATTAGATTTAAAAGAACTTGAAATAGGTTTGGATTTTACCTCCTTTTTACCTTTTGGACACTTATCTTTATAGTGTCCCTTTTCGTTGCAACCAAAGCATGTGATATGTTCCTTCTTCCTTGCTTTGGTGGAGGTTGGAGCTTCTTCTTGCTCAGGTATGGAAGTGGGTATCTCCTCCCCCTCAATCCTTGAGGTTGTGACCTCTTCCACTTCCTCCCTTGATGAAGTGGATGACCTTTCACTTTCTTGTGCCACTTCACTTGAGGAGATGGATACCTCTTTTCCTTTTTCCTTTTTCTCCTCTTCTTCGGATGTTGAACTTCTTTCTTCATCCGATTTGTCCTCCTCCTCTTCTTGGGCCATTAAGCTCACTTCATTAGGCTTTTCTACTTCTTGAATTTGTGTAGGATTTTCATGGAATGCTACCATCTTGTTCCATAAATCGTGTGCATTTTAATATTCACCTACACCGCTAATTATATCATTAGGCAAAATCGTAAGCAATATTGAAATTACCTTCTCATTTGCCTTCGATTGCGTTTGTTGCTCCTTGGTCCAATATCTTGGTCGAAGCTTCTTCCCATGCTTATCTCTCGGAACTTCAAATGGATGTGTTAGTGCAATCATTAAATCCCAATCCATATTAAACCATACCTCTATTCGCATCCTCCAATAATCAAAACTTTCTCGATCGTAAGGAGGTGGAATGTTGATGTCGTCCCCTAAGCGCTCTTCACGCCATCTTCTCTAGCCTTTTGCTCTCTCGGCGGTTAGTCCAATCGAGAGCGGTCCTTCGCTCTGATATCAATTGTTAGGATTGATTCTGTACGCTAGAGGGGGGTGAATAGCGATTCCCGGTTCGTTCTTGTACCTGCGTTGTTAGTTGCACAGCGGAGACAATAATAAACAAAACAAACAACGCTAACAATATCGGTTTACTTGGTATCCACCCCGGCTGGGTGACTAATCCAAGAATCCGTCGGTGGATCACTCCCCGGATAACCTCCGGCTAGCCCTCGTCGCTCCTTGTGGGTGGAGAAACCTCGCCACAATCTCAAGGAAACCTCTGAGCACAAAGACTACTATCTTGCCTTTAACCAAGACAAGATTCGTTAAGAAACTCAGCCACCACGAAGTCCTCTTTAAATAGGACTCGGGGCTGATTTCTCGCTACCAGTCGACTGCCCCCAGGGCAGTCGACTGGTGCCAGCCAAATTCGACCGTTGCACCCCCAACGTTCGAATTTTAGCCAACTCACCAGCTACCTACCAGTCGACTGCCCCCAGGGCAGTCGACTGGTCCCAGGCTGAGACCTTTCTGTGAGTTCCATCAGTCGACTGCCCCCAGGCCAGTCGACTGGTCTACTCACCCACCTAAGGTTACCTTTCCTGAGTACATTCCTCTCCACACTCAAACCCTAGGATTTTCCGAGTACAATCACACTGCACTCGTACCCTCACGACTCGACTGACTCCTCCTCCGCAGCCTCGACTGTTGCCTTCGCGCCCTCTTCATCTTCAGCTCCCGTCCCTCGGATGCACGCAAGCCTCCAGCTTGCCTCCATGCCATCCTTCACGCATGCCTCGAAGTCCGCGCCCATCGGCTCATCGTCCCTACTCACCAAGGTCTCTCAGATGCGCACGCAAGCCTCCAGCTTGCCTCCATGCCATCCTTCACCGTACTGAGGTCGTCCAATCCAGTCTATATGCGTAACCTGTACAACCTGCACACTCAACATACGCATATAAGAATACAAGGGTAATCCTAACTTAAACCCTTTGCCCTAACATCAAAATCCATGGTCACACCGGACCATCTTAGGGCGGATTGCTCCAACATCAGCTACTGACCGATCGTGGTGATCGGACAGAGATGCATCTGATCGGTCCCGTGACCGATCAGAAGAGGACCTGTTCGGTCGGTTGACCGATCAGGAAGGCCAGTATAGAGCAAGCTGAGTAAGGGAGTGTTTCTTCATTGGGTTTTGAGCTAGGGGGTTCATAGCTCATCTTTAGTGTGACAGCAAAGGGAAGTCTTGATTAGAAACTGATTTGATGTTTAATTTAGGATAAATTTTAGTTCCAAGCATTTACTTTCTTCAATTGTTCAAGCTTGTTTCTATTACACTTCAAACCAAGTTCCTTAAGCAATGTTTTAATCTAGTTTTTATTATCTTGCAAATTGGTTTATGCAATTAATTCCCTGCAATTAGTTCTTTAATTTCAATTCAATAGTTTGAAGTCGAATTTCTTAGTCTTTCCAATAGGATAAGATTAGTCCTTGCAATTTCCTAATTCATTCTATGCTTTAGCTAAGTTCATTCTATTTCATATTGTCATTTTCTTATCGCCAAAAACCTTCATTTTATTAGAAAACCCAAAACATCATACGACAACAACCTTCAAGCTCGAATTAAACATTCACAACTAGTCCTTGAAAAAATACGACCTGAGACCCCTATCCTACACTTTAATTTTGTTAGTCAAGGGTTTTCAGTTTATAAATATCTAACTTTGAGGCTCATCGTTAGGGGTGAGCAAAAATTCAGTTAAACCGAATTAACCGAACCGAATTAACCGAATTTTGAAATTCGGTTCGGTTAATTCGGTTTTCGGTTTTTTTTTATAATTCGGTTCGGTTTTTCGGTTAAATCGGTTCGGTTTCGGTTTTAAGTTTTGTAATTCGGTTAAATCGAATAAACCGAATAAAAATATTAATTTAATTATTTTTATTTAAAAATATAATTAATTAAATAAAATCTGGTTATTTTAATTAAAAATTCGAATTAAATTTAAAATTTCGGGTAATTCGGTTAATTCGGTCGAAAACCGAATTAACCGAAATTTTTTCGGTTCGGTTTTCTCGGTTTTTATCGAGAAATTCGATCGGTTCGGTTTTTTTGAAAAAAATCGGTTTATTCGGTTTTCGGTTTATTCGGTTCGGTTCGGTTCGATTTTAACCGAATACTCACCCCTACTCATCGTGACACTTGTATTGGGCCACATCACCCACCCTAGCCCAAGGGTGGCTCTGCCCTTGCCGGCGACCCCTCCAAGACCCACCCAAGCATATTATTGAAAATGAGTAAATCATGAGCATCATTTGGCCAGTTGAGCGGCCTCTTAGATGAGGGGTCTAGCATGGAATATTGGTTGCTGACTTGTATTTCCTTGGTATTTGACTTAGTTGATTTACGACCGTGGATCTTCGGGGAGGTTACTTTCGGAGGAAGCAAATTGATTGGTTTACGTCGAGGCTAGTGTTCGACACTATCTCCGTAAAATGATATTGTTCCGCTACTGGTGCTCACGGATAGCAGCAATTCGTTTCCAAAATACAACGACGTCGTCTCGGAATAGTAGCACTTCAAATTCCGAGACCGACGAACCTTTCCGTAGGCTTTTTGGACTCTCGATGCAGAAGATGGATGAGTGCGAATGCTTTAATTTAGATTGCAATGCTTGAATGAATGAAATGATCAAGTGGAGGGATCTATTTATATTGAGTGAAGAGGTAAGTACCCTTTAGTTCGGACAACATGGTAATCTCGTCCCTTGATCTAAAGAGTTATAACTCTTCAGATCCCATCTTGATCTGAATCGCCAGATTAGAATATTTAATTCGACGCCTCAGATCCATCGTCCCTCTTCACAGTCAGATTCGAATCAGACGCTCCAGATCGCAGCTGCCTGCGATCTGTCCAGATCTTTGATCCAACGGCCACCATCTGTTCGCCCAATCCAGTCATCGTTCTCAACACAGTCACGTGCCACATAGGCACTGCCTCATCACCGACACGCCACGTGGCGTCACCTGATCACGACACATCATCGCCACGTGGAGAGTGCAAAGTGTGCCAACAAAGCGCCCGGCCATTGCGCCCGTGGCGGGCTCGCAGGTGCGAGCACCTGCTTGCCGAAGGATAGAGACCTTCTGTACTTTTGTATTAACAACATTAGCACAGGAACACATATAAGGAAACACTGACTCTCGCCGGTTAGCAATGTCCGACTAAAATCCTATTTTTTTCTTTAATGTTCATTTCTGCGTATCTTGAACAATTAATTTTTTATTCACCCTTAATTAGTTTTGAGCAAATAAATAGTCCAGATTTATCTACGCGAAACGTAGATTTCGATTTTGAAGTCAAACTTGACTTTCAACGGTCGATGACATCAAAATTTTACTTTGCAAAATCGTATCCAAACTGGAATACATCCCATGATTCAAACTCGAGATCTATTATAGCGACTCCTCGCTTGAATACAAACTCAACTATGCCCGTGGCTAACACATCCATGTACGACGCTGATACGGTGGAGCATGACTAGATTAGTCTAAGCGTAGATTCATGCATGGACAAACCGACATGTCTTTGTGGAAGTGGGACAGTAGAGTGGAACAAGTTGAGATTACTGTATAATTGTTCACGCAATGAGGTAGAAGATTGTCGTTGCATGTCATCACTGACATCTATAAATAGGGGCCGCAGTTAATTGGTTTCTTATCACTGCACAAAACCGATCAGTTTCATGGACGGCGCCGGCGATGTCGGCGGTGGACCAGACGGTGGCTGGCAGCAGCCATGGGGACTCTTGCGTTTCAGGGGCGTTTTGATCGCCGCCTTCCTGATTTGCTCCGTCGTCCTGACGGAGAGGCGGCCAATATTGTGGTCGGGGACGCAGGAGCTGGCCGTCTACTACTCTTCGTCCTACTCCTCTTCCTTGGAGGAACAAGAACGAGAAGCCGGACACGGGCATCTTCTGCTGGCGTACTGCTGCCTGCTGTGCGTGCTGCTGCTGCCTCCGTGCCTCGGCGCCGGCCCGCGCCCGATGTGGACGGTGGCTGGGGCTGTTGGCGTTCTATTTCTGATAGTTGACTACTTGTACGTGCATGCCTAATGCAGCTAGCAGTAACAGCTACTAGACGAGTATCGTTAAATAATAGATAAATAGATGAATTAATAAACGCTCTGCGTGTGGCTGCTGCATTAGGGTTCCTCTTTGGTTCCTAAGATATGGAAAACGTTTAAATTTATATATAACGCCTGGATCATTATGTCGAGCACAGTCGTGCAAGTACAATCGCACGGGAGATCATTTTATATATATATATATATATATATATATATAATGATCTCCCGTGCGATTGTACTTGCACGACTGTGCTCGATATAATGATCTAGGCGTTTGAATTTAATTATTTTATTTTAATTTTTTTAATTATTTTTTTAAATTTTAAATCCTAAATATATATAATATATCTATGAGCATTTAAAATTTGTTATCCTGAAACACCATAATCCAATGGAGAAGCATGAACTCTATGAAAAATCTCATTAGCTTAAATTCATTATAATCCAACCCTTAAATCTTAAAATCATAAACACTAAATACATACAATATACTCTGTGAGCATCTAAAAAATACTATAATCCAAGAGGAAAACCTGAACCCTAGAGAAAAAATCTTATTGATTTAAATCCCCTGTAGCCCAACCCCCTAAACTCTAAATCTTAAACCCTAAATACATATAATATATCAAAAAAATAAAAAATGAAAAAAATCCTACTGCAATTGAATCCAGGTGCCCCAAGCATGCACAGACGTGCAAAAAAAAAGCATGTAGGATACCAGATTTGTGTGTGTGTAAAAGTTGCTAAGAGTAAATGATGATATTTAAGATGATATAATAACTGATAACTTAATTATTGATATAAATATGTATTTAGATGGTCAATAAATATGCTACGCACTTAAATGATACGAGATTATAACAAATATGCATATTGATTGAGAAAGAAATAAATCAAAAAGATGAGTTAGGAGGGATAAAATAGAATAAAATTTATTTAAATATGAATGAATACATAAGTAGAAGATCCTACTAAGTTACATAAAATAATAATAATTTTCGTTATTATATTTTTGTGATGTAGGTTTAAAATACATCAATAAGATAAAAATACGTTCTATTGACACTTTATGCATCTCACAAATGGTTCATAATTGACTATTTAAATTGAGAACAAGTTAAATATAATCTCTCCTATAACTAGTTAGGAATTCAAATCTGACCTACCTTTCACTCTATTTCTCATGTTGACCTCACTATTGTTGACCTACCTTTATACAGCTCTTTATTTATAAAGCTCTCTGTTTCTTTATACATATATATTTCCTAGCTATCACTACCTTCGTTTCCTTGCTTTGCCCACGATCTGTTTCTTTAGAGGCCAAATTGAACAAAAAAATTGACTTAATGAAAAATTCAGAATGTAAAATCTTCTTTATTGTGGGTTTTCAAGAAATAAAAGAGAAACCAAGAAAAATACAAAAACCTAAGTAGAAACTTCTTTCAAATCTGTTTTTACACAAGCAATATAAACAAAAATAAAGATACAATGGAGAATATGAATAATACAAATGAAACACTTTACAATAATGAATATTTATTTTAATGACTTTTAAGAATCCACGTTCGAAATCCTCCATAAAGCTACTAATTCCCATCCATCACTTGCTATTTTAAAATTTAAGCGTTACACTATAAAATATGGTTTTTGAAACTCAACATTAACCCCAACATATTACTATTCATCATCAGTCGACTGTTACTATACATCAATTGAATATCTCAATCGAATTTAAATCATTGATTTCACTATAAGAGTGTCATGAAGCTCGAATAATATTGAGGTTTTGTTAGCATAGATGTACTTTATTTTAGTTTTTTATTCATATTTTTCTTCTCAATAAGTTAATTAATTGAATTTTATCATTCTAGAATAATATTATATATTATATTCGATATGTCTCCCTCCTATATATAGAGGTGATAAAATGGCTACACGATAGTTAGTATACAAAAACATATCGACGATCCTCCTGTGGATCTTGGCTGAAATGATGAAAAAGGGAGAGGGGCTCCTACAAGGGAATTAATTGGCGGACAAATGGACAATGAGGGTCACTGTGCGACGACAATTCTACCATCCATCCGAGTAGCAACTCCCTTATGGCCGTGGGGGCGACAATGAGGGTCACTGATCCTTAAGGGGATGCCCTTATACTTTCTACATCTTCTTTACAACCTTTGTCCTCCAACTGCCCTCACTCATTTAGACAATCGATTGAAAAAGTGAGACAAATTGCTCCCTTTGTTCTCCAACGTGTATTCTCTCACCTCGACGGTGAATCGAAAGATGGGACAAATGGCTTTCTTTGTCTCCCAACGGCGCATTTTGTAAGAATTTTTCCTCCAAATGGGGCGCGAATCCTGGGCCACTGGGCTTCTAGACTGACCACCGCGAGCGCTTCCCGATTTACCCTGGTGACCGATGGAAAACTTCCGTGGAGCCGGGCCGGTCACCCCAGATTTAATTTATCTGCTGCCTGGTTCATCATTTTTTTTTTTATCTCCACAATCAATTCAAAAAGTGAGTCAAATTTCATCTTAATTAACATCCTCAAACTCCTTCTACACTATTTTTTTTTTTTTTTTGCATGATAAGTAATTCAAGGGTAAAATGATGAGCCTTTTAAATTTTGAAAGGCAAGTTGATTTTGATGATAGATAAACCAAACAAAATGATTATTTATCTTGAGTATTATTTGGAAGGTGATATATTTTCTGATAGGGATGAGCAATCCGGGATAGACATGTGGCACGGGAAAGTTACGTGATAGGGCCCGTCGAACCAGTGCCCCGAGATTAGACAGGGAATCGAGCTTCTGAGACTATCTCAGGAGAATGGAAGAAAGCCTTCGAGCTTAGACCGGGAATTGGACTCCCGAGACTATATCGGGAGAACGGACAAAAGGCCCCAAAGTTAGCTCAAGAGATAGGACTCCGAGACTGACTCAGGAGAGTGGAGCCCAAAGATCAACGTAGGGATAAGAAAGTCAGACTTCAAATACCCGTTCCTCCTTCCAAAATAGGAAAGTCATCAGGTAATCATTGTTCACAACACATGATAATTAAGGTCTTAATAGTCACAGTGGTTGTTACCAAAAGAGAACAGCTATCAAGTAACCAATGATTAAAGAATGTGGAGGAGAACGTGGGGACACGTGTGAGAAAGATATCAGGTATATAAGATGTCTCGGAAAAGCTTTCCAGAATTATAGCACTTTGATTCCTCGTTGTTCTTCGAAAAAGAGAGGGTTCTGACTTGAGCATTGGAGAGGGCTCCACCGAAAATTTTTCCGGTGCATCCCCTTTAACGCTCATGTTAATCTCACAGGCGTGGACATCCTCTCCCTGTTATCGTCGCCGTGGGTTGCGCTTTGGTGATTCGTCATCCCCGTCGTTCGCTTTCGAAACAAATTTGACATCGTTTATGGGAAACATCAAAGCACCAAAAGGAACACCGTGAAGGCGGATCTAAAGGGACAACCCATCATTTTGACGTGGGAGGAGTTAGATCGTTTAGTCGCCAACGCTGTCAGAGGAACACTAGAGCAATATCAGATTGAACAAGACGCCTCTCAGCGTGCGGCTCTGGTGCAGGCCGAGATCCCCAGGGTGTCGGATTCACACCATCGAAATCGAAGATCCGTCTCACCATCGACGGGACCGACAATGACAACCTCAGTGCCCAGGCGAAATTCCATAGGAGAAATGGAGAGGGTGCATTCCACCGCCTTCAGCGTTTTACGATAGAAGGAGGGGCCGAGGAAGATCGAGGCCTCCAAAGTTCTCCTGAAATCTCTATCTACTCCTTTTTCTCCGGACATCGCAATGGATCCTATGCCCAAGCAATTTCGCAGTCCAAGTATTGCTGATTACAATGGGAAGATGGATCCGAAGGACCAACATCTACAAGTTCGAGAACGCGGCTTTGTTACACCAATACACAGATGGTGTGAAGTGCCGGGTGTTCTTGAACACCTTATCAGGGGTCTCCCAGAGATGGTTTTAAAGGCTGCCCTATAATTCGATAAACTCTTTCTGGAGTTTGAAACCGTCTTCCTACACCACTTCGCCAACAACCGGCGATACCAGAAGACGTCTTTGAACCTGTTCGCCCTAAAACAGAAGAGCAAAGAACCGCTGAATGATTATATCTAACGGTTTAATCGGGTGGCGCAGGACGTGCCAACGGCCACTTCAGAGATACTCATCAACGCCTTCATGCAAGAACTCTCTGAAGGAGATTTCTTTCGGTCACTAGTGAAGAAACCGCCGACAAGCTTCAATGATCTATTGGGGTGATCGGTCAAGCATGCCAACACGGAGGAGGTGCAGTACGCCCGTCGCAAAGACTCGATCGGAGTCCCTATCCAAATCTCGGTACGATCTGAGAGGAGAGAGTCGTCTGCCCCTACTCAAGTGAAAGATCCTCACTCTGGGAAGGATCAATGGGTCGACAAGAAGAGGTTGGTATAAACGGTCGATACCGAAGGACCCGAGACACCGAAGAAGTACTGTGACTTTTATGGCAGCACAACTCACTCTACATAAGAGTGTTACACCTTGAAGAAGAGGAGATATAAGGACGTGGAATCTAAGCCCCACAAAAGGTGGAACAAAGCGGGGTATCGACGGTGATCTCCTCGCCGAAGCCCTTCTCCTCATCGACAACAGTCGGGGGAGGACAGATCCAGGCGTCGGTCCCGGTCACCCTCGAGAGGAAGAAGTCGGGAGATAGTGCCCCACCAGTCCATCTCCCCGGAAAGGAATTCCAAGAAAGACAAGGTTTCTGCCCGCGGATCTCCATCGGGCCATGTGGGAGTATTCTCAGGAGGTCCGACTGGAGGAGTTTCTCATCGGGCAAGGAAGGCCACTCGCCGGCTGAAAAATTATGCCATCGGGGCGGACAAGGAAAAGCACCAGGGCCCTATTATCTCCTTCGACCCTGATCATCTGGAGGATGTGAAAGCCCCCCATGAAGACGCACTGGTAATCCTCGCCTGAATAGCTAATTACGAGGTTAAACGCATCTTTGTGGATACAGGTAGCTCCGTCAACATCCTGTACAAGGCAACGTTGGACCAGATGCAGGTCGATGAGGATGAGTTGCATCCTGTCTCCACCCAGCTCTTCGACTTCACCAGATACAGAGTACAGCTGATGAGACAGATCTCCTTGTCTTTGTCGCTGGGGGACAAAACTCTACAGAGGACAAGGAAGACTTCCTTCATTATCGTGGATGCCTCATCATCCTACAACGGTATTCTGGGGCGTCCGATTCGTGGCTACAGTGGGGAAGTTAGAACAGAAGCCCACAAGAACTCGAGAACACATGAAGCCTTGTAAATTGACCTGGCCAATCTCCGAGAAAATGAAGGAGCCAAAGAGGAATGCAGGGAGGTCGAAAGTGAATAATTCCAAATTCTTCCTCGACAGGCTGGAGGAATCACAAGAATTACTACTGATCTTGTGCCAGAACTTAGAAGCCGACTAATCATTTGCTTGATGGACCATCGGGATGTGTTTGCATGCGCTACTGAAGAAATCATGGGAGTCCCTCTTGCCTTAGTCATGCATCGGTTGCATATCACCCCGGGAGTCCGATCGGAGAAGCAGAGGCAAGACACTTTGCACCAGAGCAAGACAAGATCTTCAGGGAGGAGGTCGCAAAGTTGTTGAAGTGAATGTTGTACTAGTCCCTAAGCCCGGGGGTAAATGGCGGGTCTATATTAATTTTCATGATTTAAATAAAGCCTACCCTAAAAATTGTTATCTCTTACCTTGCATTGATCAGTTGGTAGATTTGACTTCCGACTGTGAATTTATTTGAATGTTGGATGCATATCAGGGATACCACCAGATCCCCCTTGCTCGGGATGACCAAGAGAAGGTCAGTTTTGTAATGACAAATGACAATTACTGCTACAATGTCATGTCATTCGGGTTACGCAATGCAGGGGCAACCTATCAGCGAATGGTGGATACAGTTTTCCGCCACTAGATCTGAAGGAATATTGAAGTGTATATAGATGATATCCTGGTCAAGACTAAGAAGGGGAAGGACATATCAACCGACCTAGAGGAGACATTCACTACCTTAAGGGCCAATGGACTGAAACTAAACCCCGCTAAATATTTGTTTGGGGTTAAAAGTGGTCGGCTCCTCGTGTACATAGTGATAGAGAGAGGAATTGAGGCTAATTCGGAGAATGAGCAAGCTATTCTCAACATGTCATTCCCTCACAATTTCAAAGACGTACAGTGGCTTAATGGTAGAATTACAGCTCTGCCCAGGTTCATCTCCAGATCTGCTGACAGAACTCTACCATTCTTCAAAATTCTGAGAAAAGCTATCAAGTTTGAATGGGATGATCAATGTGAGAAGACTTTTACAGATTTAAAATTATATCTCTCTAAACTCCCCATCCTATATAAGCCACTGGAAGGAGAAAGGCTATTTGTCTACCTATCCACAGCTGAGCAAGCTGTAGGTTCTGCGTTTATTCGGGAAGAAAGTACTACTCAATATCCCATCTATTTCTTTGGGCACCTCCTGAAAGACGCAGAAACTCGGTATACTACCCTGGAGAAGCTGGCATATGCCTTAGTACTGATGGCCCGAAGACTAAGACCATTTTTTTGGCTCATTCTATTGTGGTGTTCACTAATGCTCTGTTTACTTGGGAGACCGGAAAGCAAAACTAAGGAAAAGTTTCCGCAATGGAAAATTTTTCATTGTTTACTTCATTAAAATTTAAAGAGGGAAGAGAAATATAATCCATCCGCGGATAGTTTTGGAGTCAAAATCGATCAACTCAAAATCGGACGGAAAGCAGCGGATGGATAAAAAAATGACGTATGTACCCCTTTTCATTTACAAAATTACATCATAAATCAAAAAAATAATGCATGTACCCTTTTTAACTCATAAAATTACACCATATATTAAAAAAATGATGCATGTACACTTTTGTATTAATAAAATTATACCGCATGTACCCACCTTCCTCAATCATGGTAAACAAGCATGCAAAGGAAAGGATTTCTTTTCCTTTCCATTCTCTTCCCATGCCCCTAAGTTTGTTTAATCCATCCATCATCCACTCTTTTAGGTAAACATAGCATAATAGTCCACTCAGGCACATCCTCACAAATCCAGAGGCCTCAGGACGACTGATCAAGTGGACGACAGAGCTGAGTGAGTATGGAATTGAGTATCACCCCCGAACTGCTATCAAGGCTCAAGCTCTAGCTAACTTTATGCTCGAAGCTGCCCCAGGACCTAAAGCTGAGGAAGTGTGGAAAATTTATGTTGATGACTCCTCCAATAACAAACATAGTGGGGTTGGGGTTCTGATAATTTCTCCTGGAGGAGATGTACTACAACTGTCTATCTAACTCAACTTCCGAGCCACCAATAATGAAGCCGAATATGAGGCGATCTTAGCGGGGCTCCAAGCTACCAAGCAAGTGGGAGCTGCACGGGTTATCCTGCACTCGGATTCTCAGCTCGTAGCTCAGCAGCTAAAAGGAGAGTTCGAAGTTAAAAATGAGTGCATGCAGAGGTATGTGACTATATATGAGCAACTGAGGGCTTCTTTCACTGAAGTTGTTCTGCAGAAGATATCTCAAGCTAATAATGTCAAGGCGGATGAGCTAGCCAAATTTGCGAGCTCCCTTGCACTATGGACGCCGGAAGAGCCTAGCGCATCGGAAGGAGTCGTATCCCAGATCGAAGAAGAAATTGCTAACACTGTATTACCTGACTGGAGAGAACCCTATATGGAGCTCCTACGCAGTGGAGCTGTGTCGGCGAGTGATAAGGAGGCTCGGCTCTTCCGTCGTAGGGTTGCCAGATTTACGCTAGTTAGAGAGCAGTTATACAAAAGAGCATTTACCCAACCGTTGGTTAAGTGTATTGGTCAAGGGGAGGTCGACTACATCATGTGGAGGTTCACGAATGTGTTGGTGTAGACAGCACCCAAGTCGAACCTTAGTTTTGATAATGACAAAGGATTCAAAAGTTAAGATGTTATGTTTATCTAACATGTTACTTGAGTGTGCAGATTGAAGTCCTAGTGAAGGACTGTTAGGCACTTAGCGAAGGACTGCTAGGTATCGAAACCTTAAGACCTGGATGTTGGTGCAAGTTGCATCAATGATGTTCCTCTTTAAGTGTTTTAATGCTTGACAATACACTTAAGTCAGTGATCTATTGAACAGACAAAAGGGGAGCAAAGAAGAAGTAACCAAAGTTGAAGAAATGTCCTAGTTACCCTAGGTATCGTAACCCTAAGACCTAGCGAAGAGCTGCTAGGCACCTAGCGAAGGGCTGCCAGGTATCGTAACCCTAAGACCTGGCAAAGGGCTGCTAGGCACCTAGCGAAGGGCTGCTAGGTATCGAAACCCTAAGACCTAGCGAAGGGCTGCTAGGCACCTAGTGAAGGGCTGCTAGGCATAGAAGACCTAGCGAAGGGCTGCTAGGCACCTAGCGAAGGACTGCTAGGGAATGAAGACCTGGCGAAGGGCTGCTAGGCACCTAGTGAAGGGCTGCTAGGGAATGAAGACCTGGCGAAGGACTGCTAGGCACCTGGCGAAGGACTTCTAGGAAATGAAGTCTTGGTCCAAGGGACTGAGCAACTTAGCTGAGCGATGACTAAGGACAGGAGTAGAGACGGGTCAGGGTTTGGGCGTCTCGAAGTCCGGAGGTATCGGAAGCTAAGTCCACCCGAAGGGCTAGGTGGCAACCGTCTCCTGAAAGGAGTAGGTGAAGGGCAAGTTCTCGGGGATGAGAACTTGTGCCGGTTCGACCTAGGGTTTCGTGGAAATCCGAAGTCCGAACCAAGTCCTTAAGACTAAAATTATATGTATATGTGCTATGTGGTTATGTATCTTGTAGGTACTAAGAGTGAAAGATGTTGTAAGCTGCTGGAGGCCCTAAGCAGGGCGCCCCCATCATTGGGGGTGCCCCCATGCAACCAGGGCGCCCCCAACAGTGGGGGAGCCCCCAGACAAAGTTAAAAAGTGCAGTCTTGGTTGGTAAGCAGAATAGATGTCAAGCGGGGTGCCCGGAGCGTCTGGGGCGCCCAGGTTCGAACCTGTTTATGCTGTTTCGTGTCAGAAACACAGATAAGCCTCCATGAGGGCGCCCGGAAGGTCTGGGGCGCCCTAGTCAAAGCTGTTATCAGCTGCGGCGAGGTAGGCGCAGGGATAAAGTTTGACCGAGTCTTCCGGGGCGCCCCCAGCGTTCAGGGCGCCCCCAGGAGGCCTATATAATGGGCTTCGACCCCTCTGCTTCAACAACAACTTCCAAGAGCGATCCCAAGCATTCTGACCGACAACAACACGCTAGAGACAAGGCTCTACGTCCGGGAGGCTCCAGGAGGAGGTGTACGGCACTTCGGAGGTACAGATCGGCCGAGCTTCAGACCCTATCTTGTTGGTTTGCTTTTATTTAATTACCGTACTTAAGTTTCTATATTATTTCTTGTAATCCTGCACTGTAAGTCGGGTTTCTCCGCCTCCGGAAAGTCCAGGAAGGAGACCAATAGTGGACGGGCGTTCCCGTTCATAGGCCTTGGATGTACTGACCCTGGGGCGGTCGGGAACCAAGTAAAAATCCGCTGTGTCCTTTGATTTGTTTTTTTGTTCTATTTATTTTCCGCTGCGCTACTAATATTCTAAGTCCAGAATGAACGAAAGTTTTACGAAGAATTGCGAAAGATTTTTCACGATCGATATTCACCCCCTGACGGGCCCAAACTATGTGTCACGAATGTGGGCCTTAAATTTAGAATTTATAAATGAATGCTGGAAACCCTTTTACAATCAAAATCTGAAAATGTAATATAGGGGCCACAGGTCGTATTTTTCTCAGGGACTAGTTGAAGGGTTGTTCGATTCGCGCTTGTATTTAAGTGTCGTTTGTGTTTTCGGGTTTCAAATCAAAATTGGGTTTTGGGTTGCAATCAAGAATGAAATCACAATGAGAATAAAGGAAATTTAGCTCATGAATAAACAAAATGTGACATTTAATGACTCAACCAATTTACCACTTAATCAATTGAAACTCCTAGCCAATTCTTGAAAAAAAAGGTCTGACTTTGAATGCAAAGCGGATTCTAAGTAAAGAAATAAATCAGTGATGCAATTCCATTAAAACTAAAGCAGGATTTCACTTGATACCTAAATGCAAGCAATTTAACAACTTGATACCAAGCTAAGAACAACTATGTGCCAAGGGTTTGAATTAGCTACAGCAATTGTGGCTGATTAACTCAGCTTGAAGGCTAGGCTAACAAGGAAAACATTTGCAGAATTCTATGAAGAATTTTCGAAACTTGAAGACTGATAAGAAACAGGTACAAGTTCACTTCAGATTCACAAGATAAACTGAGATTAATTGCATGAACCAATGCTAGAAAAGCAATGCAACCAACTCTAACTGATATTCGGGCAATGGGGCTGATAAATTCAGAAACCTTGCAGAATTTTGAAGACAGAATTGCAAGCACACACTCAACGCAGAATTCCAGGATTTGATTGCAGAAATTCCACACAACCAATTGCAGAAATGAATTTCAGCAATGAATTTGATACAAAGTCTAACAAGACAATTAATTTCAGTTGCAATAAAAGTCTAAGGTGAAACTCAACTGATACAACTTCAGAGATTGATTTAACCAGCAGAGACAGCAAGCATGAGAAGTGCAGAATTCAGAATCGATCAAATGGCAGGAACAAAACCGAAATTCAGAAACAGTGTGCAGAAATTCAGATGAACAAACTCAGAATTGAAACTATAAAATGAAACAAACTTAGATCAACTAAATTAACATACTAAAAGTAAAATAACTGAAGCATTAACGAGCTAAAGGGAATTGCAGAGAAGAAATCTGATACGCAGCTGAAAAGAAAAATGGATACGCTGGAAAAGAAATGGCACGCCACAGTTAAGCTAATTTCAGAAACGAATTTAAGCAAAATAAACTGATCCAAATACACTTGTTCGTTACACAAGCAATCTAGCTATTAGAAACACTGAATTAGAACTCTAATGGAAGCAAAAAACTGTCAGAAACGAAATACTACCGACAATTCTTCAGAAATTCAGAAACGAACGACAGAAATGAAATCTACTGCTAACAAACGAAATTAACTAAGCCCCAATCCAAATCCTTGCTGTCACTCAAGGATGAGCTCGAATCGAGGTTGGTCACGCCTTCTTGGATGCAAAACTTGCTAAAGAAACGAAGAAAAATGAGGAAAAACCAAGGCAAACCAGCTGCGGCGAGGACGCGACCAGCAGAAGAACAGTGGAGTTTCTGATTAAATAGGAATCGATGGACGGATGTGATTAATTTGAGAAGATCCAACGGTAGATCTTGGTCTGATTTGAGCCAAACTTTTATGATGATGATCTGGGGTCAGGATCTGCCTTGTGGTAGCTCGGATCCTCCAAATGTGCAACGGATGGTCCAGATCAACTCTATCTGTGATTGGACGCTCTAGAGCCCTCCTTGCTTGATCCAACGGTTGATCTAGCTCTGATTGGGATGAAACCTTCAGATCTTGATCATAGAGCCTGATCAACCCTAACCCTAGCTCGGATTGCTTCAGATCGTCCCGGATGGCTCAGATCTAGCCGCTCTTGAATCGGACGGCCCGGATTAATCGTAGGCTTGATAATTCGATCCGGTTCACATCCGACTCAGGTTTGACCCAATATACCCTAGGTCCAGGATCCTTTCATGCCTACAAAAAATATATCAGAAAATTAGTGGCCAAATAATCCAAAAATTATGTAATTTTGCATTTAAGTCCAAAATAAGATAAAGTTCTAAAACCTAGGGTAAAATCATAATTAAGCAATAAAAACATGGGTCAAACATGGATTTTAGCAATTAAAATAATCAATAAAATGGTGCTTATCAACTCTCCCACACTTAACTTTGAGCGTCTCGCGAAACTACTAAATAAGTATCCCCTAGATTTTCTCAAGCATAATTAGAAGCAAATGAAAAGAAATTACCTAGGGTCGTCAATTCTTATAAATCTAAGCTCTATGAATTAGTATCTTATCCTTAAATCAACAACTTAGCCTTTTCATCCATCATGAGTCATTGAGATGAATTTAGATCACTAGCCTTTCATGGGAAGTTTTTGGTGGCTCTCTCCTTAAGTTCTAACTTGATGATGGAAGTGGAGCTCACTCAAACACACATGCTTCTTGCACTACCATAAGCTTGCTTATTATCTACTCTCTACCATTATTCAAGATTAAAATCAATCATCTATAAAAGTTTATTCAAAAGTTAAAGAAATATGAAATGGTAGAGATGAAATAAGAACCAAGTTAATAGCAAATTTGAATGAGTGGAAGACTTGGATGTCCAAGGATATTCTTGATGCAAGTTTTGCCCTCCTTTCAGTCCACATAATGAAATCCAATGTGTGGTAGAGTGAATCTTTGCAATGCCCTTCTAAAATTTGATGAAAACAATTCAACTCCTTTGTGCCAATTTGTATCTTGCGTGCCAAATTTTCCTCTCCTCTTTTCTTTCTGTTTTTTTTCTTCTTCCTTTCTTTTCTCTACTGCAATCAGAATGTAATGGAGCGGATCTTCAATTTGGATGAGAGTATCTTCACTAATTCATGGTGCCAACAACTCATTGTGTACCAACTTGTTTTTGCTTCCTTGTTTTTTTCCAACTGTTTTTTTTTCAAACTGTTTTATTTTTTTTTTCCAGCTGCTAACTCCCATTTTGGTTCTTCATTTTGTTCAGTTCTGAAGTACTTAGCTCCCCAAATTCGTATCCAAATCATTTCCAATCCTACAATGCCGTGAGCTTTAATTGAATTGTTACTTGCCAACTTACTTTGCTTTTACTTCATTTCTACCTTCAATCAGTTTTTTTTTCCTCAGCTCTTCACAGTTTTCCAGCTTCAGAATTCTGTACCAAATGAAACTCTAACAAACTGATTGATATCAGCTTGTTTCTCAATCAAATTCAGTGTGTTTTGCCTTTAACCTCCAGCATCTTCTTCTTTTCCAGCAGTTTTTTTTTCATCTGTTTTTTTTTAAATCTGAACTGAAATCTCAACGCATGCATTTCTTTCAATTCTATCCATCAGCTGATGTACTCCTTACTTTTGATACATCTATGACATAGTTCCTTGATTCATAGCCTAGGAAACCCAATTTTAATTGCAAATTGATACAAAACTCCCTTGGCACAGATTTTTTTCTTCTTCTTCACTTGTTCCACTTTGGTTCAGATTTTTGCACAAATTTTCTGCTCAGTTCAAACTTTACAACTCATTCCAAACTTCAGCAAAGTGTTGCCAATTTAAGCTTCCATAATTCCTACTTCCCAAGTGCTACAACTCCATTGCTTTCAAACCTTTTTTTTTTTCATGGCACAGTTTTTTTCTATTTTTTTTTCTGTTTTTTTTCTTTTAGTGCCATTTCTCCTCATTGCAGATTTTTAAGATCTTCTACCTCCAATTCACAACTGAATTCCCACTTAAATTTGATACCATACTCCCTCAAATGGGTACCTTTTGGCTTCAACTCAAAAAATGAAATGAACTTTTTTTTTTTCAAATGTTTCCACCACACTAGCCACTCCCCCACACTTAATCTTTTGTCCGTCTCGGGCAAAATAACATCAAAGAACATTCCCAAACAAACAAGCCCCTAGAAAAATAAAGTTAAGAGTGGAAGATAAGGAAAGAAAATAGAATAAACATGATTAGTATCAAGAATTGATAGGGAAAGGTAAATAAATTTATTAGCCTCTATAGATGTGATCCAATCATTGAAATATGACTTTGCAAGAACCTAAGCAAGTTCTAGAGTACAATCACATGTATGTTTCACAAAAATAAGGCTACCCCTCACTAGGTAAAAATAATTCATCTCAAGTCCTCAATCAAGAATCCATGGCCAAGTAGTACTCAAGCATCCAAGATTTCATCCATGAGCTCAAACCCTAAGTTTCAACAACCAAATTTAATTTGTTTTCAAAAGATTCTAAAATGCTATGAAGATAACCTAGAGGGAAACATTTATTCCTATTCATTAAGGAAAAATGCCAAAAGAAACAAAATGGTATTTACAATGTCGATTATTTATTCTTCTACTCTACTCACTTATTTATTAACAAGAACTCATTTTAAGAGTGAAAACATGCAATAAAGGAAAAGGCAACAAAGATCAAACTCCCTTTTATTTCTGGCGGCCGGAGTCTGTCAAGAAATAGCCTCCATCGTGGTAGTGGAGGAGTCTGTATGTGCGAAAGAGCTTCTTTTATTTGTTCAACTTCCCGGTGCATCGCTCCCCCCACACTTGGACTGTATAGCAATCTTCCAGGAGGTTTAAGTCTATTCAGATGAAGCATCCACTCCAATAGTCTTCTGGACCCTGCAAAGTAAGAAAGAAATGAAACAATATCAGTCTTTGTACAAAATATACCCAAAAATGCATCACATCCAATAAAATCAATTCTTGGTGCCTCAATAAATTTTCCGCAATTATTTCCTACAAAATTTGCATCCAGGAACTCTTCACAAACAAAGAAATCAATTTTTGGCTCTTCAATAGAAATATCACAATTATTTTCCATCAAGCATGTATCAAGCAATGTGTCACAACCAATAAAATCAATTCTGGATCTGAGATTTTCTAAAGGAAAAGATAAAATACTTACCTGATCATGCTAAAAAATGTCTGTCGGGTCTATAAGAAATACCTCCATCTCAGGCTCAAATTCTGGTGGACATTCAATTGGAATAGGTGATCCTTGGGTACTTGCTCCTATCATGCAAGTCCCTACACTTTCTGGAAATGGTGGTGGTCCCCGGGGCTCTGTGCAATCCCCTACACCTATAGAATAATCTCCTGTGCATGCCTCCTTAGCAATATCGGCAACAACCTTATTAAAAAGATTAGGGCTATCAAGAACAATATCATCACAAAATACAAAATAAGAAAAATCAGGTAAAGTCTCCTCTGAAATTAACTCTGCTCCCACTGTGTCAAATGTACCATCGTCATCAATGATCTGTGTCTCAACAGTCTCATCTGCTGTGTCTATGCTCAGAATAGAGTGATCTCCCCTAGGGTCCTTCATGGCGTCGAAAATGCTAAACTGGACTACTGTGTCTCCCACCTCCATCGAAAGGGTGCCAGCATATACATCAATTTTAGTCTTAGCCGTCTTCAGAAAAGGCCTTCCAAGGATAAGTGGGGATCTACGTGCAAGGTACTCTCCCTCCATGTCTAGAATGTAGAAGTCCGCGGGAAAAATCAACTCTTTCACTTTAACCAAAACATCCTCAATAACTCCTGCCGGGCGGGTCTGACTTCTGTCTGCAAGCTGAATCACAACTCCCGTGGGCTGTAGAGGACCAATGCCAAGCATCTGGAAGACTGTCCTGGGCATGACATTAATAGAAGCTCCTAAGTCAAGCATGGCATCATGTAGCGTGGTGCTTCCTATCTCACAAGATATAGTAAACATGCCAGGATCTTCACATTTCTGAGGTATGGCATGGATGAGTGATGAAACATTCTTCCCAATGCTGACCAATTCATTTTCCTTAAGTCTCTTCTTGTGAATACAAAGATCTTTCAAAAATTTTGCATACTTAGGGACCTGTTTAATCATCGTCAGCAAAGGTACGTTAATTTCAACTTTACTAAAAAGTTTTACCAGTTCATTGTACTCTTTTGCTTTCTCCTCCTCCACGTGTCTTTGGGTAGGAGTTCTCCCATTTGGAAAAGGCAAGGGCACCCTAAATTCTTCCTCTTGAATCGAAGATGGAAGGGCTGAATTGTGAGCTGCTGCCCTGTTTTTCGAAGCTGCTGTAAAATCTGTCTCGCCACTGATTTCTTCTCCGTTTTCCACCAAAATTGGGGAATTACTTGAGGAGGGAGTCGGGCACGGGCTAGGGGTGGTATCCACTGAA
The DNA here is from genome assembly GCA_024364735.1 of Boesenbergia rotunda. Lineage (NCBI taxonomy): Eukaryota > Viridiplantae > Streptophyta > Magnoliopsida > Zingiberales > Zingiberaceae > Boesenbergia > Boesenbergia rotunda. The sequence goes on along the minus strand of JAGFNQ010007099.1, from coordinate 156,178 downwards.
ATTGGAGTGGTTTCGGCACTGATTTGGGCTGGAAATGAACATGCTGCCCTGTTTTCTGAAAATTCAGCTCTTGGGTCATTTTGAGTTGATGCAACCTTCCCACTCCTCAAATAAATTGCGCTAACATTTCCCTTTGGGTTGGGAACAGCTTGGGAAGGTAGTTGGCTTGATCCTTGAGCCTTAAGTTGATTCACATCATTAGCCAATTGTCCCATTTGCCTTCCTAGGTTTTGTATAGCTCCAATGATATCATCTTGTTGTAATTGTTGGAATTGGGGCTGTTTGGGCTGATTGGAGGTCTGAAATTGCTGTTGACTTGGCTGATAAGTAGGTTGAAATGTGGGTTGAATTTGCTGAGAAGTACAGCCTTGAAAATTTTGATTTTGCATTTGAAATGGTTGTTGTGGAGATTGAAATTGATTGGGCTGAAATTCTTGGTTTTGGGGCTGAAAACATGAGTTCCAAGGCTAGAAATTTTGCTGTGATTGTTGAACTTGCTGCTGTAGAGGTTGGTATGATTGTGGATAATGCATATTCCCTTGAAAACCTTGTTGAAACCCTTGAAATGGCTGTTGAAATGGTTGCTGGAAGTGCTGATTTAGGGGCTGAAAATGTTGATTTTGGTGCTGTGATTGTGGTTGTTGTTGCTGAACTTGCTGGAAAATTCGTTGGGGTGGCTGTGAGGGCTGAGTTTGATGCTCTTGTTGGTAGAAAGAATTTCCATACCTCAAGTTAGGATGATTCCTCCAACCGGGGTTATAAGTAGAGGAATAAGGATTGTTTCTTGCTTGAAATTGTCCTCTTACTAATGCAGCTACTGTCTCATCCTGTTGGAGGGTGGGGCATGAATTTGAGGTATGCTCTAGACTAGAGCAAATGCCACACACACTTATCACTTGACTAGAGGGTGGAGGTACTGAAGGAGTTGAACTTAGTCTCTCCACTTTCAAATCTATTTTCTTAACAGCTGAGGTGAGCTCCATCAATGCATTCTGAACGTTTTGATCAGTAGGAACTACCTGAACTTCACCCACTCCTCTGGTGGTCAAGGCTCTACCTCCAAATTGCTGGGAATTCTCAGCCATATTAGAAATTAACTCCCTAGCTTGCATTGGTGACTTGTTCACTAGGGCCCCTCCAGCTGCAGCATCTATCAGGACTCTATCCATCTGCAGCAGTCCCTCATAAAAATTTTGAATCAATAATTGCTCACTGATTTGATGCTGGGGCAACTTGAACACAACTTGTTAAATCTTTCCCAGTAATCATATAGTGTTTCGCCCACCACTTGCTGAATCCCACAAATACTTTTTCTGATTATAGCTGTGCGGGAAGCTGGGAAATACTTCTCCAAAAATGCCTTCTTCATAGCTATCCAACTAGACACATGTCCTGTAGGCAGATAATAGAACCAGTCTTTGGCTGCTCCTGTCAATGTGAAGGGGAAAGCTCTCAGCTTGATGTCTTCTTCAGAAATGCCCTGAGGCTTCATTGTAGAGCACACCACATGAAATTCGTGCAAGTGTCTGTTTGGATCCTCCCCAGATAAACCCTGAAATTTTGGCAGCAAATTGATAAGTCCCGATCTTAACTCAAAACTTTCCCCCAGCTCTGGATAAGCTATGCTGGAGTACTGAAATGCAGCGTCAGGTGCTGCAAGCTCCTTCATGGTTCTCTGGTGGTCTGCCATGTCAATGCCTGAGTGAGTGCTGATAATCTGAATAGGAGGGATATCTGTAGTCTCAGAATGAATGGCCTGGCTCCTCCTGACTCTGAAAGTCCTCTCAATCTCAGGATCGAAATCTTCTAATTCAGCACCTAAAGACCTGGTCATAAAATCAAACAACTCGCAGTAAAAGTAGATAAAAAGATTTAAAAAAATAAAATCAAATCCGAAGATATAGCAATAAGCACAAAAGTAAGTCAAGAATGATATGAAATAAGTGCACAAGCAAAAATCAAACAGGTCAACTAGTTGCTTTCCCCGGCAACGGCGCCAAAAATTTGACGGGCCCAAACTATGTGTCACGAATGTGGGCCTCAAATTTAGAATTTATAAATGAATGCTGGAAACCCTTTTACAATCAAAATCTGAAAATGTAATATAGGGGCCATAGGTCGTATTTTTCTCAGGGACTAGTTGAAGGGTTGTTCGATTCGCGCTTGTATTTAAGTGCCGTTTGTGTTTTCGGGTTTCAAATCAAAATTGGGTTTTGGGTTGCAATCAAGAATGAAATCACAATGAGAATAAAGGAAATTTAGCTCATGAATAAACAAAATGTGACATTTAATGACTCAACCAATTTACCACTTAATCAATTGAAACTCCTAGCCAATTCTTGAAAAAAAAAAGGTCTGACTTTGAATGCAAAGCGGATTCTAAGTAAAGAAATAAATCAGTGATGCAATTCCATTAAAACTAAAGCAGGATTTCACTTGATACCTAAATGCAAGCAATTTAACAACTTGATACCAAGCTAAGAACAACTATGAGCCAAGGGTTTGAATTAGCTACAGCAATTGTGGCTGATTAACTCAGCTTGAAGGCTAGGCTAACAAGGAAAACATTTGCAGAATTCTATGAAGAATTTTCGAAACTTGAAGACTGATAAGAAACAGGTACAAGTTCACTTCAGATTCACAAGATAAACTGAGATTAATTGCATGAACCAATGCTAGAAAAGCAATGCAACCAACTCTAACTGATATTCGGGCAATGGGGCTGATAAATTCAGAAACCTTGTAGAATTTTGAAGACAGAATTGCAAGCACACACTCAACGCAGAATTCCAGGATTTGATTGCAGAAATTCCACACAACCAATTGCAGAAATGAATTTCAGCAATGAATTTGATACAAAGTCTAACAAGACAATTAATTTCAGTTGCAATAAAAGTCTAAGGTGAAACTCAACTGATACAACTTCAGAGATTGATTTAACCAGCAGAGACAGCAAGCATGAGAAGTGCAGAATTCAGAATCGATCAAATGGCAGGAACAAAACCGAAATTCAGAAACAGTGTGCAGAAATTCAAATGAACAAACTCAGAATTGAAACTATAAAATGAAACAAACTTAGATCAACTAAATTAACATACTAAAAGTAAAATAACTGAAGCATTAACGAGCTAAAGGGAATTGCAGAGAAGAAATCTGATACACAGCTGAAAAGAAAAATGGATACGCTGGAAAAGAAATGGCACGCCACAGTTAAGCTAATTTCAGAAACGAATTTAAGCAAAATAAACTGATCCAAATACACTTGTTCGTTACACAAGCAATCTAGCTATTAGAAACACTGAATTAGAACTCTAATGGAAGCAAAAAACTGTCAGAAACGAAATACTACCGACATTTCTTCAAAAATTCAGAAACGAACGACAGAAATGAAATCTACTGCTAACAAACGAAATTAACTAAGCCCCAATCCAAATCCTTGCTGTCACTCAAGGATGAGCTCGAATCGAGGTTGGTCACACCTTCTTGGATGCAAAACTTGCTAAAGAAACGAAGAAAAACGAGGAAAAACCAAGGCAAACCAGCTGCGGCGAGGACGCGACCAGCAGAAGAACAGTGGAGTTTCTGATTAAATAGGAATCGATGGACGGATGTGATTAATTTGAGAAGATCCAACGGTAGATCTTGGTCTGATTTGAGCCAAACTTTTATGATGATGATCTGAGGTCAGGATCTGCCTTGTGGTAGCTCGGATCCTCCAAATGTGCAACGGATGGTCCAGATCAACTCTATCTGTGATTGGACGCTCTAGAGCCCTCCTTGCTTGATCCAACGGTTGATCTAGCTCTGATTGGGATGAAACCTTCAGATCTTGATCATAGAGCCTGATCAACCCTAACCCTAGCTCGGATTGCTTCAGATCCTCCCGGATGGCTCAGATCTAGCCGCTCTTGAATAGGACGACCCGGATTAATCGTAGGCTTGATAATTCGATCCGGTTCACATCCGACTCAGGTTTGACCCAATATGCCCTAGGTCCAGGATCCTTTTATGCCTACAAAAAATATATCAGAAAATTAGTGGCCAAATAATCCAAAAATTGTGTAATTTTGCATTTAAGTCCAAAATAAGATAAAGTTCCAAAACCTAGGGTAAAATCATAATTAAGCAATAAAAACATGGGTCAAACATGGATTTTAGCAATTAAAATAATCAATAAAATGGTGCTTATCACCCCCCCTCTATCGACGGCACCGGTCCTACAATTGGTATCAGAGCTGAGCCGCTCTTCACCGGACTAACCGCCGACGGAGCAAAGACGCCAGGAGTTGAGGGGAAGCCCAGGGGTTAATCAGGTATATTTTATTTAAAATGTCCATTTGTAAATTCCATATTATTTGTTTCACGTGCAGGGAGAGAGGGCACTATAAAAATCAATGCCCTACTCGTAAGATTCGGTCTACATCACCGGTGGCGAAGGAGGCACCAGCGCCAGGAAACCGGAGGCACAAAAGTCACGTACAATGTTTCAAATGCAAGAAATACGGACATTACAAAAACAAGTGTCCGGCGAAGGTACACAAGATTTATGTTCCAAAAATTTTACAAGTTCCTGCACTGTCATGTGATAAAGTAGTTAATTTTTCTGATAAAGTAGATTTACTGCATAGTAAAATTAACTTTTTGCATGTTAAATTACAAAACGTGAATATGATCAAAATATTAGAAATTAATTGTTTAATTCAGAATATCAATTCAGAAATTAATAAAATTAACTCTGATATTTATCTGATAAAATTAATTCTGATAATTTTTCTGATAAAATTAATTCTGATAATTTTTCTGATAAAATTAATTCTGATAATTTTTCTGATAAAATTAGTTCTGATAATTTTAATTCAGACAAAATTAATCCTAAGGATAATTCGGAATTCAAATTTGAAAATCTTAAGGATAAATCCGAATTCAAATTTGAATATCTTAAGGATAATTCAGAAATTAATTTTGAAAATCTCAAGATTAATTCAGAAATTAATTCTGAAAATCTTAAAGATAATCTAGAGATTAATGTTGAAAATATTGAAAATATATCTGAGGATAATTTTGAAGATAAAATTCTACTAGATAATAATTTAATTATAGATAATATTAAAGATTATTACAAAACCTTAATTAGTGACCCAAATTACTCCACCTGCTGTAAGGATATTGAAAGACCTAATCTTGAGGAGGATATAGAACTATCTAAGATAAAGGCCATAGTTAATAAAAATTATAAAAATTCAAATAAATTAAAATTATTAGAAAAACTTGAAAAGAAAGATAAAAATGAAGAAGAAATTTTTGAAATGATGAAAATGATGAATTTGTACCCATAATTATTAATTAATCATTATAATCTTAATTAAATCTTAATTTAATCCTAATTAAATTCGAATTAAATCTTAATTTAATCCTAATTAAATTCGAATTAGATCTTAATTTAATCCTAATTAAATTCAAATTAAATCTTAATTTAATCATAATTAAATTCGAATTAAATCTTAATTAATTTCAAATTAAATTGAATTAAATTCAAATTAAATTAAATTAAATTCAAATTAAATTAAATTAAATTCAAATTAAATTAAATTAAATTCAAATTAAATTAAATTCAATTCAATTCAATTAAAATTTTAATTAAGTCAATTAAATCAATTTAATTCAAATAAAGCTAATCAATTCAATATACTTCAAATAAATTCAACTTTAATTGATTCAAATCAATTCAATCTTAATTAATTAATTTTCAAATTAATTCAAACTTCAATTAACTCAACTTCAAATCTTAAATAACTTAAACTCAAACTAAAATAAAATTTTACGCAAACTGTAACAATTAAAATTAATAACATTAAATATGTCAAAGTGGGTTGGCATATTCGCGGGTTCACACGGCATGTATCAAATCGGGAATTTGATACATTTTTAGAAACTTAAATAAAATGCTTTGGACTTGTTTGACTCATGCATAATTGTCATGTCATGCATCTGCTACTTCTTTTTATATGATATGTCATTCATATTTAAATTTTATGCATATATTAGAACGGCTATAGGAAAAAGAATAATTGAAACTTGATCAACCTAGTATTGGGTGGCGGTGAGATGATAGTACGTTAGGGAAGTCAATTCTAATAAGGTCAAGTATACTTGGTCTCTTTAGACTGGTGAAACTAGCCGAAGCTACCGATCCAAGATCCAAACTAGTTAGACCAGAATTTTTCAAAAAGTAATTTTGAAAATGAAATTTTATTAAAAGGCTTTGTCAAGGAAAGAGTTGATGATCCAATAAGGCTACGACCAAAGAAGACCTAGTGCCTAGCCAAGACCTGGAAGTCAATTTTTGAAATTCAAATTCAAGTTACTTCTTGTCAAATTCAAATCTAACACAAGCTTCAATTAAATCTTAGAATTAAAAATAAATTAAAGAAAAATGATTCAAGCATCTCACAATACACTTATACGGCAATCATGCTTGTTGTATTGATACATCTAAAATGGGTGAGATGTTAAGGACTAATAAATTGAAAAATATTTTTCAAAATTGTTTTTCAAAATCATTAGAATATTTTTCTAAAAATACATTTTCAAAATAGTGTTTCAACATAATAATGTTTTTATGGAATTCATGCTTGTCTGATTGAATATACATATTATACGTTTTTCAAAAATTATATCTTTTCAAAAATTGTTTGACTCACACAATTAGACACAAGCCTCTTAGGACAACACTAAAGTTCCTTAAGGTACTTAGATAGAGTCAAACGGGATTGGATACAGGAGGAGTGATTTTCATTTTTTTTGGCTTTCGAAAACTACAATGTAAAAATTACTATAATTTGAAAATACATTTCGAAAATTGAGCTTTAAATCGTTATCACTTGTGTTTTTCGAAAAAGGTTTATGTTGTAATATTTATCTGTCTTGTTTGATTTTGATAAACCCTAAAGACACAGAGGAAGGTCCACTTCATAATCTACAAGGACTCCTAGGATGTATCAACTTTAGGGGGAGTATAAATCAAACTTCTGAAACAATTTTGTTTAATTAATTGTTTTGAAATTATTAGATAATTTCTTTAATTTGAATCAACTCTTAAGACTTAGAGGAAGAGTACTTGTGGTCAACAAGCTTCCCAGGACTGGGTCAAGTTTAGGGGGAGATCAAATTAAAAGAATTATTGAATATTTCAAATGTTTTCATGCGCAGTATTTTCAAATCTTGTGAAAACATAAGTATTTTTTTAAAATACTATGAATTTGAATAATACTATTATTTTCAAAAATTCATCTGGTTTGAATAATATCTTGAGTTTGGAAAATCCTCCAGGACACTTAGGAAAATGTCCTTGTAGTCAACAAGGTTTCCTATGATTGTGTCAGACTGGAAGATAAACCAAATCAAGTATTATGACTTCAAAAATTTATACATTTTTCAAAATATACTTACATCCTATTTTTTTGAAGTTATGTGACTTATGAAATTATTTTTATATTTACTTGAGCTTGAAAAATTTCCAGGACACTTAGGAAAATGTTCTTGTAGTCAACAAGATCTCCTAGGATTGTGTCAAACTGGAAAAGAAGCCAAGTCAAGAAAAAAAGGCATATTTTCAAAATGCATAATACTCTTCAAAAATTACTTATATTTTTTAAAGTCTCATCTTTTTCAAAAAATAGTTAGTACTTGCAAAATATGTATAATATTTTTCAGAAAAACTTATATTTTTCAAAATATCTTTCAAAACTGCTCAATCTATTCTCTCAAAAGTACATACATTGTTGGTGCAGAATGCACCCAAGTCAAAGCTGTGTTTTGATAATGGCAACATAGGTCAAAAGTTAAGTCATACTTGTTTTCTAACAAGTTAATCTAGTGTGCAGGAAAAGCCCTAGCGAAGGACTGCTAGGTACTGGCGAAGGAATGTCAGGGAAGTAAGCCCTAGCAAAGGACCGCTAGGCACTGGCGAAGGAATGCCAGAGTCAAAAGCCCTAGCGAAGGACTGCTAGGCACCGGGCGAAGGACAGCTCGGCATCCAAGACCTAACAAAGGACCGTCAGGCAAAAGTCCAACCAAAGGAGCGGTTGGCATCAGGTAAATTCTCCCGAGAGGTGTAGGTGATGACGCGTTCCCCGTCGAGGGAACAGTAGGCGTCGGTTCGACCTAGGGCTCCATTTTGGAGACCAAAGTCAGAACCAAGACAGCTAAGGCTGTATAAATTAATTGTTTTATTGTGTTTTGGACTAACCCTGGATGCAGGACCAAAGGAATGTGTGTCTGCAACTCAGAGAGCCTCAAAGGAGTGAGGCAGCAGCTAAGCAGGGTGTCCTGAGTGTCCAGGGCGCCCCCAAGGTGAACCAGAACCAAATAAAGCAAAGTGGGCTTCGGCTGCTTACTAGGCAGGGCGCCCTCAGCAGCCAGGGCGCCCTCGTCAGCCAGGGCGCCCTCAGCAGCCATGGCGCCCCGCGCCCAAGACTGCGAAGCCTCATCTTTATCCACAGCCGAGATTTCTGCGCGGAAGAAGTCAGCCGAGGCGCCCTCAGCGACCAGGGCGCCCCAGAGGTCAAAACTCATCCCTATTCAGGTGGGATAAAGTTTGACCGAGCGAAGTGCGGATCGGCTGACACGTGGCAGGGCGCCCCCGACGTCCAGGGCGCCCTAGGTGCTATAAATAGCACCCCTCGACCCCAAGATTGAAATATCAATTCTCTCAACGCCTCAAAGCTCTTCTACGCTCGTGCCTTGCTCCGGAAACACTCCACCTCGAGCCGACGACGTCCCGCTGCACCAAAAGAGTCGATACACTCCGGACGTCGGTAACGAAGAGCGTAATCTTTTATTATTATTTCAGTGCACTCTCTTTGTAATTAAAATTATTGTAAACGATTTTGCGCGTATATAGAATTGCCCAAAGTAAACGGTCAACGACCGTGGGCCTTGGAGTAGGAGTCGACACAGGCTCCGAACCAAGTAAATCGACTGTATCTTTGTGCTGTTTTTATTTTTCCGCTGCGTACGTGCTCTTTACGAAAATCCGAACGATTTCCGATATTCACCCCCCTCTATCGGTTATCTCGATCCAACAAGTGGTATCAGAGCGGGGAAGTTCAAACTTGGTGCAACCACCAGTTTGAAAATTTCTTTTCGGATTTTCTTTATTATTTTCGAATATTTTTTTCGTTCGAATTTTTTTCTCGTTAATCGAGGTTGGTGCAACACCCCTCGATATTTTATTTCCCTTATCCAGCACTACTAATCCAAGACCTAGTCTTGGAAAAGATGCTTTTCTGTTAAGTTTTTTTTCAGATTAAAATGGCCATGCAAGAGGATTCTGCACCGCCAGACCTCCACTTTTCAGTGGAGAAGACTTTTCTTACTGGAAAAGTCGTATAGAGGTCCACCTGAAAACTCAGGTGGATATGTGGATCATCATCCAGTCCGGTCTGGAGATCCCTAAAGACGCCGAAGGAAAACCACAAAGCTACTCCGAATGGGACAACTCCCTAAAACGCAAGATAGAAGCCGACGCAAAAGCAACACAAACTCTACAATGCGGGCTGACAAAGGAAGAGCTGAACCGCGTGGGCCCCTTCAACAGTGCAAAGGAGCTGTGGACAAAATTGATCGAGCTGCATAAAGGAACTTCAGATACTCGGATCAGTAAGAGGGATCTGCTACTAAACAAACTCTACACCATCAAGATGGCCGACAACGAAACAGCAGCCCAGCTCCACGCACGAATCCAAGAGGTAATGAACGGTCTTCACACAATAGGTCACAAGGTTGAAAACCGTGACCTAATCAGGTATGCCTTAAACGCCTTCCCCAGAAACACCTTGTGGGCATCTATGGTAGATGCATACAAGGTCTCTAGGGATCTTTCTAAAATAAAATTAGATGAATTATTTTCTGAACTAGAACTGCACGAACAAACTAACACCAATGTGGTCGAGAAAGGTATTGCTTTCGTTGCAGGTAAAACTGGAAGGACAACAAAGAAAAAGACTGAACCCGAACCTGAGTCTAACTCTGACACAGACTCAGAAGACGAAGAAGGAGAACAAACTAAGTTGGTCCGGTTCGCTCGAAGCTACTACAAGGAGCTGAAGAACCGAGCCAACAAACGGAAAACCGACCGAAGAAAAGACGAACCAGCTGAACCCGTAAACAAGCCTAATGTGACATGCTACGAATGCAAGAAAAAGGGCCACTACAAATCAGAGTGCCCTAACCTAAAAGAGATAAAAAGGACGAGAAGAAAGAAGGCACTGCAAGCAACCTGGGACGAATCGTCCTCAGAAGAAGAAGAAGAGGCACCCCAGTCCAACCTCCTAGCTCTGACCGCCTCAGAAAAAGTCGAGACTGAGTCAGAAACAGAACAAGAGGACGGCGAGCTAACCTTCACAGAAGATGGAGAAATCAAGGTAACTGGTTTTAATAGATTACAATTAACTGAGTTAATTTCGTTTCTTTCTCGAGATTTGGCCAAAGCCAAACTCCGAGTCGAGTCCCTCCGACAGGAAGTAAAACTCCTGAAAGAAGGAGCTGACTCTAAACCCTTAACCGAGAAGGTTCAAGAAGGAACTCCTACTCAAGTTGAAAAACTTGAAAAGGAAAACTCCTCCCTGAAAACTCAAGTTAAGGATCTTAGATCAGCCTTAGAACGATTTACTTCTGGTTCCAAAAATCTTGACATGATTCTTGGGAAACAGAAGTCCGTTCTAAATCGATCCGGACTTGGCTACCGAACCAAATCCCGACAAAGATCATATTTGGCTGTACTGAATCAGTCCAGAGGAAAAATTCAGGCATGGGTACCTAAACTGTGCCTGAACCAACCAACTGGATCAAATCAGTATTGGATCCCCAAGGACAAGATTCACATCTTGCCCAACCATCACCGTGGCTTTAGTCCAGGGGGAGCCAAACTGAAAACAATATTTATAGTTCATTAAAATTTAATTTTTTTGCAATATGATTGTTTGCCTGTTTATTTAATTTTTGCAATTTACCATGCTTAGACTTAGGCTAGCTTAAGGACTAAACAAACTTAGTTGAAATTTGACAACATAGTATTGGGTGGAGGTGAGATGATAGTACGTTAGGGAAGCCAATTTGGTGGAACTAGCCGAAGCTACCGATCCAAAACTCAAACTAGTTAGACCAGAAATTTTTCAAAGAATAATTTTGAAAATGAAATTTCATTAAAAGGCTTTGTCAAGGAAAGGGTGGATGATCCTATAAGGCTACGGCCAAAGAAGGCCTAGTGCCTCGCCAAGACCTGGAAGCCAATTTTTGAAATTCAAATTCATATTAATTTTTGTCAAATTCGAATCTAACACAAAACTTCAGTTATTTGTAGATTTAAATATCTTTTCAAAAATTTAATCGTTTTCAAAATTTAATTATTCAACTTTCAAAGCTATCAAAACCTGTCTCACAAAACCTATAAGGTTAACGTGATTGAAAACCCTAGATTTGGGTGAGACAGACTAGTCAGTGAAACTCAATTTAAGCTATTCCTGATTCTAATTGGATCCAAATCAAGAAAATTCTTTATGCGTAGGAACATAAAGATTTGGACCAATGGATGTTGGATAGCGGTTGCTCCAGACACATGACTGGAGATAAATTGAAGTTCACCAAGCTCAAACTCAAAAACCTAGGCTCAGTGGCATTTGGCAATAATGCTACACTCAAAGTAATTGGGTCAGGTAATATTGAGCTTAAATCTGATTTCATTATTAAGAAAGTTCTATTGGTTGAAAACTTTAATTTTAACTGCTTAGCATAAGTCAGTTATGTGATTCTGGTTATATAGTTACTTTCAACAATTCTAACTGCCTGATTAGAAATGAACAAACTCAGAAATCATACTTAAGGGCACTAGGAAAAATAATTATACACTATAAATCTTCCCCTTATACCTAAATGTATGTTAATACAATTAGAACAATCAAACCTCTGGCATAGGAGATTAGGTCATACCAATTTGAGAACTATCTCAAAAATTACCCAACTTGGCTTAATCAAAGGTATCCCCAAAATCAAAAATAATGAAAACCTAAGATGTGAATCATGTAATCAAGGTAAACAAACCAAATCCAATCACAAACTAATCCAGTCTGATTTAACTCAAACCACACTTGAGCTCCTGCACCTTGACCTATTTGATTCACATGGAGCCAAGTCACTAAGCGGGAACCGATACTGCTTAGTAATAGTTGATGGTTACTCTAGGTTTACCTGGGTTAGGTTCCTAAAAACCAAAAATGAAACCCTAAACCTATTTACTGAATTCTGTAAACTAATTGAAAATCAAAATGACACTAAAATTAAAAGACTTAGGAGTGATCACGGGGGAGAATTTGAGAATCAACGGTTTGAGAAATTCTGTAAGATAAATGGGTATTTACATGAATTTTCATGTCCAAGAACCCCCCAACAAAATGGGATAGTCGAGCGAAGGAATAAAACATTACAAGAAGCCGCTAGGGCTATGCTCAACGAATTTAAACTAGCCAACCAATTTTGGGCAGAAGCAACTAGTACAGCCTGTTATGTCCAAAATAGGGTTTTGATTAACAAACGACACAACAAAACCCCCTATGAACTGTACTACCATAGACTCCCAAACCTACATTACCTAAGGGTCTTTGGGTGCAAAGTCCATATTCTAAACACCAAAGACTATTTAGGAAAATTTCAATCCAAGTCAAACCCAGGTATTTTCCTAGGGTATTCAACCACAAGTAGAGCCTATAGAGCTTACAACAAACAAACTAAGAAAATTGAAGAAACAACAAACCTAATTTTTGATGAAGAAATCAATTCAACATCAAATAATCTAGACCCAATTTCATCAAACTCTGACCAAGAAAATAATGAACAAATTATTGAACCATTAATTGAACCCTTACACGAACTAACTATTGAACCAATGAATGAATTAACTGAACCAAGAATCGAACCAACAAATGTACCAGCCCAAAGAGTCGAATCAAATAGTGAATCAAACCGATCAGCTGGACCTGAGGCTGAACCAAGCTCTAGAAGAGCAAAGAAACCCATACTTAGTCACCCAACCGATCAAATTGTGGGTGATCCAACTCTAGGAGTCAGGACTAGGTCATCCTATAGGACCCTTAGCCAAATAGCTATAATATCAAAGATTGAACCCAAAACTATAGAGGAAGCCCTACTTGATCCTGATTGGATCATAGCAATGCAAGAAGAACTAGCTCAATTCGAGAGAAACCAAGTCTGGGAATTAGTACCTAAACCTGAGAGCAAATCCGTCATTGACACTAAGTGGGTCTTCAGGAATAAACTGAATGATCAAGGGGAAATAGTCAGAAATAAAGCCCGCTTAGTAGCAAAAGGTTTCAACCAAGTAGAGGGATTAGACTACGATGAAACATATGCCCCAGTAGCTAGACTTGAGTCCATTAGAATGTTATTAGCCTTTGCATCCCATAAAGGATTTAAGTTATATCAAATGGATGTAAAGTCAGCCTTCATAAATGGATTCATCAAAGAAGAAGTTTATGTAGGACAACCCCCAGGGTTTGAAGACTTAGACAAACCTAACCACGTTTACAAACTAACTAAAGCCTTATATGGGTTAAAACAAGCACCTAGGGCCTGGTATGAACGTTTATCAACCTACTTAACTTCTAAAGAATTCAAACAAAGCCAAATTGACTCAACTCTATTTATTAAAACCCTAGGAAAAGATATATTCATTGCCCAAATTTACGTAGATGACATAATTTTTGGATCCACCAACACAAACTTCCTAAAAGAGTTTGTCAAAATAATGGAAAATGAATTTGAAATGAGCTTAGTTGGTGAGCTTAACTTTTTCCTAGGCTTACAAATTAAACAAACTAAGGATGGAAACTACGTTCATCAATTTAAGTATGCTAAAGAATTGATAAAGAAATTTAAAATGGATAACTCTAAAAGTATAAGTACCCCCATGACCACTAATGTAAAAATAGATAGTGACCCTGATGGTAAACCAGTGGACCCCAAACTCTATAGGAGTATGATAGGTAGTCTACTGTACCTTACAGCCAGTAGACCTGACATTCTCTTTGCTGTAGGGATGTGTGCTAGGTACCAAACCTGTGCTAAGAAAACACACTTAGCAGCCCTAAAAAGAATACTAAGATATATAAAAGGCACCCTAAATGTAGGAATTTGGTATCCTAGGACCTCAACTTTTGATTTAACAGGATACTCAGATTCTGATTATGCTGGATGTAAATTAGATAGAAAGAGCACAAGTGGAAGCTGCCAACTGTTAGGACAAAGTCTAGTTAGTTGGTGCAGCAGAAAACAACACTGTGTAGCCCTATCAACAACTGAAGCTGAGTATGTGGCCTTAGGAGAGTGTGTAGCTCAACTTTTGTGGATGATGCATACACTTAAGGACTTCCAGCTCAACTACACACAAACTCAAGTATTTGTTGACAATATAAGTTCAATTAATTTAACTAAGAACCCAATCCAACATTCAAGAACCAAACACATAGAAGTGAAACATCATTTTGTAAGAGACCATGTAGCCAGGGGTGAAATAGTACTTAAACATATTGACTCTAAATCCAACTTAGCTGATATATTCACAAAACCCCTACCTGAATCTGAGTTCAGTTCGCTAAGAAGGCAGTTAGGATTGTGCTTTGTAGAATAGATTAACTTAATTTCAAAAAATCAGTTTTCTAAAAATAGAATTTAAAAAACTGCTTTACTTAATTTCAAAATCAGTTTTCACTTTCGACTTAGTTTTATTTTGTCAAAACTACCCCTTTTTAAAAAAAATTAGGGTTTTCTCGAAATGGACTTAGCCTAGGCCCTAACCCTAGAACTGCATGCACCTATAGACTTAGAAGCCAGCATCTCACAAGCACCTTAGGGTACTTTTGATTGATAACCTAGAAAGGGTTGAGATGCTTAGGTCTTTGCCTTAATTCAAGATGCTTTAAGTCTGTGCATCTGCAGTAATTGGGGCACTAAATACAATTTACATAGCAATCAAGTTTAGTGTCAAGCTTAGAAAATCTAACTTGAACAGAAACACTTAACTTGACTAACCCTAGCAAAAGCTACTGTTTATAACAGCTAGTAAGTAGCTAAATGGGTTAGACATGTCCCTACAAAGAAAAGTTAACTGATTTGGTATAAGTCCTGGTTCAGTACAACAAAATCATGTCTTTTTTTTGCAATTTAATATCTATCTATTTTTTTTGATATATGGCAAAGGGGGAGAGATAGGAAAGGAGAGAAGTAAATTTTTTTTCCTTCTCAAAACATTTTTCAAAAAGCTAAATTCCTTCTCAAAAATATTTTTCTAAAAGTTAGCTACTGTCCAAAGCTTTTCATATTTTTTTTCTTTCTCAAAATTTCTTCTCAAAAATATTTTTTTTAAGTTTTTCAAAAATCTTATAAGTACTTAAAGCTTAAGTTTTTCAAAAATCTTATAAGTACTTAAAGCTTAAGTTTTTCAAAAATCTTATAAGTACTTAGAGCTTAAGTTTTTCAAAAATCTTATAAGTACTTAGAGCTTAAATTTTTCAAAAATCTTATAAGTACTTCATGGCCTAAACTTTTATAAGCTCAAGTTCTTCAAAAAAAAAAATTCCTAAGTAGCTTAAACCCTAAAAACCAATGAGTACTTTAAACTCAAAGCTTCAAAATTTCTCAAGTACTCAAGACTCGTATTTTCAGAAATTACCATTCTTTTAGCTTAAGTTATCAAAAGATTTTTTAAACTTAAAGTTTTCAGAATACATACTAAGTAAAGTTTTGATAACCCCACGAATTTTTGAAAAATCTAGGGGGAGATTCCTTCTAGGGGGAGGGAACAAAAGTTAAAACTTTTTCATGTTTTGCTTAAACTTAACTTTTTGAACTAGGGTTGCCATAAATCAAAAAGGGGGAGATTGTTGGTGCAGAATGCACCCAAGTCAAACCTGTGTTTTGATAATGGCAACATAGGTCAAAAGTTAAGTCATACTTGTTTTCTAACAAGTTAATCTAGTGTGCAGGAAAAGCCCTAGCGAAGGACTGCTAGGTACTGGCGAAGGAATGTCAGGGAAGTAAGCCCTAGCAAAGGACCGCTAGGCACTGGCGAAGGAATGCCAGAGTCAAAAGCCCTAGCGAAGGACTGCTAGGCACCGGGCGAAGGACAGCTCGGCATCCAAGACCTGACAAAGGACCGTCAGGCAAATGTCCAACCAAAGGAGCGGTTGGCATCAGGTAAATTCTCCCGAGAGGAGTAGGTGAGGACGCGTTCCCCGTCGAGGGAACAGTAGGCGTCGGTTCGATCTAGGGCTCCATTTTGGAGACCAAAGTCAGAACCAAGACAGCTAAGGCTGTATAAATTAATTGTTTTATTGTGTTTTGGACTAACCCTGGATGCAGGACCAAAGGAATGTGTGTCTGCAACTCAGAGAGCCTCAAAGGAGTGAGGCAGCAGCTGAGCAGGGCGCCCTGAGTGTCCAGGGCGCCCCCAAGGTGAACCAGAACCAAGTAAAGCAAAGTAGGCTTCGGCTGCTTACTGGGCAGGGCACCCTCAGTAGCCAGGGCGCCCTCAGCAGCCAGGGCGCCACGCGCCCAAGACTGCGAAGCCTCATCTTTATCCACAGCCGAAATTTCTGCGCGGAAGAAGTCAGCCGAGGCGCCCTCAGCGACCAGGGCACCCCAGAGGTCAAAACTCATCCCTATTCAGGTGGGATAAAGCTTGACCGAGCGAAGTGCGGATCGGCTGACACGTGGCAGGGCGCCCCCGACGTCCAGGGCGCCCTAGGTGCTATAAATAGCACCCCTCAACCCCAAGATTGAAATATCAATTCTCTCAACGCCTCAAAGCTCTTCTACGCTCGTGCCTTGCTCCGGAAACACTCCACCTCGAGCCGACGACGTCCCGCTTCACCAAAAGAGTCGATACACTCCGGACGTCGGTAACGAAGAGCGTAATCTTTTATTATTATTTCAGTGCACTCTCTTTGTAATTAAAATTATTGTAAACGATTTTGCGCGTATATAGAATTGCCCAAAGTAAACGGTCAACGACCGTGGGCCTTGGAGTAGGAGTCAACACAGGCTCCGAACCAAGTAAATCGACTGTGTCTTTGTGCTGTTTTTATTTTTCCGCTGCGTACGTGCTCTTTACGAAAATCCGAACGATTTCCGATATTCACCCCCCCCCTCTATCGGTTATCTCGATCCAACATGCATGCTACAAAGATCACTTTTCAAAATATTTGTACCTTCAGAAATTCGGTATTTTCTCAAACATATTTTGAGTTCAAGTATTAATTTTATGCAATTCTTTACACTAAGTATTTTCAAAAAGAAACAAAAGCCTTCATTATTGGTGCAAGTATTCTATTAAAGTTTTTTGATGTATTAAAAAATGTAGTCTCAAAACTTATATATCATTTTTTTCATTTTTTCCCCCCAAGGATGGTAGGTTAGCCCCTTAAACCAATCTAACTTAAGTTATTGTCAAACATCAAAAATGGGGAGATTGTTGGTGCAAGTTGCATCAATGATGTTCCTCTTTAAGTGTTTTAATGTTTGACAATACACTTAAGTCAGTGATCTATTGAACAGGCAAAAGGGGAGCAAAGAAGAAGTAACCAAAGTTGAAGAAATGTCCTAGTTATCCTAGGTATCGTAACCCTAAGACCTAGCGAAGGGCTGCTAGGCACCTAGCGAAGGGCTGCTAGGTATCGTAAGCCTAAGACCTGGCGAAGGGCTGCTAGGCACCTAGCGAAGGGCTGCTAGGTATCGAAACCCTAAGACCTAGAGAAGGGCTGCTAGGCACCTAGCGAAGGGCTGCTAGGCATAGAAGACCTAGCGAAGGGCTGTTAGGCACCTAGCGAAGGACTGCTAGAGAATGAAGACCTGGCGAAGGACTGCTAGGCACCTAGAGAAGGGCTGCTAAGGAATGAAGACCTGGCGAAGGACTGCTAGGCACCTGACGAAGGACTGCTAGGAAATGAAGTCTTGGTCCAAGGGACTGAGTGATAAGTGTCATTTTGTTGATCATTTCATATGCTTAAATCCGTATTTGACCCATATTTTATTTGTATAATTGTGGATTTACTCTAGGTTCTAGGATTTATACTCTTTTTGGACTTAATTACAAATTTTGATATTTTCGAGTTGTTTTGTTACTAAACTTTTGATCAACTTTTGTAGGCTTGGAGGGATCATGACCTAGGTTATGTTGGGTCAAGGTTGAGTCAAAAGTGGACCAGATCAAAGGAATCAAGCGTCGACTCATTTGGACCGTCCGATGCAAGAACGGTTAGATCTAGACCATCTGAGAACTTCTGATTGATCCGAGCTGGGGTTAAGTCTAATCGAGCGATCAGATCAAGATCTGAGAGTTTCAGCCCAATCGGAGATCATCTAGCTGTTGGATTATGATTAGAGTAATCTAGATCGTCCATTTCAAATATCAGTTTGATCTGAGCCATCCGCTACAGATCTGGCAGATCCGAGCTACCACGAGGATGATCCTGATCTCTGATCAAGATCTGGAAATTTTGAATCAAATCTGACGAGGATCCACCGTTGGATGAAGCGGAATCAATCCCAGCCGTCCATTATTTAACTACTTAAACTGTGATCAGATCTCATTTTGCTCTGTCGCGACCTCATTTCTCTTCCACAGTTCTTGAGCTCGTTCTTCTTCAGTTCTTCATAGTTTTCCTTGCAATTTTCTTCAGTGGAGGCGTGACCGACTCGATCACATCCTTGAATCAAGATCTGGATCTCTGGAGGAGAGTTTGATGGCGATTTTAGCTCGGAAGTGTGCCGGATGCAGAGCTTCTTGAGGGTTTCGGCAGATCTGCATTTTGAGCTCTTGGATCCCGATCGCATCCATTTCCTCGCATCTGAATCGTCTGTAGGGGTTCTAGGATGAGTTCAGATGATTCCCAAATCATCACTTCATCTTTCCACATCGAGATCTAAGAGTTCGAATTGGAATTTCCAGCAAGTGTGCAGTTTCGAGCAGATTTGACATTGGAGCTTGATTTCCACTGATTTGCGAGTTTAAGGGGTTCTTGGCTTGCCCTTGCGTGACGAACAAGGTGGTTTTGAATCAAGGATTGGTCGAGGCTTAGTTTAATTGCATTTATTCTTGTTTGTAGCTGTAATTTCAATTACTGTTCTGTTTCTGTTTCTGTTTCGATTTAGCTGTTGTAATTTCCGTTTCTGAATTGCCTTTACTTTGGTTTGGTTTAAATTCTGCAAGTAATTAGTTGGGGAATCGTTTAGTGGATAATTGTTACAATTTTAGTTCATTTCCTGTTAAAAGTTTGCGTATCAGAATTGCAAGTTGCGTATCAGACTTTTGCTTCCTTCCTCTGCGTATCAATTTAGTATCTGCACTTATTTCAAGTTCAGTTCATTGTTGTGTTTTAATTCCTGAAAGTTAGATATAATGTTTAGTTGTTAAAGCATTCAGTCTTGGCTTGTTGTTCAGTTGAACATTTCTGCAGACAATTCTATCTTCATTTTAAGTTTCAGAAGTTGCGTATCAACTTTCTCTTTTGTATCAGCTTTAAATTTGATGTCCTACTGCTTGTAACAAGCTGGAGAAATCGAATTCATTCGCTTTGTTCGTGTTTGTTTAGAATTGTTGCTGAATTTCTAGATACAGATTCTGAATTTTCTTAACATGCTGAGTTTCAGTTTTCCACCTGCATAATAATTCAAACTTTTAGTTTCTGAAATTGCTGGATGGATCTGAAGTTAGTTGAGTTGCATTCCTGCCTTCGGATCTGATTCCTGGATACTTTTACTGCATTCCCGAAATGTTTGCCTCATGGTTGCATTCAATTTTTCAGCTTTAGCTATCTAAATCTGTTCCTGCAGCAGTTATATTCCTTGCATTCTGAATTGCTTAATTTTTTTCATTTCATTGTTGCATTGTTCCTTTATTCAAAAGATCATGTCAGTGATAGCTTCATTGTCCAAATCGATTTGATCAGTTGCATTATATCAGTTTTGTATTTGCTTGCATCAGTTTATATTCTACACTTAGTATCAATTCTTTTTGGCACATGAGTTTTCTTTCCTTGTGTATCAAGTTTGTTCCAATTTTCTCCACTTTGTATCAAGATTAAATTTCTGAATTGATTGTTGTCAAAATTTCCTGCAATTGTTAGTGAGCTAAAGGTTGAAATCAGTTAGTTTTCTTTTATTTGACTACTTCTGAATTGTCTTATCCATGTTGCATTGTTTGCTTTAAAATCTTGTAGCTTGTGTTTGTTTGCCTAAATTCGATTGTTGAAGTAAGTTTTGCCCTAGTTCAATCAAGAATTCAGTCACTGAGTTGTTTCATTTTGCTTAGCATTTGTTTTGCATTTTATATCAGATTTGTTCTCTAAATCCGGTTAAGTGCTTTAGTTGATTTGAATGTTCATTAATTGAATCCTTAATTGCTATTACTCAGTTTAAGTTTGTTTAGTTGAGTTTACTTCTTTACATTGTGTTTACATCTTTAATCCAAATCATAAACCCAAGATTTAATTTGAAACCCAAAAACATCGACGACACATAAACGCAAGCTCGAATCATACAACTTGAACTAGCCCTTGGAAAAATACGACCTGTGGCCCCTATATTACATTTTCATACTTTTGATTGTAAAAAGGGTTTCCAGCACTTTATAAATATCTAAATTTGAGACCCACATTCGTGACAGTCATTTTGGGTCCATCACTGAGCAACTTAGCTGAGCGATGACTAAGGACAGGAGTAGAGACGGGTCAGGGTTTGGGCGTCTCGAGGTCCGGAGGTATCGGAAGCTAAGTCCACCCGAAGGGCTAGGTGGCAACCGTCTCCTGAAAGGAGTAAGTGAAGGGCAAGTTCTCGGGGATGGGAACTTGTGCCGGTTTGACCTAGGGTTTCGTGGAAATCCGAAGTCCGAACCAAGTCCTTAAGACTAAAATTATATGTATATGTGCTATGTGGTTATGAATCTTGTAGGTACCAAGAGTGAAAGATATTGTAAGCTGCTGGAGGCCCTAAGCAGGGCGCCCCCATCATTGGGGGCGCCCCCATGCAACCAGGGCGCCCCCAGACAAAGGTAAAAAGTGCAGTCTTGGTTGGTAAGCAGAATAGATGTCAAGCGGGGCGCTCGGAGCGTCCGGGGCGCCCAGGTTCGAACATGTTTATGCTGTTTCATGTCAGAAACACAGATAAGCCTCCATGAGGGCGCCCGGAAGGTCCGGGGCACCCTGGTCAAAGTTGTTATCAGCTGCGGCGAGGTAGGCACAGGGATAAAGTTTGACCGAGTCTTCCGGGGCGCCCCCAGCGTTCAGGGCGCCCCCAAGAGGCCTATATAAGGGGCTTCGACCCCTCTGCTTCAACAACAACTTCCAAGAGCGATCCCAAGCATTATGACCGACGACAACACACTAGAGACGAGGCTCTACGACCGGGAGGCTCCAGGAGGAGGTGCGCGGCACTTCGGAGGTCTAGATCGGCCGAGCTTCAGACCCTATCTTGTTGGTTTGCTTTTATTTAATTACTGTACTTAAGTTTCTATATTATTGCTTGTAATCTTGCACTGTAAGTCGGGTTTCTCTGCCTCTGGAAAGTCCGGGAAGGAGACCAATAGTGGACGGGCGTTCCCGTGCATAGGCCTTGGATGTACTGACCCTGGGGGGGTCGGGAACCAAGTAAAAATCCGCTGTGTCCTTTGCTTTGTTTTTTGTTCTATTTATTTTCTGCTGCGCTACTAATATTCTAAGTCCAGAATGAACGAAAGTTTTATGAAGAATTGCGAAAGATTTTTCACGGTCAATATTCACCCACCCCTCTATCGACGGCACCGGTCCTACACTGGACTGCTAGGAGACTAAGACCTGGCGAAGGACTGCTGGGCACCTAACGAAGGGCTGCTAGGAGTCGAAGACCTGGCGAAGGACTGCTGGGCACCTAGCGAAGGACTGCTTGGTACGGAAGACCTGGCGAAGGATTGCTGGGCACCAGGCGAAGGATTGCTTGGTACTGAAGACTTGGCGAAGGACTGCTAGGCACCTGGCGAAGGATTGCTGGGCAAAAGTCCAACCGAAGGAGCCGGTTGGCAACAGGTAAATTCTCCAGAGAGGAGTAGGTGAGGGCACGCTCCCCGTCGAGGGAACATTAAGCGTCGGTTCGACCTAGGGTTCCATTTTGGAGACCCAAAGTCAGAACCAAGACAGCTACGGCTGTAAAATTCAGAAACATGCTTGCTTTGTTTTGTTTGGTACTAACCCTGGATGCAGGACTGAAGGAACGAGTTTCTACAGCTCAGAATGCCCCAAAGGAGAGCGGTAGCAGTTGGGTTGGGCGCCCGGGAGGTCCCGGGTGCCCTAAGTCAAAGCCAAACAAGAGTTGAGCAAGAAAACGCTTCGGAAGCTCACTGGGCCAGGCGCCCCCAAGTTCCCGGGCACCCTGGGTCCAAGCCAACGAAGCAGATAGAGTTCAAGTCAGCGAGAAGCCAGCAGACTGAGTCAACCCGGGCGCCCCCTGCTTCCCGGGCACCCCGTCAAACCTCGAGCCCGATCCTGGAGGGATAAAGGCTGACCGAGAGATTTGCGGATCAAGTGACACGTGGAGGACGCCCCCAGCGTCCCGGGCGCCCCCAAGTGCACTATATAAGGGGCTTGACCCCCAAGGCTTTGAGCAACATTCTTCCAACGCCAATACGCTCTTCGACTCAGGCGCTTTGCTCCGGAAACCTCCCATCTCGAGATTCAAGCGCCGACGACGACCCTCTGCTCCGAAGTACGATCCACACCAGGCGTTGGTAACGAAGAGTTTAATTTTTAGTTTACTGTACTACAACTGTAATATTTTTCTGTAAACATTTGCGCACATATAGAATTGCCCGCAGTAAACGGTCAACGACCGTGGGCCTTGGAGTAAGAGCCGACCGTGACTCCGAACCAAGTAAAATCGCTTGAGTTCTTGTGCTGTGTTTTCAATTCCGCTGCGTATTCTCTTAACCTCGAATCCGAAAATTTTTTAACGATATTCACCCCCCCCTCTATCGTATTCTCTCGATCCAATAGAATGCATATGTAGAAGTCATATTGGGGGAAGATCTATGGCTAGAATGATTATTCTGGCCGGATATTTTTGACTCACACTACAAGCAGTTGCTATCAAATTTGTTGCCGGGTGCGAAGCTTATCAAAAGCATCAACATCTCACTCATCGCCCGACTGAACTACTTCGAGCCTCCACTGTCTCATGCCCCTTCGATCAGTGGGGAATGGATATTGTGAGTCCTTTCTTGATCGAACCTCAGCAGAATAAGTTTCTATTAGTATTGGTTGACTACTTCTCCAAATGGGTTGATGCTGAGCCTCTTGCGTATATCACGGAGGTCGCAGTGATGAAGATCCTATAGAAGGATATAGTCTATAGGTATGACATTCCTTATAAATTGGTATTGGATAACGACAGATAGTTTGCAGTGCGCAAACTCAGAGAGTGGTGTGAAGGACTAGGTATTCACCAAGCCTTCACCTCAGTCGCTTATCCTCAAGGTAACGGCCAGGCAGAAGTGGTCAACTGGGAGATCGTTAGAGGGCTTAAAATAAAGCTAGACCATGTCGGAGGCAGTTCGATCGAAGAACTCTCGAGCATCCTATGGCCGTACAATACTACTCCAAAAGAAGGGACCGGTCAGAGTCCCTTCAATTTGGTATATGGAGCAGAAGTGGTTATTCCTATGGAGATAGGCGATGAGTCAATCCGACGATAGCACTAAAGCAAAGAAGATAATAATCAGCAACGGCAAATCGACCTAGACCTAGTAACTGAAGTGCGAGAAAAAGCAGCTGCCCGAGTAGTTGCATTTCGTCAGCGTATGCAGCAAGTGTACAATCGCTGAGTGATCACCCAGACTTTTCAAATCATGGATAAGGTCTGGAAAAGAATCAAGCCGGTCGGCGATGCCTGGAAGCTCGAGCCTCAATAGAATGGACCTTAAATCGTTGTAATAAAGCTCACCGGGGGTAGCTATTATCTACAAGATGCTGAAAGCAAAAGGCTGGAGAGGCCATGGAATGCAAATCACCTCTAGCCATATCATACTCAGTGAGCCATGTGAGCAATACATGTATTTGTATGCCTATATGTACTTCTTTGCAGTTTGAGTAATTAAAGAAACAAAGGAAATGTCTCACCAAGACCAAATGCATGAACTCGAGATCCTACCATCTCGTGGTGCCGAGGATGCCTGAGATAAGTCGACCTGGCCGTGGTGATGAGGATTCCCGACCGAGAGTAGCCGAAGATCCTACCATCTCGTGGTGTCGAGGATGCCCGAGATGTGTAGACTTGGCCGTAGTGCTGAGGATGCCCGACCGGGAGCAGCCGAAGATCCTACTATTTCGTTGTGTCGAGGATGCTAGAGATGAGTAGACCTGGTTGTGCTGTTGAGGATGTCCGGTCAGGAGTAGCAGAAGATCCTACCATCTCGTGGTGCCGAGGATGCCCAAGATGAGTAGACCTGGTCGTGGTGCTGAGGATGCTCGGCCAGGAGTAGGCGAAGATCCTACCATCTCATGGTACCGATGATGCTCGAGATGTGTAGACCTGGTTGTGGTGCTGAGGATGTCCGGCCGGGAGCAACCCGAGTTCCTACCATCTCGTGGTGCCAATGATGCCCAAGATGTGTAGACCTGGCCATGGTGCTGAGGATGCCTGGCTGGGAGCAGCCCGAGTTCCTACCATCTCATGGTGTCGAGGATGCCCGAGATGTGTAGACTTGGTGGTGGTAGTGAGGATGCCCGACCAAGAGTAGCAGAAGATCTTACCATCTCGTGGCGCCGAGGATGCTCGAGATGAGTAGACCTGACCGTGATGCTGAGGATATCCGGCCAAAAGTAGGCGAAGATCCTATCATCTCATGGTGCCGAGGATGCCCGAGATGTGTAGACCTGGCCATGTTGTTGAGGATGCCCAGCCGGGAGCAACCCGAGTTCCTACCATCTCGTGGTGTCGAGGATGCCCGAGATGTGTGTTAGAGCAATCAAGGTACCTTGGGTTTTGATGTTTGGGCAAATGTTTAAGTTAGGATTGTTGTTGTATTTGATGCTGCATTGTGAGAATGCAGGATACAGGTACGAAGAAGAAATGCCCAAGTGACATCTTAGCAAAGGAAGACTCGACAACAAGGATCGAGGCCGAAGGAAGCTCCAGATGGCAAGGCATGAAGGATGGAGAGACATCTGAGGGGCGCAAGACTGATGGAGGAGGCTAGAAGGCTAGGTCTAGGTTGGTCGGGCGAGGACGAGTGCTGAGTGACTGCACTCAGGGTTAAACCCCTAGGTTTAGGGTTTGGGCAGTCGACTGCTGCTTGTAGCAGTCGACTGATCTTCTGTGCAGTCGACTAAAATTCGAACGTTGGGTTGTAACATTCGAATCTAGGTGTGTCAGTTGACTGGTGTTGGCACCAGTCGACTGGTAATGGTTGGAATAGTACCGAGCTCTATTTAAGAGAGCTCGATTTGGCTGGGCAAAAGTAGACGAAATAAGCATGAGTAAAGCTTATTAGTAGTCTACCAAGCTCAGTTGTGTGTGCAAGTGTTGTGGTGAAGTTTCTCCACCCACAAGGAGCGACACGAGCTAGCCAGAGGCTTTCTGGGGAGTCATCCACCGACGATCGGGATCGTCCACCTTACGGACAACTGTGGAGTAAGAGTATCATCTTCGAACCATGTAAAGGTTTGGTGTTAGCGTTTGATTTGTTATTTGTAGTTTATAGTTCCGCTTGCGCACGCTAACACGTGTAAGAAGAAACGACGCATTGGGGGCAACGAGCTATTCACCCCACTCTAACCGACACATCGATCCCCAACAAGTGGTATTAAAGTCGGGATCGCTAGCTCTTGTTGGACTAACCGCTAAAAGAGCAAAGGCGCTAGAGGAAGATGGATTTGGAAGGTCCGCTAGGATGGGATAGTCGAATCCTACCTCCATATGATCGAACGATTTCAATTATTGGAGGAAGCGGTTGGAGACTTGGTTGCAAATGGATTAGGACCATTGAACCGCATTAGAGGTTCCGTTCGAAGTTCTAACGGACAAAAAGGGAAAACGTCTCCGACCTTGGTCCTGTTTTATAATTATTCTTTGTCCAATTTGGTTTATGGTTTTCGATGTGGGACTATTGAAAATAAGATTGTTTTTATTTCAATTCAAGGAAAATTAGTGTTAATCAATCGCATCAGTAAAAACAACCTAAATAGCACATTATGTTTGTAAGATCCAAAGACTTAGATTTTATCAAAATTAAATAAAATATGAATGGCAACCTAAAATTAGTCAATATATAAGTTCTTTCTTAATTAAAATTTAAAATTTTAATTTTAGAATTCAAAATTTGAAATTAACTCTTTTGAATTTGATAAATTATTTTATAAAATTTTAATTTTGGAATACGATTTAAATTTTTTTTATATATTTGTAATTATAAATTTATTTATTGAATTTATGCTTTTAAGATTTATCATTTTATTTTCTAAATTTTTAGAATTTAAAGAATAAGAAGTTAAAATTACTAATAAATTTTAAAATTATTTTATGTGTGAAAAGAGAAAAGGATTTTAACTTAATTTTGGGCATCACTAAATTAAGAATTGATTAGTAACGAATCCAGATTTTAGTAAGATAACTAATTAATAACTTTTCATTTACTTTGGTATAATTATTCATGTATTATTTCCATAAAAATATAAATTTAAAGATATTCTATCATCGGTTTGTGGATATAATTATTACACAAATTACTTAATTTCTTAATTTAAAAAATAAAATCAAAATAATTAAAACCCTAAAAATATTTGAGTCATTGGGTTTAGTTTCAGGTATTTTTGAAATAAGTCTTAAAATCTATAATTTCAGGTATTTTTGAAATAAGTCTTGAAATTACATCCATGCAGTAGTGCACACATGCAACATCTAACTTGAAATTTGAAAACCCCAATAGGATTTTATAGGGTGCTCTAAACTTGTGTAGCAGTGCAATACACAAGTGTCACCTGAGAACCCTAACAAGAAGTTACTGTAATCGACACTTGAAAACCCCAACCGCAAACTACTGTAATCGACACCTAAGAATGCCAACAGCAAGTTCTGTAATAATCCTCTCTCACTTGAAAATTAATTTAATATCATGATGAGCAAATGTCCCACGTATCAAATGTTAAACCGATAAAAATAAATAGTACACTTGATCTTAATTAAAAAGTTGAGAAATGTATGAATTGCTATAGCAAAGTTTGCCCTGTCGTATAATTGCACTTTGTTCAATTTGGTTTATAGTTTTCGATGTAGGACTATTAAAAATAAGATTTTTTTTTTATTTTAATTCAAGGAAAATGAGTGTTAGATCAGTAAAAGTGATATAAACAACTGATTATGTTTGTAAGATTTGAAAACTCAGATTTTATCAAAATTAAATAAAATATAAAGGGCAATATAAAATTGGATAATAGGTTGTTTCTTAATTAAAATTTAAAACTTTAATTATGAAAATTTATAAATATAATTTTAAATATCTTCCAACTGATCAACCAACTTACTTAGAGTATGCTATCAACCGTCGTTAATAAGACAACAATCGATCGATCAACTTGCTTATAGCTCACAGTTGACCAGCCCACAGAATGATTACGGCCAATCGGCCAACATACTTCGGCCCTTGGACAATTTAGTTGTTTTGATCAACTTAAAGACAAACTTCGCATGGTCCATTGGGCTACAAGCATACCCCATCATTGACCCTAATCAGGTCTAACTATAATTGGGTTGGGCCTCCATATTCCTATTGGATCTAGACTCACAAATTGGGTCCAACAGACTAGGATTCCTTATTGGGCATCCATGTGCACATACAAACAAGCCTATCAGCCTAATTAAGCACAAATCTATATCAATCCTTGATAAGACATAAATAAACCGTATCCTGCCACCATAATAACTGACTTATTCAGTGGACTATTGACCTAACTACTTTTATCAAACCATAATCACTGACCTGCTCAGTGGGCCATTGGTCTATTTATTTTTGTTAAACTTTTTATAGGAAATCAATTAATTTGAGAGTCATCTTATGGATGACGTGGCATTCTGATGGTTGAGGATTACCAAAGAGTGTCACCTATATAAAAGGGTCACTTCTCTATGGTACAGGTACGTTTTTGAAAATTCTGTTGTAATTCTTCACCATTCTTTCCACCTCTCTTATGATCATTGACTTGAGCGTCGGAGTACATACGTCAAAGATCCCCGGACTTACCACTAATATTCTTTTTCTTAAGTGTTTCCGTTTTTAGGATTCAAGGATGATGATATCAGTCTAATATAAGTCAACATTTTCATCCCATCGTCCTTCACTGCTCGGGTTGACTTTCTTCTGATTGTATCTAGTAGATAAATTTATAGAACAGATTATAGCTATTCAAAAGCCGATTTTTAAAATATTTATCTCATAAGAGATTCAAATTCCATGTTGTTTTTGTTGTTCTAAGTATTTTATTATATTCGTTGAGGCAAAATAAAACCAAAATAGTAATATAAAATGATTTCGCTTAAAATTTATGTCAAAATTACAGGTGTTAGAATGTTTTAACACGTTTTCGAATGGCGCAGCAATTCAACAACTTTTTTTTTATCGAAACTTTTCTCTCATACTCAATTTTAACTAGAATTATCATAATTTTTCACATTTAACTTCTTTTCATTTAAAAAAATCATAAACTTTATATCACTTCAATCTCTATTATTTTTTTAATAAAACTTATAACTTTTAAAATTTCGATATTTTTAGAGTTGATAATTTATATCATATTTTATTTTAAAAAATTATAGTAATAATTTTAATCAAAACTAATATAATCTAGAAGACTAGTCAGATAATTAGTTTCATTTTTTTTAATAATAAATAAATAGAGAATATTAATTTGTACGCGGATTGAAATACCGGTTCAATTAGTTATCCGGGTCAGTGCTTTAATCGAGTGAATTTGATTTTTTCAATTTTAAATTCCACCTTCATAATTTTTGAAATTTCAAGAAAAAGACTTATAAGAGAGACTTATTCAAATAAAAAAAAGTAGAGGAAACGCGGGGAGCCAGACAACCAACGGCCGATTATAAAATGAGCCATCGGGCGTCTCTGTTTTCCATCCTTCCTCTTCATCTCTTCTCGCATCGAAGCATTTCTAATCCAATCCCTTCAGGTTGATGGATCCCGAGCTTGCGGAACCAGGCCAGATTGGCCTCAACCCACGCCGACAACGGCTACTCCTCGGTTTCTTCGGCTCCTTGGTCACCACCAGGTACTCCTTCCTCATCATCGACGCCGTCGACCAGATGCAGGCGGGCCGGGCGGCGACTCCGGCAGGGTCCTACTCGGCGGGGCGTGAGCAACTGTCGAGGTACTGCATGGTGTGGATGCTGGGACTGCTAGTCATGTTGCTTCCGGTGATGCTCCCCAATTCTCCGCGCCTGATGGGGATGGCAGCCATGGCAATCAACTTCCTGCTTCTAACGCTCTTGTACGAGCATAATTGAGCCGCAAATTTCTGTATCAGAAACGAATAATAATAATCAACTAATAAATACTCTGCTTTATTTCAGCTGCTGTTGCTCTGCCTTTTAGTCTCTGTTTCTTTATATATGAAGTTTTCGAAATACCTAAATTAAGTAAGTGATTTTGAAATTTTCAAAATCACGTATCTCTAGCTCTCCTCTTTCCGTGTGACCATCCGAACCAAACAAAAATAAAAATCCTGAACCACATTTTTCTTGTCCCCTTAAAAAACCCCCTCACACCTATGAAGCTGGTGAAGCAGGAGAACCTCCGCCTAAAGGCCTCCTCCTCGGCCGGTAGCTCTTCATGGGTGTCGATATTCGCATCCGCGAGCACAAGGGTGATAAGATCTCCTAGATATATGCTATCTGCCAAAGAATTGCCAAGGCCCTTGACGTTTACCATCGGAAGTACATCAATGGATATTGTCAAGACCTTCTAGGTATGTTATCCCGGTTCTACCTCAAGCCGAAGGTGACTACCACCGCTACCCTGCTGAGTTCAATACCGGCGGCGACCGGAAGGACGCCTCCGAGTTCACCCTCACCACCTACAAGTCCGCTCAAGGCTTTACTTGTTTCAGCTCCCTTCTGGTTCAACACGAGATACTTGCGACTTCATTTCAACGTTCATTTGGATTTTGTACATGGACAAAATCAACTTGATTGATATTATAGTTCCGTACATACACACACATCCAAAATCTATTTTGTTTTCAATTGATATCAGATATAAGATAGAGGAATAAGAAAATAGCTAAGTTGGCCTTCCAATATATGCAAATTTAGAGGTTAACTTGGTTTTATTTATTTGGATGAATACGATATTGCTTTGACTGAGCTGCAGCCAAAGCATCCAAGACGGTTGGGACTGGCTCTCAACTTCTCAATGTTCTTCTACATGATCTTGAACTCACCATATTATGCCTACAGCCCTGCAAAGCAAGTAAGCAATGAATCACTTTGATCCAAACAGAATTCTAGCTCCTCCTTGGTTTTTCATCTGTGGTCTGAAAGCATATTTCTTCTCCTGCATATTATACTTTTAGTTCTCTATGTGTGATTGTATAAAGAATTTGGGAATCTGGTGAATATTTACTTCACATTAGTATGTAATATTTCCAAGTTATCTTAAGAATTTAATTTCTTTTTGAGTTGGTACTAAATTTCAGTATATCTCTGGAAACTCTGCATTTAAGGTTTCTTTGCTTCTAGGCATATTTTGACTTTGGTTATTTGATGGTTTGTGCTATGGAGTCATGGAAACTATACTTTTTTTTATCTCACTTCTATTTACCAGCTACCTCTAATTCAACAAAAAGACTACTCGTTGCATATTATTATTTGTGAATTGATATTGTAATATCCTCATGTTTATATGTTTATTCTTTCAATACCTCTTGTTTACTTGATCCATGTTCAATGAGAATCTACTATTATTTTACTTCAAATTGTTTTTCACTCTTTACTACATGATCAAAAGCAATTTAGTTGCATATAGAAATCAAGATTGATCTAAAATTGATGTTTTATGCATTGTTGATAATGCTTTTCTTCGTTGCATGCAGTAAACTTTGATAGTATTATAATGCTTAGAATTATCAATTTGTTAATTTCCTCCTAATTGAATTCCATGTGTTCATTTTTTTTCTAGTGTATTACCAACCATTTTAACTGGTGTTAGTTTGATTAGCCATATCTATTTTTTTTTATCTCTTTTGTAATAGTCTTGGACAATGATTTTTATAGTCTTTTTATGATAGCAAACATATTCGTTGGAAGGCTTCCTTTGACATTGGAACCTTGATTGGTGCACAACAACTTAGTCAAATTCTTTTTGGTTTATTTAAAGAACTAAATCTGGCAATTGTGACATAAGTATCCTAAAATTGTCTTCTCATCATTGTGACATTTTTAATTGTGTTAGTATTAAAGATCGATCTTGTTCTTTGGATTGAAAATTAATATTTAAATCCTTGTTATTATTGAATTATTTTTGTTGTTATTAAAATTTTATAGTATGTTTGTTCTAAATTGATATTTGCTTTATTATTTTTATATTTTGATTTGGAAATTATTTTGTCTTACAGGGCATAGTTAGATTCAACAACCTTACTATTGCTAATAGGTGTCGTATATGATAATACTAAAGTTGGTGATAAAATTTTCTCACTCTTCATCAACTTGTTTTCTATAAAAGGTTGTTTCACAACCAAATTAACATATTTTTCACTAAACAGATATTTGATCTTTGCCTTTCACATATTTGTTGTGACTGGAGTTGGAATTTGCTCTCCCCTCAATCTTTTGGTGTTCAATATCTGTGTCAATTGGATTTATTATACTTGCAACAAAGAACCTAGTTGATTTCATATATGCCGAAGAAAATTATTCTTGTTGTTATAATTTTATAATATGACAGTTGTAAATTGAGATTCTTTCTATCTTATGGATCTTGTTCCTTAGTTGGAAATTAATATGCCTAAATTCTTGTTGTTATTGGATTCTTATTGTTGTTGTTGAATATTATATTGTGTCTATTGTAAATTAATATTTGGTGTGTTATAAAATAATCTTTTTCTTTTATTTGAAAAATATTTTATCATAATCGTATTCTTGTTGAGATTTTTTGGAAAATATTTTACCTTGGATTGACATGGAACCATGTTCTATATATTCGGGTAGTTCTCCTAAATGTATCCAAGCCCTTAATCATCATTACGATACGTCGTATATATTGAGAGAAATGAATTTTGTACATGATTCAAGCAAGACAAATGCATATAACAATCTATGTGCATATAACTATTGGGGTTGCAAGGTTGCAAATATAGTCTCACATTGAAAATATATAGAAAAGATCATGGACTTATAAGTAAAGATATCTCCATTGGTATGAGGTCTTTTGGGTAAAGTTCAAAAACAAAATCATGAGGGTTTAGGCCTAAAATAAACAATATCATATCATTGTAGAGATATCAAATTCCTTTCAGTCCTAACAATTGGTATCAGAGTCCAAATTGCCAGAAGGTCTGACTACTGACTATGCACAAAAGCTATAATCTAATCGATTCATGTGAGTAAAATATTGACCTCGAATTACAAGAAGTAGGGGCTCCCATGTCCGGATCAAGTGGATCAGATACTAAGCAGGAAGTCCTAGTAGGTCGAGAGCAGGAAGACTTGGTGCGTCGAGGCTCGGACCTCAAACGGAAAAAAATACCTTTTGGATAGAGCCCAAAAATAAGACTATAAGGGTTTAGGCCTAAAATAGACAATATCATACTATTATGGAGATATTTAAATTCTTTTTGGTCCTCACAATAACTAACTAAATGTAAATGATACGATGATGATAATCACTGAACTTTATGATATTTGAAATCCTTTAGCTCCTCTCTTTCTGAATATATAAAATTTTCAATTGTTAGGACGACCTAAGTCCACCAGTCAGTTTTGGTAAAAATCGCCTGATGGACCAAACAACCTCGAATTGATATGAAACTAGATTCCATGTACTTGGGCAGGTCTTCTAAATGTATCTATGCCTTTAAACATTATTGTGATACACCATACTGAAAGCATCGATTTTTTGAACATGATTTGACCATGAGATGAGAAATGCATATAACAAGCTAAATGTAAATGATACGATGATGGTGATCGAAAATTAATTTGAATTTATGTATGAAAGATAACAATAAAAATTATACATCTTCTCAGACAACTAATTAAAAAGTATCAAGAATAGAAGCAAAACATACATATATATGGTATTCGTTGATCTAGAAAAAGGTTATGATAAAGTCCCAAGAAAAATTATACAAAGAATTCCAAAAAAGAGAGGTGTTTTGTATAGGGTATATTAAACTAATTGAGGAAATATATAAACATGTAATGACAAAAGTAAAGATTTTAGGTGGACTAACCCAAGCATTTCCATAAAAATATGGTTATATCAAAGATCAGCTCTAAGTCCCTATCTTGTTACATTAATCATGGATGAACTCACTATACATATCCAAAATACAGTACGATTGTGCATGTTATTGTAAGTACCCTAAGGTAGTTTTGATGTGATCAACCAAGTTAAGTCAGGTCCTGGTTGGTTTGATCCCTGTGTCTAAGTGTACAGGAGCTTAGGAGCATAGGAAGTCAAGTGGAAGACGCAACTGATGAGAATGATGGCACAAGAAGGAAGCCAATAGGCTTGATACATCCAAGGGATGTAAAGACTGCAGAATAGTACACCGGTGGACGAGAAGGGTATGCACGACGTCCGAGGGATGAAAAGCCGAGGAGGATACTCGTTTGAGGCGAAAGACTAGAGTTGGGTTCAGGTGAGCCTAACTCTGATTGGTCGAAAATCAACCAAGCCGATAAAAGGCGAAAAAGTCAACGTGATTGTTGACTTTGACCATATGGTCAACTGAGACGCCTCAGTTACCTTGGGAGGCGCCCCAATTGAGGAGATTGGTTATGCGCAAAAGCAAAATTGAAGGGCCTGAAGTTAGAACCGAGATGCCTCAGGTTGAAACTGAGGCGCCTTAGATCAACACTTATTGAAAATTTACGTTAACTGTGTGGATAAAAGTCTATCCATCTAAGGTGCCTCAAGTACCACGTCAGCACAACGATTTTGGGCTATAAATAGCCCTTAGAGCTAGGAAAAAACTACAAAAACTTATAATTATTTTCCTAATCTTTTTGTGAGCTTTCCAAGATTGTAAGAGGTTTCTCTGTCTACAACGAAGGAGATTTTTATAGTGCGCTACTATTGCTTTAGATTAGCAACCTCCCTGGTTGCAACCAAGTAAATCCTATTGTCTGAGTCTTTTACTTGTTTTATTTTTAAGTTGATGATGTTGCTTATTGTTATAACTGCTTAACTAATCTGTTATCTTTGCAAAGAGCTAGCAAAAGATCTAGTGTTTAATTTGTAGGGTTATTCACCCCCCTTAGCCGGCCTCACGAGACCTACAGTTATTTGCAGATAATATTATTTTGGTAAATAAGATAAGTTAAAGAGTAAATTATATAAACTTGAATCTTGATTGGAAACATTAGAAGCGAAAAGTTTTATGCTTGGTAGAGTAAAGACAAAATATATGAAATTTAAATTTAGTAGTATTAATGAGATAATTGTTAAAAGAAGATATGAGAGAGATGTCTAATAAAGAATACAAGTACAATGGTTGAAATGGAGGAGAGCATCAGGCCCCTTTTGTGATCATAAAGTATCTCTAACAGTTAAAGGTGTTGGTGCCCTGGTTAATTTTGATGTGATCAACCAAGTTCGATTAGGTTTTGTTGGTTTTTGATCCCTCTATCTAAGTGTGCATGAACTGAGGAGCGGAGGAAGTCGAGCGTTAGACGCAGTGAACGAGAAGAATTGCACGGGGAAGTGAGCCGACGGGCTCAGTGCATCCAAGGGATACGGAAGTTGTGAAAAGGTACACCGATGGAATGAGAAGGATGTGCGCGACGTCCGAGGGATGAGAAACCGGAAGGAAAGACGCTCGAGGGGCGAAAGGTCGGAGTCAAGTTTGGGTGAACCTAACTCTGGTTGGCCAGAAATCATCCAAAGAAGGCTCGCAGAAATTTGGTCAATGAGTTGCTGACCAAAGGCTTCTTAGGCGCTCGGGATCTCGGGCGCCTAAGCACTTGAGCGCCTAAGCACTCGGGCGACCCTGTACATACAGGCACCCAAGAGTCCATAGTTATCAGCCAATCTACCGTTTGCGACAGTTGCATACTGGATAAATCCAGGCGACGTGTCAAGCGCCCTGGAGCCCTCGGGCACCCCAGCACTGCCACGTCAGCAAACAGATAAGTTTGACTAGGACTATAAATAGACCCCTAGAGCTCAGTTTCAATTCATCCATCAATTGTATACAATTCATTTCTTAGTTTTCTTTTGTCTTGTGCTTTAAAGTATGTAAAAGGCTTCTCTGTCATAAGGAGATTTTGATAGTGAGCTTCAGTCGTCTTGGATTAGCAACCACCAAGGTTGCAACCAAGTAAATTTCTGTGTCTGTGCTTTTTACTAGTTTAATTTGTTTATGGTTGTTTTAACTAATTATTGTAACTAATCTGAATTCTTTGTGAGACCGCACAAAAAATTTAGTTTTATTTTACAGCGGCAATTCACCCCCTTCTTACCGGTCCACCTCGACCCGACAAATGGTATCAGAGCCAGGACGCCGCAGAAGGACTAACCGCCATTTGTAGCAAATTCTAAAGAATAGTTGGACCAGTGATCTATTCGCCAAAGTTTGAGGGGGAGCTCGCAGCATGAAAAAAAATTTAAGGTATTTTTTACTACTGATTACGAATTATTACTAATAATAAAAAATAGGTTTTCAACTCCAAAAGATAACGAAGGAAAAAATCAAGGAACCTGACTCCTGGAACAAAAAGGAGCAAGCTGATGCAATAGCAAACGGAAAGGCGGAATTCCATTTGCTGACCGTCCTCCCCGAACAAGATGTCAATCAAATCGAGAAGTACGACTCGGCAAAGGAACTTTAGAAAAAGTTCCTAGAATTGCACGAAGGCACCTCGGAGGAGAAACTGGCACGATGAGACATCCTACGAAACCAGCTTACCAACCTCCGAATAGAAGACGGGCAGTCAGTTGCTCAACTGCACGCCAAGGTAAATGAGCTAATCACAAGCCTTGAGAATCTCGGAGAAAAGGTGTCAAGTCGCGATGCTCAACGGTACGCACTTAATGCTTTCTCGAGAACCCCGGATTGGACATCAGTAATTGACACATATTTTATTTCAAAAGATCTTGAGGTAAGTACTCTAGAACAACTATTTCGATTTTAGAGCTTTACGAATCTCGATGTGTAGGGAAGAACATGAAAACATACAACGTCGCTTTGAACGCGAGGAGAAACCAAATTGAGGAGGAGCCATCAACGGACGATGAAAATATAACGGAGATGGTAAAAAATCTTAAAAGTTGTTTAAAAAGGGCTAATAAATTTTCTAAGTTTCAAGGTAAAAGACGATCTCTGAAGAAGCGTACAGTCCGATGCTATAACTGTAAAGAGGAGGGCCATCTAAAGACCAATGCCCTAAACTTAAGAACCAACCAATGAAGAAGAAGGCACTGAAAGCCACTTGGGACGAGACCTCGTCTGATGAATCAGAAGCCGAAGAATACGCTGGACTTGCGCTGATGGCAAATCTTCAAAAGGAAAGCACTGAAGAAGGGGGAGCTACGCCAGAAGAAAGCAACGACGAAGGGGGAGTCCCTCTTTTCAAAACTGACCCGGTAAGTGAGGTATGTTTCCTCCCTCATGACCAACCGACTCAGGTATAATACCAATGTTTAAAGATAATCTTAAATTAGAAAAAAATCAAAAATTAAAAATGAAATTTACTAATGCATGTTCTTCTGATAGTTCTGATAAACTGAAAAATGATGATGTTAATTTGAGAAATTTAGTTAAAAAAATTAGAATTTGATATTACATATTTACGCCAAAAGAAAAATAGTTATCCTGATAAGCTGGACTAGTATATTAAAAATCATAGGGGCAACTTAGAAAAGTGTCCAAGAATATATACCTGTGAAATTTTTAATTAACCCCGTAGATAAAAATTTATTTTAGGTTCATAAATCCTTACTAGATTAATTTTTACTCAGTATATGTTTTAGTGCTAACAGTTTTTGTTATTTTTTAAAATATTTATTTCTTTCACTCTTTATTATCCACATTTTTTGAAAAAATAATAGCAGTTGAATTTTAAATTGATAAAATCATATTTATATTGTTTCTAAATACATGAATATTTTCTTTACTTACAGTGAATTTTTTAGATTTTTTCGTTTATTTTTTGAATTTTCATAATTTTACGTTCAAAATTCAAAATTTAAATTTTAAAAATAGATAAAAATTTTATTTTCTTAAATACAATTTTTTTAAATCTAAATATGATCATTAGACGTCAGTAAAATTTTACTCAAATTTTTTGGAGTGTTTTTAAATTTTAAATATTTATTCTTTAAAAATTCTACTATGTTAATATTTGATTTATTTTTGAGATATAGATAACATTTATTTTTAAGTAAAAAATTTTTGTTCAAGCTAAAACTCTATTTCTCAATTATACAAAATCTTTCAGATTTTTCTAACATATTTTTGATTTTCTAATATTTTTTTATTCAAATTTAATTTTTTTTAATATTAAATTTTGATATAAAATTATTTTTATCAAATACGATTTTGCTAAAATTACTCATCATCATTGACCTTAATATAATTTTCTCTGATTTTTTTATGTATTTCGAATTTTGAAAATTAATCTTTAAAATTTTAATCTATTACTATTTACACTTGCGCAAAAGTGAGGACCGGAGGAAGAGCGTAAGACGCGGTAGACGATAAGGATTGCATGAGGAAGTGAGCCGATAGGCTCGGTGCATCCGAGGGACGCGGACGCTGTGGAAAAGGTACACCGGTGGAGCAAGAAGGACGTACGTGACGTCCGAGGGACGTGAAGCCAGAAAGAAGGACACTCGAGGGGCGAAAGGCCGGAGTCGAGTTCGGGTGAGCCTAACTCCGATTGGCCAGAAATCACCTAAAGAAGACATGCTGAAATTTGGTCTGCGAGCTGCTGACCAAAGGCTTCTCGGGCACCCATATGGATATGAGTGCCCGGGATCTCAGGCGCCTTAGCAATCGGGCTCCTGAGCTCTTGGGCACCCCTATGCATACATGCGCCCGAGAGTCCATAGTTATCAGTCAATCTACCGTTTGCGACCGTTGCATACCAAATAACATCCAGGCCACGTGTCAGGCACCCTGGAGCACTCAAGGGCCCAATACTGCCACGTCAACAAACGAATAAGTTTGACCGGAGCTATTGTAAAATACGGCAAATTAAAAATTCAGTAAAATAAATTTTTGAAAAATATATTGAAAGATTTAGGGTTATTGAGAGTGTAAATAATTTAACCCTAAATCTTATTTGAAGTAAATTGTAATAAAAGAGAGGGTTAAAGGGTTAAAACATTAACCCTAAGGGTTTAATGTGAAATGGAGGAATATGAGGGGCTTTTCTGCAAAAAGACCTCCCTTTTGATATTAACAGCCCTTGGCCTCGTGCCCTAGCCGCAGACGAGCCGCCTCCCTCCCCTCGCGAAGCCGCAGTCGACGCACACCCGACGCCTGCCCTAAACCGCAGCTGCCCGACCTCTTCTTCTTCCTCCCCTTCGTGCGTGCCCTAGCCACGACCACACCCGATCTCTCCTTCCTCCCTAGCTCTCCACGCACGCAACCACGCTTCTCCAGCCGAGCCATGGCAATCTAGGGCACGATGGCGAATCGGGCAGGGATCTTGAGTTGCTCGATGCTCTTCTTCCTTCGCGATCGTCTTCATTAGATCTGGGTTGGGCTATTGTTGTCGTTATCAATCAGGTACGTTAGGCTTTGGATTAAGGTACGAATGATTCCTTTTGGTATCGATCTTAGAGGTTGATTAGCAGGACGAATTGGTGTAGTTTGATCGTTGGTTTTGCGGTATGGATTGCGTAATAGAATTTAATAGGTTCTTTGGTTTTGATCAGTTGATCCTCTATTTTCTCAGATGCTGGTTTCTTCCAACTGGCTACCGAGGGACTTCACTGCAGGTAGTTGTCCATCGATTCCCTATCTTCTCTTGTTTCCTTAATTCAGTTGATCATTATGGTTTGAATTCCTGTTTAGATGGGTTTGATGATATGTTGGATTTGGATTTGATTTCGTGTCTTGGGTCTGAGCTTTTGGGAAGATGCAGTGTGGCATTAGATTTGGTTTAGTTAATTTCTATTTATCCTTTAATTTTACCATGAGTTGGTTTTCCCTAAGTTTCTTGATGTGGTTTTGTTGAATTTGAACTCAGCTAAGGTGTGACCGTGAGTGTGAGGACTGATATGAGTATGGATTTTGTATGATGTTGTTGTGGAGGAAGGTTGCCGTGAGTTTCATCTCATGGGCAGAATTGTTATAGGAGTTCGTTTATGTTTTCTATTTCTTTCTCTTGGCCATATGTTTTTCTGATCTGTATGGATTATAGATTGGTTTCAGTTTGGAGGAATTATAGCAGTTTGGTTTTGTGTTAAATATATCATTGAATGGATTGGGTTATGGATTGTTTAGATTATGGTATGGATGAATTGTGAAGCGAATACTGATTCGGTTTTGGCTTTAGGTAATTGTTGATCGGACTTTTTAAATTGAATCTGCTCAGTTCGGTTTTTGGATGAGCATGTGCCGTGGGTTTGTGAGTTGGCTCTTTGACTTGGTGATGGATTATTACTCGATTTCTTCATGGGTTCTGAGTAGATTTATAGTGGGATGAGGTGAGGTGATTTTGATCTACTATGTTAGATTGTTGATGAGGGTTATTGGATAAAAGGGTTACGTTAATCCTAAAACGGTGTAGGAATTGGTTTAGCTGCTTAATAACTATTGTGACAGCTAAAACTATGTCCTTGATACAGGACACTGATTGATTGCTGATTATTGGACGGGGGTGCTCTTTCTGACACGGACTTCTTCATTTGGAGGCGGGTACCCCTTGACTTATCTTGTTGATATTGTCATATTGTTATGCATAGACTGTTATAAATAGCAGTAAGATTATACGCTATCCTTGGTTATTATGCTTGTTCTGGATACTTGTTGTTTATCCCTGAGTTATTACGCGGTTAGTTCCATACAGTCTCAGGTATTGTCATATCTATATGTATGTTTAGATATCGTGATGTATCTCTTGTATTTGACATGAGGGATCTGTAGTTTCCGGCCAGTATACCTTGTATGTCACCTGTATTTCCTGTTATAGGATTTCAGACTAAGACTTAGTATACTGAGGACTTGGTGAGGGAGGTATGTGTATCTATCATACACCATCCTTGCATTGTTGCATGCCGGCGATCAGCGACTCTCTTGTGGTTGAGCCTATCGTCTTTCGGTACATGATATGCGCACACGGCCACTCATGGGTTAGTGGATACCGTAGGATGTGTGCATTTGCCCTGTATTGCTCCGTTCGGCCACTATGTGGAGGGTGGTTACGGACGTGGTAGCAGCCAGGGATCCCTTCTCGTACTGAGCCACGAAGAGATGAGAGCTAGACTCCCCCATTGCTTGGGGTAGGAGTGTAGTCTTCGCTAGCATCCTGTCCACCCGGTCACTCAGAGCAGTGATGGCAGGGTTCGTACAGGTTGTCACAGCTCTACCCACGCGGAGGTTGCGGACGATGTCCTGACTGGGACTAGGGGTGACACATGTCATTGCACCATGTGTATATTTTGCATTGTGCATTGTTTGCTGCACTTGATTTCTGCACTTGTTTTGACATGCATATACTGGAGACTTGTTATCTGAGATTATATGTATATTGGTGTTCCATAGGTATTTATTATCCTCTTTTCATGTTAGATGGATTCTAGTATGTATCTACCTCAATATTTCCAGTACTAGTCTTTCCCTATTGTTGACATGAGACTGTATTAACGTAGATGCTTATTGTTATTATAATATACTATGCATATCTGCTGGGTATTCGCTGAGTTTATGGACTCACACCCGTTGCCATATGTTTTTTATTTCAGGTTGAGATACTTGGAGTCGCCAGAAGAGCCCAGCAGCCAGTCCCTACCCATCGTGACCGCGGGATTTGGTTTTTGTACTTTGTAGTGCATTATTTAATATCCCTTTTAGTGATTTGTATATGTCATATGTGTCGTGTGCCTAAGGGGCTTTTGTGTATTGGTTGTTTCGTCGTAAGTCGGACCGGTCCGCAGTCAGGTATGATTTACTTTGTGTTATGGTTATATTATGTCTGGATTTTGAGGCCTGAGGCCAAATATATATATTGTGTGTGGTTTGGATATTATATGTATGTGTAAATTGTCTGCCGGACAGGGGAGGTGCTGTCCGATTTTCTATTGGATCAGCGGCTCCTGGGTCTCGGGGTGTGACAATTTATTTTGGTATTAGAGCTATGGTTGTCGGATACCTTAAGGACTTGTGGATTTACGGTTTCCATCCAGTACCAATTTATTTTGGTATAAGAGCGTAGGTTTGTGATGCCTACTTGTTTTACGAGTCTTGTCGGATTTGTTCGGAGTATTTTTTTCGATGTGGTTATTTGGGACTTGGCGTGATGGGACTTCTTCAGGCGACAGGTATTTCTTCTCATCTCGTGTATCCCTTACCCTAGTTTGGTATGATTAGGAATTCTCTTATGTTATTGAATTATGTTACCATTCCTGTATATTAGGGTATGGTTAGGAATTCTCCCATGTCATTGGATCATACTACTATTCCTGTATATGTAGGTATGGCTAGTAATCCTCTCATATTACTTGATCATGTTAGCATTCCTATATATTTAGGTATGATTTAGAAATTTCTCTCATGTTATTGGATCATGTTATTATTCTTGTACCCGTCTGGTAACTTGGTTAGATCTGATGACTTAAAGAATCAGTTTATAGTAATCATGGTCAGGATC
Organism: Boesenbergia rotunda; assembly: GCA_024364735.1. Lineage (NCBI taxonomy): Eukaryota > Viridiplantae > Streptophyta > Magnoliopsida > Zingiberales > Zingiberaceae > Boesenbergia > Boesenbergia rotunda. The sequence goes on along the minus strand of JAGFNQ010007099.1, from coordinate 114,034 downwards.
GACTATGAAGGAGATTTATGGGCTTGTTGCGGATTTGTCTATGTGGAAAATATTGATTCTTGTGTGATACCGACATACGGGTTGGAAGACGAGGGTCAAACCTGTCAACAAGATATTGGAGGTTGAGGATTTTTGATTTTTTCCTTGACCTTATTATTCATAGTATTTGTACTAGCTACTATCAGCTAAGTGAGAACTAGGGATGTCTACTGTAATTGGCTTGATCATTATTAGAATAAGTCACTTTAGCTCATGGAGCTACAAGTTTTTCTTATGTTGCGTATATCTGGACAGATAAGCTAGATGTCATGTTTTGAGTACATGATCTGCATTGATGCAATAGGGTAGCAATAGCTACATATTATTATGATTAGTAGAGGATTGATACAATCTATTCCTTGGGGACTTTGACCATGGATCACTTGTACTTGGTAGTTGACCTAGAAGGTACATGTTGATAGGTGATTTGGGCTAATATAGAAAAGTGTGAAGCTAGTTGCTTGACACTTACGGGTTACCGCTTGTACTTAGTTGAATAACTAAAAAGGTACCTATGGACTTATGATTTGCGTGGAGGCAAATCACTTATAAAACTAGACCACCTTTGGTTAGATGATATCGAGGACGACCCGTTAGGGAAATAAAGGAATTGCTTTATGAGTATGTTGAGATACTCCTGAGAGATATCATGTCTCTATCTCTTTGTTATAGAGTAGGACCTTATAGGGTTTTGACCATGGAGTGGAGGAATTGGACTGTATTGGATTACGAGGCGACGGTCGGTGTAACTCATTAGTTGTTACGCTATTCTATGAGGGATTTTGACTCGTAGATTTGGGTGTATATGGTTGGATAATCTCGATGGTGCATCGGGATGTACGACTCGCTAGGGTGCGGAGGACATGAAGTTAGCTGTATCCTTATCTTCTGGTGAGATATTGGACATTAATCAGGAGGTCAAAGATGTCCACTAGTTTTCGGTTATTATACCCCCCATTGTGGATCTATTAGTTCACGGGATGATAAGGTTGATATCACCATAGGCTTTCTTGTTGGTGTTGAGAGGTGGATTGAGATTGACGAATCTCTATGATATGTTGTATTTTAAGGATTCTATTAGTGGATATGGACCTACCGGATTTGTAGTTTTGTGAGGGATCATTTAGTGGATAAATGATCCTTTGGTGGTTGATTATTTAGGAAGTTTGTTAGTCATGGTAGCATATGGTACGACATGTGGGCACAATCTTTAAATTATATGTCATCTTTTGACGGTTTATTGCAGGATATACATAAATATATATGACTTGTGATGTTTTGGAGGATGTTATTGACTTGGAGATACTTGGTGATACTCATGGATTTCACGTTTTACATTTGAGGATCGAAGTATAGACTTGGCGTGAGTAATCTTAGGATTGAATGCATTGGATAGTTGTAATCACTGAATGGTTGTTCGGATGCATCTGGTTATCGGATGATAACCTTTGGATTAATAACTCCAGTTGCTCCGTAATAGTGAGACCTTAGGGTATCAGACGAAGTGGGTACTCATGAGGAGTACAAACATGAGGAGTACAGACATGTTTCGTTGTTAGTGTGTATGCCGTATGAGGAATTGGAAAATTTGGGGACCAAATTTTTATTAGTGGGGGAGAATGTAAAATACGGCAAATTAAAAATTCAGTAAAATAAATTTTCGAAAAAATATATTGGAAGATTTAGGGTTATTGAGAGTGTAAATAATTTAACCCTAAATCTTATTTGAAGTAAATTGTAATAAAAGAGAGGGTTAAAGGGTTAAAACATTAACCCTAAGGTTTAATGTGAAATGGAGGAATATGAGAGGCTTTTCTGCAAAAAGACCTCCCTTTTGATATTCACAGCCCTTGGCCTCGTGCCCTAGTCGCAGACGAGCCGCCTCCCTCCCCTCGCGAAGCCGCAGTCGACGCACACCTGACGCCTGCCCAAAATCGCAGCTGCCTGACCTCTTCTTCTTCCTCCCCTTCGTGCGTGCCCTAGCCACGGCCACACCCGATCTCTCCTTCCTCCCTAGCTCTCCACGCACGCAACCACGCTTCTCCAGCCGAGCCATGGCGATCTAGGGCACGGTGGCGAATCGGGCAGGGATCTTGAGTTGCTCGATGCTCTTCTTCCTTCGCGATCGTCTTCATTAGATCTGGGTTGGGCTATTGCTGCCGTTATCAATCAGGTATGTGGCTTTGGATTAAGGTACGAATGATTCCTTTTGGTATCGATCTTGGAGGTTGATTAGCAGGATGAATTGGTGTAGTTTGATCGTTGGTTTTGCGGTATGGATTGCGTAATAGAATTTAATAGGTTCTTTGGTTTTGATCAGTTGATCCTCGATTTTCCCAGATGCTGGTTTCTTCCAACTGGCTACCGAGGGACTTCACTGCAGGTAGTTGTCCATCGATTCCCTATCCTCTCTTGTTTCCTTAATTCAATTGATCATTATGGTTTGAATTCCTGTTTAGATGGGTTTGATGATATGTTGGATTTGGATTTGATTTCATGTCTTGGGTCTGAGCTTTTGGGAAGATGCAGTGTGGCATTAGATTTGGTTTAGTTAATTTCTATTTATCCTTTAATTTTACCATGAGTTGGTTTTCCCTAAGTTTCTTGATGTGGTTTTGTTGAATTTGAACTCAGCTAAGGTGTGACCGTGAGTGTGAGGACTGATATGAGTATGGATTTTGTATGATGTTGTTGTGGAGGAAGGTTGTCGTGAGTTTCATCTCATGGGCAGAATTGTTATAGGAGTTCGTTTATGTTTTCTATTTCTTTCTCTTGGCCATATGTTTTTCTGATCTATATGGATTATAGATTGGTTTCAGTTTGGAGGAATTATGGCAGTTTGGTTTTGTGTTAAATATATCATTGAATGGATTGGGTTATGGATTGTTTAGATTATGGTATGGATGAATTGTGAAGTGAATACTGATTCGGTTTTGGCTTTAGGTAATTGTTGATCGGACTTTTTAAATTGAATCTGCTCAGTTCGATTTTTGGATGAGCATGTGCCGTGGGTTTGTGAGTTGGCTCTTTGACTTGGTGATGGATTATTACTCGATTTCTTCATGGGTTCTGAGTAGATTTATAGTGGGATGAGGTGAGGTGATTTTGATCTACTATGTTAGATTGTTGATGAGGGTTATTGGATAAAAGGGTTACGTTAATCCTAAAACGGTGTAGGAATTGGTTTAGCTGCTTAATAACTATTGTGACAGCTAAAACTATGTCCTTGATACAGGACACTGATTGATTGCTGATTATTGGACGGGGGTGCTCTTTCTGACACGGACTTCTTCATTTGGAGGCGGGTACCCCTTGACTTATCTTGTTGATATTGTCATATTGTTATGCATAGACTGTTATAAATAGCAGTAAGATTATACGCTATCCTTGGTTATTATGCTTGTTCTGGATACTTGTTGTTTATCCCTGAGTTATTACGCGGTTAGTTCCATACAGTCTCAGGTATTGTCATATCTATATGTATGTTTAGATATCGTGATGTATCTCTTGTATTTGACATAAGGGATCTGTAGTTTCCGGCCAGTATACCTTGTAGGTCACCTGTATTTTCTGTTATAGGATTTCAGATTGAGACTTAGTATACTGAGGACTTGGTGAGGGAGGTATGTGTATCTATCATACACCATCCTTGCATTGATGCATGCCGGCGATCAGCGACTCCCTTGCGGTTGAGCCTATCGTCTTTCGGTACATGATATGCGCACACGACCACTCATGGGTTAGTGGATACCGTAGGATGTGTGCATTTACCCTGTATTGCTCCGTTCGGCCACTATGTGGAGGGTGGTTACGGGCGTGGTAGCAGCCAGGGATCCCTTCTCGTACTGAGCCACGAAGAGATGAGAGCTAGACTCCCCCATTGCTTGGGGTAGGAGCGTAGTCTCTGCCGGCATCCTGTCCACCCGGTCACTCAGGAACAGTGATGGCAGGGTTCGTATAGGTTGTCACAGCTCTATCCACGCGGACGTTGCGGACGATGTCCTGACTGGGACTAGGGGTGACACATATCATTGCACCATATGCATATTTTGCATTGTGCATTGTTTGCTGCACTTGATTTCTGCACTTGTTTTGACATGCATATACTGGAGACTTGTTATCTGAGATTATATGTCTATTGGTGTTCCATAGGTATTTATTACCCTCTTTTCAGGTTAGATGGATTCTGGTATGTATCTACCTCAGTATTTCCAGTACTAGTCTTTCCCTATTGTTGAAATGAGACTGTATTAACGTAGACGCTTATTGTTATTATAATACTATGCATATCTGCTGGGTATTCGCTGAGTTTATGGACTCACACCCGTTGCCATATGTTTTTATTTCAGGTTGAGATACTTGGAGTCGCCAGAAGAGCCTGGCAGCCAGTCCCTACCCATCGCGACCGTGGGATTTGGTTTTTGTACTTTGTAGTGCATTGTTTAATATCCCTTTTAGTGATTTGTATATGTCATATGTGTCGTGTGCCTAAGGGGCTTTTGTGTATTGGTTATTTCGTCGTAAGTCGGACCGGTCCGCAGTCAGGTATGATTTACTTTGTGTTATGGTTATATTATGTCTGGATTTTGAGGCCTGAGGCCAAATATATATATTGTGTGTGATTTGGATATTATATGTATGTGTAAATTGTCCGCCGGACAGAGGAGGTGCTGTCTGATTTTCTATTGGATCAGCGGCTTCTGGGTCTCGGGGCGTGACAGCTATAAATAGACCCTAGAGCTCAATTTTAATACACTCATCAACTGTATACAATTCATTTCTTAGTTTTTTTCTATCTTGTGTTTTAAAGTCTATAAAAGGCTTTTTCGTCAGAAGAATTTTTTGATAGTGAACTTCAGTCGTCTTGGATTAACAACCACTTAGGTTGCAACTAAGTAAATTTTTGTGTATGAGCATTTTATTAGTTTAATTTGTTTATGTTTGTTTTAACTAATTATTGTAACTAATCTGAATTCTTTGTGAGACCGCACAAAAGATTATTTTTATTTTACAACGGTAATTTACTTCCCCTCTTGTCATTCCACCTCGACCCGTCAAAAGGAAAGATTTATAAAATAGCAGTTAGATCTGCTATGTTATATGAAGTTAAATGTTGAAGTATGACTCAAGCACATGAGCAAAGATAAGAGTTGGGACCACTTTGAGTGACGATTATAACTTTTGACTTAAGTCAAATCACAAGCCTATGGTATATCTAATCGAAATCTCATTCAGAGATTTATATTTATTATCAAATGTAACCAACAACGACTCAGTCTTAGACATAAAAAAATATTATTTAAAGCCTTTTAGAGGCCCCGAAGAATTTGTCCTTTGTATCATCAAGGTTATTTTCGTCTTTCACATTGTTAGATGTTTTAGATTATTTAAAGAGTTGCTTAGTTGATGTTAGGATATTATCTTTATTTGAATGTAAGGTTGCTTAGTTGATCTTAGCTAGGTTTATTATGCTTATTTGATGAAGAGAAGAATCTCTACATTTGGCAATTTGTTACGTCTTCCTTGAAATTTCTCTGTTAAAATTCGCCTACATAATAATCATTATTATATATGCCCAACATAATAAGGTGGACACACGGTCATATAAGGACGGATAGGATAAAAATTAAAAATATTAAAGGAAAAGTCGCAATTGTAACTATTGAAAAAAAATTTGGAAAATGAGTTTAAAATGGTATGAACTATACTTAGATGACAATAGATACTCCAATTAGGTAATGTGAAATTATGATAAATGTGTAAATTAAACAAAAAAAATATAGAAAAAAGTTAGTTAAAAATAATAAAATAAAATAAAATTTATTTAAATATAAATATTGATATAATAGAGAATAGAGCCAATAATATAGAAATATAGAAAGTATTTATAGATAGTAATGATATAGGGAGCGAAAAATCTCAGCGAAGCCGCAGCAAATGACGTGGAGATGAGGACGTGGCGCTCCAGCTTATCAGCGAAAAGAAAAAAAAAATCGAGCGGAGAGAGATTTTTTCGCGAACAAAAAACAAGCGAGATTTCTCTTTCTTCTCCGCCGACTCGCCCGACTCCCCTTTACCTTTTCGCTGCTGCGTTTCTCCACCAAACCAGCTGCGGAAGATCCGGCGCCACGATCCCCTCCGCCTCCACGACAACGACGGGCGATCCCCTCCGCCGCGATCCAGCTGCGTTTCTCCTCGACGTCGGAGAGGCGAAGAAGACCCGAAGGGCCAGACCAAAGGCGGCGCGTGACCTTGTGAAGGCGGCGCGTGACCAAAGGCGGCCGTCGACGGCCTTTACTTTGAAGTCGGCTTCAAAGTTTTTCCCCAAACAAGCTGCGGAAGATCCGGCGCCATTCTTCCTCTCTGTTCGTGCAGCGTCTTCAGCGCCGTTCTTGACGGATCGAAACCCCGTTTCGCCAATCTTGACCGCCTGTCTTTGGGAGAAAGGAAGCAGCTTGTTCAAGGTCATTTTCATTTTCATTTCATCTTCATCTTATTTGGGACAATCTGCCCCGACAATCTGCCCCGTTTCATTTTCATTTTCATTGCAGCGTCTTCGGCCCCGACAATCTGCCCCAAACCCTAAGAATTTTTGGAAGTCTTCAGCGCCGCCTGTCTTTGGGAGAAAGGAAGCAGCTTGTGTGGCATCATCATGTCTATTCATGGTCATTATCATCTTCATCTTATTTGGCTTTGATTTCTTCTTCTTCGATCAAGTTAGATTTCTCTGTTCGATCCCAGAGCTTGTAGCTTGTTGTTCGTGTTAGATTTACACTTGTCTGGACTAATTTGTTTCCACTTCGAGCGTTGCTAGTTTATGCATCTGAAATATGACGTTATGCTTTCTTAGCGCATCTGAAATATCATGTCGAGTATTGCAAAACAAGTGCTATGTTTATTTGATGATAACCAATCTCTCTAATAGTTCTTTCTTTCTCAGAATGTGCATAAACTGCTGCCAATGTGATATGCAGTTCATAAACTGCGTAAACTGCATAACCAATCTCTCTACAAGTGCTATGTCTGAGGTTCATTTGTAGTATACAGTTCGCAACATGATAACATCATGAATGTAACAATGTGATATGCATTTATGTTTATATTGACTGGAATATGATATAATTAAGATGACACAGTACAAACTGCTGTCCTATATGTTTAGCTTGATATGTTTTCTTCTATTGTATTCTTGATCTGTTTTCTTTATTCAATGACTTAGTAGCATGTGTGTTTGAATTTTCTCTTTTAATTGAGCTGAAATATGATGAACTGAGATAATACTTAAATGTAGGTGAAGAACTTGTCATGGAACAAGGCAATACTGATTCACATCAGGACAAAAATAACGAGCATGTGCATAAAGCTTCATCAAGTTTTACTGAACATAAGATTCCTGAGATTGGAATGACTTTTTCATCTGAAGAGGAAGTGCGTAATTTTTATAAATCATATGCTCAAGATGTCGGTTTTGGTATTACTAAATTAGGTGGAAAAAATGGAGATGACGGAAAGCAAAAATATTTTTCTATTGGATGTGCCAAAAGTGGTAAGACTATTTCTCAAGCAAAAAATACTTTATACCCTAGACCTTCTACTAAGACGAATTGCAAGGCTAAGATTAATGTTGTTATTCGGAATGATCAATTCTTTGTGATAACTAGTGTCCACCTTGAACATAATCATATCTTGAGCCCTGGAAAATCACGACATTTTAGATGCAATCAAGTATTAGATTCATTTACAAAGAGGAAACTCGAATTAAATGATCAAGCTGGAATAACTTTGAGTAAAAGTTTTCAATCATTTGTAGTAGAGGCTGGAGGCTATGAGAATTTATCATTTGATGAGAGAAAGTGCAGAAATTATATTTCAGAAGCTAGAAGGTTGAGGTTAGGGGATGGAGATGCTGAAGCCTTAAGTAATTACTTTTGCCGCATGCAAAGTCGGAACTCAAATTTTTTTTATGTGCTTGATTTAGATGGAGAATCTCGAATAAGAAATGTATTTTGGGCAGATGCAAGATGTCGGGCTTCATATGATTACTTTTCTGATGTCGTTACTTTTGATACAACTTATTTGACTAATAGTTATGACATGCCATTTGCTCTATTTGTTGGAGTCAATCATCATGGCCAATCTATTTTACTTGGATGTGGATTATTGTCAAGCGAAGATTCGCAAACATTCATATGGTTGTTCAAATCTTGGTTGACATGTATGCTCGGTCGTGCTCCAAAGGCTATAATCACAGACCAATGTCGAGCCATGGCAATTGCAATTGCAGAGGTATTTCCAAATTCTCATCATCGCTTATGTCTTTAGCATATAATGAAAAAAGTTCCAGCAAAATTAGGTGGTAATGCTCAGTATAAAATGATAAAGAAACAATTGAAGAACATTGTTTATAACTCGCTTACAGTTGATGAATGTGATGAGAATTGGAAGAAAATGATTTTGGAGTTTAATTTGGAGAATAATGATTGGTTGAAATCATTGTATGAAGAACGGAAAATATGGATATCTGTATATGTTAAAGATAACTTTTGGGCAGGTATGTCTACATCTCAAAGAAGTGAAAGTATGAATGCTTTTTTTGATGATTACATCCATTCGAAAACATCCTTGAAGCAATTTGTTGAGCAGTATGATAATGCTTTGAAGAAGAAGATTGAGAAAGAAAAAAGTTTAGATTTTGGTTCTTTTAATTCCATCATACCCGTAATAACTGGTTATCCTGTTGAAAGACAATTTCAAAGTGTCTACACTAACAACATATTTAAGTTGTTCCAAGATGAAATAAGAGGGTTGATGTTTTGCAATACTTCATTGGTGAAGCAAGAGGGGACAACTTTAATATTTGAAGTGGTTGAAACTATGTTGGGTAAAAATGGAGAGCCTCTACGTGAAGTTTCCTTTAAGGTACACTACATTGAGTTAGATTGCCAAGTGAAGTGCATATGCCGTCTATTTGAGTTTCAGGGAATTTTATGTAGGCATGTGATCTCTGTGTTGATAAACAAGAAGGTGATTGAGATTCCTATGAATTATATTATGAATCGATGGCGCAAAGATATTAAGCGTGGATATCAAAGTATCACTAATATCTATGATGATTATGTTTGTGATGGAGAAAGGCATCGATATAATTTTCTCACACCATTGATACAAGAGGTTCAACAACTTGGGGCAAAAAATGAAGACAGTTGTTCTTTTTTGGTAGAAATTTTGAAAGATACAAAGGAAAAACTAATTGCTATTGATCTTGATCATTCATCGGCTGAAAAAGATTGCAGTTTATCATCATTAACTAAAGATGGGGAACAACTGAAGGAAGTATCTAAATCTGGTGCAAAGAGGATACACTCTCCATTAAAAGTATGATCTCGAGGTCGTCCACCCACAAAGAGAAAACAATCTAAGATAGAACAAATTATAAAGAAATCAAATGCAAAGGACCGAAAGAAGGTTTGATAGTAATTAGCTTATTATACTGTAGCTAAAGATTTCTATTAACTATTTATTGGTTTCTTTATTACAGGTATGTACTGAGAAGAAGCTTGTAGCATTGCATGATCACGCGCCGCCTTCACATTAGTGCACAACTTTTTGGTAAGTGCCGGACCGGCGCTAGTATTTTGTAACCAAGACATCCTCTCTTTACTTGATCCTTAAGTGCGCTATCAATAGTCTGTGACTCTGCTAATCCTTGAGAGTTATTTAACCTCTGAAGAACATTGACAGTGCAGGTATATGAATTCATGATTTTTATTTATTTTTTAATCAATGTTGTATGCATGCAGATCTTTGTAAAGGTGTCATTTTCATCAAATTGAACGAGCTAATTAAACTGATCTGTGAATTACTCGTCAGAAGTCATCATGCATCTAGGATCTTTCTTATAAAAAATTAATTTGAGGCTAGAAAACTTACAGCTGTTTTGTTTGGTGTATAATTGCCTTCTTGAGTTAATTATTATATCTCACTTTGAATGTTTCCATAGACCTCTCCAAAGCTCCCATCTTTTGTCATTTTAGTTTTGATTGAATCCATCAAAAATTTATTTGTGTTTTTCTGCTGATTTCTCCAAAGCTCACATCTGTCTGTCTCTTGAAGCTGGAAGAAGCCACTGTCATCGAAATGTAAGAACCTGTGTCGTTAACCTTTGCTCTGAGGTACCTGAACTCCTTCACCAAGGCAACACCGCTCTCTAAGACTGTAAGCATCAGCCTATTGTCCGATTTGCCCGTTGTGGTTGAGTATAAAATTGCAGACATGGGATATGTAAGGTATTATCTGGCACCAAAGATTGAAGAGGAAGAGGAGATGAAGCCATAAAATCAGTTTCAGTTTTCCTACTACCTTAAGTTCATGCATAAGTGTTTATACTAAAAAGCTTTGGTTCTAATGTAAGATTCGGTGGATGTTCTTGAATTATTCACTCTGTTGCTTTCAGTAGGATTTCATTTTGTTCAGGTTCAGTTGGGAACTTGTGAAAGTGTTCTTGATTCAACTTTAGTCACTCTTAATCAGGTAATGGTTTCAGGATTGCAAAACTGAATTGACACTTTGTTTTCCAAGTTCATTTTGTTCATAGTTATCCAAAGAATGTTACTCGTGAATTATAATTATTGGGAAATAACTGAGTTGGGACAATAACTGTTTTAATGGATGTGTTTTGCTGCTTCAAAAACTGTTTTGCTGCTTCAATAATTGTTATTTTATTATGCAAATCTATAATGAATTCAAAACATGATCCAACTTGAAAAAATATAATATACAACGATATTATAAGATGCTGGAACGGAGTGAGTCGAGTAAAATGTGTTAAAAGATGCTACATTCTAACATGTTTGTCATTAACAGCAGTAAGCATGTTTCATACTCGTATTGGCTCTCTATGCTTCTTATTATTGTCGGTCAGTTTGGCTTGGTTTCCCAAATCAGAACATAAGTTGTTTACTCGCATAGCTGATCTATAGACACTAGCAAAATGATACATGTGCAGTTAAATGAACATTCCTGGGCACAATATACTACTATACATAAGATCAACTTTCTAATCCTCAACCCAACACTTCAATTAACATTCTATGGTGTCCACGGGTCAAGAATTGTCTAACACAGAATTAGCAATACCTCAACAGCATAGAATGCAAGCTTTAGTGAAGGGTGATTCAAATGTGAAAGAGAAGTGGTAGTGGTGTTTCGTGTCTATAAGGATTAAAGATGTTGCCAAATGTACAACCAGTATTTAGTTGAGTTTATTCTTGTTCCTCTCTTCTGCATTTGTTTTCTCTTCTCTTCAGTTGCCTCTCTTCCAGTGAGTTTATTCATGTCTTTCCTGTTTACATCAATCATTTCAAGTGGAGCAGTATATCAGATGTTAGTCAAACGGCAATGTTATATTCTACCAAAAAGGTAAAGGAACAAACAAATTATACAAATATATTTGGTACGAGAAAAAACCTTGTAATGAGAAGGAGACTGCGCATCAATTTGAACAAGAAAAGTCCATGGTAGTGGCTAAACTGAAGCTCAAGTTAGTAAAAGTAACCTGAATAGTCACATTTCCATGAATTAGCCTGTTGGATAATGGAATCTAAGACTAGCAAAATAAAACTCAGATTTAACTATACTGGCATTTACCTAACAGTAACAGGAAAAATCATCTCCAATCAAAACATTTGTCTCATCATATTACAACACCAACATTACTCAATACTAATTAACAAGATGAAATACTAATTTTCCTTTCAAAATTACAAACATTTGTCTCATCATATTACAACACCAACATTACTCAATACTAATTAGCCAGATGAAATAACAAACTAATTTGGTATACAGCCAAAAGAAACAAGTTCACAATCACTAATATCCAAACCAACATCGGTACATTCCAATTTCCTAGATTATGTCCATCAGAAATAATTTGTTCACTTCCTAACTTTGACTCTATCTTCGCCCGCCTCCTAAAACATATATTACTGTTGTCTTCATCCAACACAGTATCGTTCATGACCCACTTTAACCAACCATGATGCCTACAACCATAATAGAGTCTTCCTGGGTTCTTGGTCGATCTAGAAACTAACACCAAAGCTCTTCGTCCGCAATCTCTGCATGTTATAGTTTCAAATTTCGAATTGTCGATGTTGCTGTTACTTGATGATGCCATGATGTAGCAACCTAATAATAACATTTTCAATACTTAGTTTTAAAATAAATAAATTATAACATGTAGAGATTGAACAAATTACAACAGTAAGAGATTGCATACTAAATCAATTCGAATAACATGTACAAAGAATATTCTTGCAATCCCAGCAACATATGTTTTATATTTTAAAATCCTCTCAGAAACATATCAAACAAACATACTACAAGGTCACTGAATATTTTGTACTCTAAGCTTGATATGCAATGACTTTTCTTTTCCTAACATGAGGTCCAGCTCAAGGTTACTTGAATATTTTGCTAGATCAAGTTAGTTTGTTTTTCTTATGATCAGAAATAGCAATCAGGGTTACTTCAGGATTAGATTATTGTATAAGAAAAATTATGGGGTTTCATTTTAAACATATACGAATATGCTTGATGGAACTTATATATTCACACCAAAAACAAAAACCTGCAACTTGTATGACTGAAGTCTCTTCCACTGTTACCTAAAAATATGCGGGTACAATAAAAGAATTCAGAAAAAAAATATAGTTCGGATACATATAAATAATTTACCATAGCATGACAATGGAAGCAAATTCAGAGAACTAGAAGAAAACAGATTATTCAATAGTGTGCTTGCATTGTCTAAGCATTCATGAACATGATAAGGAACTAATAAAATTAGAAAAGTAACAAGGACTTTCAAAGAAAAGTCAAGGATATTTATTATCCTTACAAGGATAATAAAATAGAGAACAGGTATACAAAGACCTTACAAGGATATTTATTACTTACCACACCAACACACACATGGACTATAAAATAATGAGAAAGACAACATGATATCAGCATTCTTTCAATTATTATCATGTTCAAATGCCTTTAGTATCTCAAGGTATCAATATCTCTTCAAAGTCAGACAAAGTCAAGGTCATATTCATATGCTTCTGGATCATGAATCAGCAGAGTTGTTTACAACTGATAATGATTTTAAAAGAAATTGCTTTTTGTAGACAACTCATTGACCAATTGTGCCAATGTCAAAGTTATGTACCTTCGCAAATTCTAGATCTTTTCTAGGTCTATCATATGACGAAAGAGTAACAGATCCCAGAATGGTTTCGATGACCTTGCTGGCATAATTACAGTTGATTACAGAAGAAGAAATCTGTCCCAAATAAGATGAAGATGAAATCTAAATCTAACTTGTTGGCATAGTTACAGATCCCAGCGAAAAATCTAACTTGATCTAAGAAAATTCTTAGGGTTTGGGGCAGATTTTCGGGGCCGAAGATGCTACAATGCAAAAGAAAATGAAACGGGGCAGATTGTCCCAAATAAGATGAAGATGAAAATGAAAATGACTTTGAACAAGCTGCTTCCTTTCTCCCAAAGACAGGCGGTCAAGATTGGCGAAACAGGGTTTCGATCCGTCAAGAACGGCGCTGAAGACGCTGCACGAACAGAGAGGAAGAATGGCGCCGGATCTTCCGCGGCTTGTTTGGGGAAAAACTTTGAAGCCGGCTTCAAAGTAAAGGCCGTCGACGGCCGCCTTTGGTCACGCGCCGCCTTCACAAGGTCACGTGCGGCCTTTGGTCTGGCTTTTGCTGGGTCTTCTTCGCCTCTCCGACGTCGAGGAGAAACGCAGCTGGATCGCGGCGGAGGGGATCGCCCGTCGTTGTCGTGGAGGCGGAGGGGATCGCGGCGCCGGATCTTCCGCAGCTGGTTTGGTGGAGAAACGCAGCAGCGAAAAGGTAAAGGGGAGTCGGGCGAGTCGGCGGAGAAGAAAGAGAAATCCCGCTCGTTTTTTGTTCGCGAAAAAATCTCTCTCCGCTCGATTTTTTTTTTCTTTTCGCTGATAAGCTGGAGCGCCACGTCGCCGGCTCCACGTCATTCGCTGCGGCTTCGCTGAGATTTTTCGCTCCTTATATCATTACTCGTCCGATTATCGCTTGGACACCATCGGCGGTCTTCGGTTGCCGTCCCGAATCAAATTATACCCTGGGGGGCACGATGAACCCGTCAGAGATCGTGCATGCAAGATATCACATCATTCAATATGATTTTCACTCTCTCAGACATTATTCATATATAAATTTGATAGCTAAACAAGCTTTCCTGTCGTTAATTTTTCAATATGATTTTCACTCTCTCGGACATTATTCATATATAAATTTGATAGCTAAACAAACTTTCCTTTCGTTAATTTGTCTCGTGGCACCGCAAGGTTACTTGTGGTCGCAAACGATGTCGTAGCCATGGGCTGCCTAGTTCACGAGCGAACTCGCTCGTTGCAATGGGCGACTTCACTCACGAGTCACGAGTAGCCTCATTCGTTGGTGGCCTCACTTGCAGGCACGACCTTACTTGATTTTCCTGTGTTTTTTTCCTTTTATTTTTTTAATTTTTTTTCTTTTCTTCTTTATTTTTTAAAATACTTTTCAATATACAATAATGTATTTTAAAGTACTTATTAAACTGTTATAAATTAAAATGCAGCCTTTTAATTTTTTTTTAAGATTATTCATTTATTGTAGAGAGAAAAAAGAGCAATTTGAGGATGAATATTTTTTTATATATATAAAAAGGGAGGCATCTGGATATCAATCATTTTAAGGGGCTTTTTTAGAAATTAAAATTTATTTTGAAAATTACCCAATTCCTACCAACCAAAAAACGGGATATAAATTGGAGGATTTGGCCGGAGAGGATTGGATTCGGAGCTCAGCAACTCGAAGAGTCGAAGCAAGATGGGATGCTCGTTCTCTGGTCTGAGCGCCTTGTATGATTCCGCCAACGCCGGTGCCGACGTCTGGATCAACGAGAACCGCTTCCGGATCGTGCGGCAGATCGGCGAGGGCGGTTTCGCCTTCGTCTTCCTCGTCAAGGAGGTCGTCGCCGAAGGCGCCTCTGGTCTCGCCGGCAAGAAGTTCAGCGATCCCGCCCACATATCAGGTATTTCTTCCACCAGATCCGATCGGTCAGCGCGCGCTCCTGCCAACCGTCGATCCTGGATCTGGCATGTTTCGATTGGACTTCAGCTTCTTGGATCTGGCATTTTGCAGTTGCGACTTGGGCTTGAGTTCCATTCGTTGTATTTCTGCGCCAAGATCGTTTTCTTTGATTTAATTTGAAGAATTGCAAATATGTTGTTTCCAATCGATTTGCTTAGAAAGGAACCCTTTGGCAACGTTTTTTTTCCTCGTTGTCTTTGATTTTACTGGAACGGTGATTTATTTGGCCAGTTTACAAAGCGACTAATGCAATTAAATATCATCGTACGATCGGGTTGCTCTCAATTTTTTGGCATTGTACGTTTGCGCTAAGATCGTCTGTTTGGATCTTGATTGAATTGCGCATGGGCAATCGCTAATCGAATAATTTAGAGGGAAACCTCTTTTGAACTTTCTGATTTGCTCTTGATTTTGCATCAGCGGTGCTCTGGTTGGCCAATTAATAAAGCTACAAGATGGGACAAATTCTTTTTATATTTTAATGTTTGGACTGATGCTATTTCTTGTTTGTGAATGTCATCAGATCATGGAACGTACGCGATGAAAAAAGTAATCATTCAAACACAGGAACAACTGGAGTTGGTTAAGCAGGAGATTCGTGTCTCTTCCCAGTTTAGCCATCCAAATTTGCTTCCCCTCCTAGATCATGCAATCATTCCAACTAAGGTACTTCTGTACAAGTTGGAGCAATTAATATGAAAATGTGAGGAGCTGAGAGGTGACAAAAGAGAACTCTAGTTAACACAATGATAAACGACTTAACATATATGGATATCAACTACAGTCAACAACAGGATAAAACCCATTAAGCTGACAAAAGATAGCTAGGACTCATAGTTTGTTTGTTTGTTGTTGTTCTTATGAACAATTACTATTCAGTGTTTAGAAAATGATTCTTGATATATGATAAACAGTCACCCATGGTTGGACTAACAAAATGTATTTAATATCATTATATGAAAAGCACTATGAGATAATTTGAAACATTGGCGTTCGGTTGTGCAACATTGATAGATTAAAAATATCTCTACATTGCTCTGGAATTGCTTTATCAGAATAAAATGATTCAATTATCTCCCATGGTCAAATTAGTTTGTTATTGCCCAGACATTTTTTCTGACGCTTACTAGTTTGCAAATCATTTACAAAGTGAGAAGCTTATAAAAAGTAGATTATGGATAGTTTATGATCATCATACATAAATAATTATTAAATTGCACAGATTAAATCCCGCTGTTGCATTTGTTATCAATTTCAGAAAACTGAAGTCTGAACCACCTAGAAAATTACTGTTGATTTCAGCTGAAGAAATCTTTTACAAGCTATCATTTTCATATCCTAGAAGCTAAGGGTTTTTTTTTGTACTGGTTAAGGGAAGATCCGAGATTTTTATATACGCTCACGCTACTTTCTTACATAGTATAACAATGATTGGATGTATTTTCATTTTTCAGGACAAGCAAGGTGGTTCTCAGAAACATGAAGCCTACTTGTTGTTCCCAGTTCATCTTGATGGAACCTTACTTGACATAGTTACAGTCATGCAATCAAAAAAGGAATTCTTTCCAACTCTTGCTGTTCTTCAGATTTTCAGACAGGTACATGTTTTCCTTTTAAAACTTAAATGCATATTCTTTCATTATGAATATGTACAATGCATAAGCTAACAAGTACAAAAATTATTCCACATTTGAGTTCAATTGCTTTCCAGCAAATTTATCTATAATGCAAGTTGAAGTGCTTAGATGTAATCGTTGGTTCTTCTCTATATTATTTGTATTATGAGGCTGTCATAATTTGTTTGAATATGCCTCTCCTTTTCACCAGTGAAGATTGTGCAAATGGCGCTTGTTACCTTTTCCTTATTCATTGTAAGGTCTGATGAAACAAATACATATTGTGCAAAAATAAATTAACCAAAACCCTAAACAGTTTCAAGTGAAAAAAAAAATCAATGGATAATGATCCTGACACCTAATCACAAAAGGAAACAGATC
The DNA here is from genome assembly GCA_024364735.1 of Boesenbergia rotunda. Lineage (NCBI taxonomy): Eukaryota > Viridiplantae > Streptophyta > Magnoliopsida > Zingiberales > Zingiberaceae > Boesenbergia > Boesenbergia rotunda. The sequence goes on along the minus strand of JAGFNQ010007099.1, from coordinate 96,819 downwards.
TTGAGCTTTTTCAAAAACGATATCCTTATCGCTTTTTTCCTTCTGAAAAGAAGTGATTCATCAGGGTGGGCATGTTTTGTAGCAAAAAATTGATATTTATAAATCAGTTGAAGGAATTATAAACATCAGTATACACCCAATCAAACACATCATTATTATCATCATTAACCCTATGCCCCAACTTTTTGGATGCGTATACATGAATCTTATCCCTCTGTGTATCAATTTTTTTTTTTTATTTAACTGGGCTAAAAATCTAGAAAGTCTTTCCATAACACAGATCTGTAGAGGGAAGTTGAAAGTTGGTGACGATATAGCTTTGGTAGTTGGTGTTAGGAAGAGGCAAGAGAACAATTGGGTTCTTCCCGAGTATGCCTTGTCACTCTGGAGATAATGACAGGTTTCATTTAAGGCACTGGTTCCAGACATCCATTTTATTTTTCATTGTCTAGATCACTGTCAGTGTTACACTTTTCTTAATCTATCTAATTTCAAGTAAAGACAGTAGGATGACATGTAATCCATTGCCTACAGCTTTGCGCCGGTCTGAAGCACATGCACAGCTTTGATCCTCCATATGCTCATAATGATGTGAAACCGGGAAATGTTCTCATCACTCAAATTAAGGAACAACCTCCTGTTGCTATTTTAATGGATTTTGGAAGTGCTCGCCCTGCTAGAAAAGAAATCCGATTGAGGTCAGAGGCATTGCAGCTACAGGTATGAGTTAATTTGTTTTTAAGGATATTTTCTTGTAGGAGTTATCCAAATTATATTTTTAAATATATCTGAATTGTACCATAATATCTCCGAGAAGGAAGGACAAATATCAAAACATTATCATTAAAGATACATAACCTAAACATAAAGGTACTACATTTATGGGATTTGAATCATAAACTTCATAGCGAACATGGCTTGTTACCATCACCAAGCTAGAGGTGATAATAAAATAAAGAAGAAAAAAATCAAAATATTGAAATTGTGATAGTTTCAAATGCACTTGTAGAGTGAACCTTTCAAGATCTCTCGATGGATTTTGAGCCTCACAATGAGGATGCTCAAGAAGGATCTCTTCATGTCTTTGATCAGAAATTTGCCAACTCTGATCCCTTGTTTATCACAAACTCAACTTTTTGGACATGTTATGAACTCACCTATTTGGCATTTCTGACAGGAATGGGCTACTGAGCATTGTTCTGCACCTTATCGAGCTCCGGAATTGTGGGACTGTCCAAGTCATGCCGATATTGATGAGAGGACAGATATTTGGTCTCTTGGATGTACTTTATATGCTATAATGTAAGAATTCTTTAACTTTGCTTATTATGTTCAGACATTATCAGTTATCTCATCATCATGACTCCTTTACGAAGTTTATGTCTGTTCATGGTATTTTATTCACAGAAAATGTGAACCTTTCACCCGGCAATATTTCACATGATTTTATTGTTGGACTTTATCTTGTTAAGGTGGGCTTACTTGTAATTTGAATATGTGAATATGAACCAAACCCTTTAAAGTGATCTAACTAAGATTTATTGGGTTTCGGATTATTGGATGTGGGTTAAATGTACCGACACTTTAGCCCGATCCGTTATTATCTATGGGCTAATAACGGATTGGATCCTCTAGATAAAGGATTAGTCCTGAAGGCTTAGGGCATATCTTGACATATCTCTTAGTTCCCTGTTGGTGAAGAGTTTTGGCATCGTCACCCTAATTCCTTTGGAAGACGGTTCTTGCCTCTTCTTCATCTGGTGATCAAGAAGACAACGCTCTACAACAGTGTCTTTTCCATTGCACTCAGGTTCTGTCAACGTTACTGCAGTCTTAATATTTGTGATGCCATGCTTTCGATAAAACTAGATCTATGCATAGGATTCTCTGTTTCGAATTCCTTTTGTTTTTAGAATTCATGTGGTTAGGAGAAAACTTTATCACTATCAATTCGTATCGAGGTTGTTCATCGTTTTCATGGCAATAAAGTTCTCTTCATTTAAGTGAAATGATACAAAATGCATGCTATTCTACTATTACAAAAACTTGACAATATTTAAGGTACTTCTTTCGTGCCTTGATAGGTATGGATCATCGCCTTTTGAGTATGTACTAAGTGAATCAGGTGGCAGCTTACAGTTAGCCATCATGAATGCACAGATAAAGTGGCCATCCACGACCAAACCTCCATACCCAGATACTCTTCATCAGTTTGTAATATGGATGTTGCAACCTCAACCTGCGGTAAGGCCAAATATCGACAACATAATCATTCACGTGGACAAGCTCATATCAAAGTATTCAGCTTAAGATAGAAGAAATTGATTTCTATATTGCTCTTTGCAAATTTGTTCCTAGTTCATATAATGGATTGGTGACTGTTGCCTATGGACTATGAACAACCAACATTCAACCTTGTTGCTCCAAAATAAGTCTCAATTATAGCTTTGCTTTATCTTCCATCAGATCTGTAAAATACTGTAACTTGATGAGTTGATACGTAGATGTATCCATCTTAAGTGTCATTTTACTACGATATAATTTTCAGATTATCCAAGTCTCTTGTGATATTCTATATATTAGCTTTTGTGATATTCAATCTTGTAGCACCAAAATAAGTTATATATTTTTTTCTCAAAATTTCTCTGAGTCTTCTGTAAAATACTATGACTCGTTTTGTAGATGTCTACTTATATGTTGTTTACTATGTCATTGCCTTAATGTTATAGTTGAAGAGACTAGGGGCCAATTAATTGGCAGACATTAGCAAATATAGTAGCCGATCCTACGCAAATATAGAAGTTCGATTCTTCTCAATTTATTTTTTATAATATCAATTATTTCAGTTAAAAATTGATTCTGTTTAGATTTAAAAATTTAAATTCGATTAAATTGATTAACGATTATTAAATTTAAAAAACCAAATAGATTGTTTAACAATTCAACTCAATTATGTTGAAAAAATATTTTAGATTTAATTAATTGTTGTTTTATCAGTTCATTTTTTAAAAAAAATAATTTAAAAGTTTAATTAGATAGGTAAAATTGATTTTTTTTTTTTTATTCGTTCTTATTTTGTTAAAATAATTTAAAAGTTTAATTAGATAGGTAAAAAAATTGAATTATTTAATTTTTTTTAATTCGATCTCAGTCTTTCTGTAAAATGAATTATATATATATATAACACTGTTATGATCGTAGGTAGCACTAAAATACAGATGTCCGAGTTGTTTTTTTATAATTCTTTTAATAAATAATTTCTTAAATAAATCTTTAATATTATAATATATTTTGTTAACATCTAAAATTTATTATCTTAGATACTATAATCTAAGAAAAATTTATTATCTTGAATACTATAATCAAGAAAAACCTGAACTCTAAAAAATTTTTATTAATTTAAATTCACTATAACTCAATTCATAAATTTTAAAATTTTAAATATTAAATACAAATAATATACCCCGTTAACATCTAAAATTTATTATTTCGAACACTATAATTTAAGAGAAAAATTTGAATACTAAAAAAATTTATTAATTTAAATTCATTATAATTTAATTTTTAAATTTTAAACGTTAAATATATTAAGAAAAAAAAACTAATACGCTGCTTTCAAATTCAGATGCATGTATAGACTAATATAAAAAAAAATGAATTTTTGTTTATTTATTAATTTTTTTTTTGAGATTGCATAGGATGAACAAGATCCTTAGAATTCTATAATTCATATAATATGCTCGAATATAATTCATATAATATGGAATCAAATTTTATGGGCATTTTGAACATGTTCTAAATGATACCAAAAAAAATATTTTCTGTAAAAATAAGTATTGCTTCATAATTCATATTTCTAAAAGACTCGCTATTCTGATAGAAATAAACGGAGAGACATGTTTATCTCATTCTTTATAAATAACCATTTTTTTAATTAAACCCTCAAATAATTATATATTCTGAAAAAAAAAACACACGAAAGTAACTTTAGAACTTAAGGTCTAATCAATAACAAAATGTGTAGGCTCCGATGCGCATAGTGTTATTTAAAAATTCAACTTTTTCACAAAATCAAAAAATAATGTGTAGTAGAATAAATGAATTAAAAAATAAACATAAGTGAACACCAAAATTTATTTCGTTCGGAATCTTCGATAACTCCTATTGCAAGGTCTAGATCTGTTAAATTTTTCCGATGGACAATTAACTAAATCTCTCTATCAAAAAATCTCCAGTAAAATAGTCGAGTATGAAAATAAAAAATATATATATATAACGGTAACCTTATACTTCTCTTTTACAATTATACAATAATTGAGATTGTTACCAACACTTAAAAGAATGGAATTTGATCGAACTCATGTGTTGGTATCGTTCTATCGTCAGGCATAGTAGAGTCGTAGAGGTGCATGGACAAAGCAACAGAATGATCAAAATAATTTGTGTATGAGTTGTCTTTGGAAAACAACTCGAAGAGTCCTTTTATAGGATATTGAGGGCGCCCTAGTTCCCAACTAGAATGCCTCCAATATAAAAATATGATCCTCACCTAGTCTTCTTATCCAACTTAGGGCGCCCTCAATCCAACATGAGACATCTTCAATTGGACCTAAGACACCTTGGATCCCATCAAGGGCACCTCTAGTGGCTAAACTCCACCCTCACTGTCTTATGTGCTAAGGCACCCTCAGACCATCCAGGGCGCCCTGAGGCGTCTCCAGTAAAATTTATAAATATAAAAAATAATTAAAATAGATAATAAAATATATTTATAAGTAAAATTAAAGAGATAAAGATGATTTACTAAAACAAGCTATGATTCTGCATTTTTGCTGCATCGTTCTGTGCCAACTGATACCGTATGAGAACATAATTGATATTCATTAGGACTAAGTTTAGACACCACAAATATCATCTCCTAGCTCAACTCTAACTAGTGATATCGAGTATTGAGAAATCTAAATATCCTAGGTTCATCAATGGGTTTCGGTGGAAACCCACTGATGGACCTACAAAAGTCCTTCTACAACAAATTCTGAAAATATGAGTTGATGGTCTGCAAGGAACTCAATTTTGCTATGCATTGTGTATTTAGGTAGTATCCAGATGGAACCTTCTTATTTCAAGTTTAAATAAATGTAATCATGTTTTAATCGTACTGAATATTTTAATAAAATGAAAAGATTTTGTCCTAACTCATAGAATTATATAAAAAACTGCCCTATAAATAATTAATTTAATAAATCATGATTAAATATTATAAAAATATTTTTAAAATGAAAAAAATTTGAGTCCACGTTGGGCCTGAAGTCATTTGACTTCAGGCCCTACGTGAAATCATGTGTTGTAATAGATTTTTTTATATATTAATATATTATTTAATATATTAATCAAATATAAAGAAACATCTCTTTATGTTTCTGAAATCATGCTGAAATATTTTTTTTCTTTGTTTACCTTACGTTTTTTAGTCGATTCCGATAATATATTATTTTAAATTGAAAAGTCTGAAAAACGGATTTAGATGTCTCGGAATTCTAACTGAGAAAGAGAAAGCGGCAGAGAATTCTTGGCGGGAGGGGTATAAGAGGAAAATCACTAAATTTGATGCGCCCTTTGGTAAAAAGGAAACCTCAGTATGTCGTTTGGTAATTCCTAATTCTCATGTGCGTAGTTTAGTAAAAAGTCGTTCTAAAAAAGAGTTGGTTTCAGTTCAATATCAGGAGCACCCTGAGGTTAAGTCTAAAAAGATAAATTTATAGTCTCGGGGCTATGGTGCAGCGGAAAGGAGATTAGCTATCTCCCAAGCATCTGCGGTTCAATACCTAACTACGACAAATTTTGTAGAAAATTTTCCTCCAAATGGGTCGTACAACCGTGAGATATTGGACTTCTGGACAGTCCGTGGACTGTCCGCTGCGAGCGCTTCCTGATTTACGGCGGTAAGTGGGAAACTTCCGTGGGATTGGTCAGTCATCCGAGATTCAACATTATCCAACCTGATTGATTAATCATTTTTTAAAAATATAAATTTACAAAAATATAAGCAAAACCTACTATTAAATCATATCACCAAGTATCTCAAAAATAGAAAGCAACAGCATTCACTTTTACATGATGGACAACTTACTCGATCAAAATGAAGTAATAACACCTAAACAGATACAAATGCAATCCAAAATAACAATACAAAGACTAAAACTTAAAAATGGCATCAAAACTATGGCTGACTAGTTAGTTTTACAACAAAATAAATAGGCCTAACAAAGACCATTTGACAGTGTTTTCCCCTTGGTTCTATATTGAAAATGAGTGTGCCAAGTAGTAGAAATGATTGGCGAAATCAACTATATACCCTAGATTATTCAATTAATGATGGCCCCCGGAGCTATGGTGCAACGGTAGGGCGACTAGTCGCTATCCTAGACATTCGCAGTTCGATCCCTAGTTACAGCGTATGTTGTAGGAATTTTTCCTCCAAATGGGGCATGAATCTTGGGATATTGGGTTTCTAGACTGCCCACCGCGAGCGCTTCCCGATTTACCTGGTGACCGGTGAAAAATTTTCGTGGGACTGGACCGGTCATCTCAGGTTCATCTGTTACCTGGTCCAATATTTTTTTTTCAATTGATGATGGACTTACTTTCTGAAGGATGAAGAATTGACTTGCCAGTAAGAAGAAGTAACCCAGACGATAGCAACTGTTTTAGGAAAACCACTCTGGGTGACGGAACCGGAGCTTGGCGGGCTTGGGATTGCGGCGATTGGGCACGGGGTCCTACTTCTTGGACGCGAGCTCGGGGGCAGCCGGCTTGGGCTCGTGCCGGGGGAAGGTTCCCCCGTGCTTGGCTTTCATTGCCCAGATCCCACGCTTGTGGTACATCTTCGACTGAGAGAACTTCCTGATCCCGCGGATGAGCAGAGGGTTACGGCTGTTGACCCTCGGCTGCGACGGCGGCATCGCGAAGGGAATGAGGAGCGAGCGACAGACTGCAACGGCTTTTGGTTTCTTCACTGATCAAAACAATTGATTAGAGTATTCAATGGACGCCTGGTAAACGGATTTAGAAGACAAGAATGAGAATGAAATCTATTTCATTCTTATTTATGATGTTTGATATACGGAAATCAGAATCAAAATATGGATATGATACCTCTAATTTTATAACCCAGCCCTACTAGATTATCACTAAATTCATAAACCCTTCAATTAAAATTTATTATCATTTTTATTATCAAATGTATACTAAACGCCCCATCAATGTTGTGTTGAAGAAATCCCTTAAAAATTCAGTTGTTTTAGAAGAAATCCCTATTTTACTTTATCCTTTTGTGCTTCGAGATCGTCACAAAGGCCATGGTTTTTGATACAATCAAGAGCCAGATGGAAGCTAAGGATGGCCGTTGGTATAAGAATGTTCGTGAAATATATGCTGATGCAAGATTGGTTTTTACTAATGCAACGAAACACAATAATGATCAAAGTGATATTCCAAAGTCATAGTTGGAAAGTGGTTGGAAAATTCTTTCTACTTATTTAATGAACATTAAAATACTAGTTTCACCTCAGAAATTTTAATCTGTCATTTTGTTAGCAACATGAGGTTACTTTTAGGACACTGGTTATTATTAATTCCACAGACGTGTAAATAGTGGTTAACTTTGCTCTTCATGTTTTCGGTAATTTACCAAAAGGCGTACCTAAGAATTAGTATTTATCAAAAAGCGTACCATGGTTTCATTTTCACCAAAAGGCGTACTCATTTTAGTGAACTTCCTCTTATACCCCTCCTACTATGTACTGTCTTTCTCTTTCTCTCTCAGTAACAAATTCCGAGACGTCTGCACATGCAACGTGACTTAATTACTGACTTTTATTTTAAAATAATATATTATGGAATCGGCGGCTCGGCGCTAAATTAAAAAACGTAAGGTAAAAATTGAAAAAATATTTCACTTAAAAAATTTCAAATCCAACGTAATTTAAAAATATAAATAAATGATTTTTGCAATTGATTAATAGAAATTAATATATTAAATAATATTTAATAAATATATTAATGTATAAAAATTTTTTTGAAAAAAACTGATCGTGGGCCTGAAATCAATAGATTTCAGGTCCACGCTAGGCCTACCCACGTTGGGCCTGAAATCTTTTGATTCAGGCCCGACGTGAACTCAAATTTTTTTTCTATTTTAAAAATATATTAATATATAAAAAAATCTATCAAAACACTTAATTTCATATTCAAACGCAGAGCCTGAAGTCATCCCAGGAGGGTCTGAAGTCATTAACTTCAGATCCTATAAATAATTAATTTAATAAATAATAATTAAATATAAAAAATATTTTTAAAATTAAAAAATTTTCAATGTCCTTAGGCCTGAAGTCATCCGACTTCAGGCCCAAGGATGACTTCAGACCCTCCATCATTAAATATAAAAAAATATTTAAAAATTTTTATAAAAAGGTATAATATATAATTACATATTATTTATAATTTTTATAAAAAAGGTATAATATATAATTATATAATAATAAAATGTAATTACAAAGAAATCCAGATATGGGAGGTCCATCTGTGGGTTTTGGTCAAAACCCACTGATATTTCTAAACTACTCCTATTTCATTGGTGATATCTAATATATAGATGTTTGGACACCTAGAACATCATCTCCTACCTCTACCCTCTCTATTCATATGGAGTTTTCAGAAATCCAGATATGATAGGTTCATCAGTGAGTTTTGGTCAAAACCCACTGATATTTCTAAACTATTCCTATTGCATTGGTGATATAGAGTGTATAGATGTTTGGACACTTAAAACATCTTCTCTTAGGTCAACCATGTCTATTGATATAGGATTTTCAGAAATCCAGATATGGGAGGTCCATCAGTGGGTTTTGGTAAAAACCCACTGATATGGCTAAATTACTCCTATTGCATTGGTGATATCTAATATATAGATAGTTGGACACCTAAAACATCATCTCCTACCTCTAACCTCTCTATTCATATGGAATTTTTAGAAATCCAGATATGGGAGATCCATCAGTGGGTTTTGGTCAAAACCCACTGATATGGCTAAACTATCAGTGGGTTTTAACCAAAACCCACTGATGGACTCCCATATCTGGATTTCTGAAAACTCTATATCAATAGACAGGGTTGACCTAGGAGAAGATGTTTTAGGTGTCCAAACATCTATACACTCTATATCACAAATGCAATAGGAATAGTTTAGAAATATCAGTGGGTTTTGACCAAAACTCACTGATGGACCTATCATATCTGGATTTCTGAAAACTCCATATGAATAGAGAGGGTAGAGGTAGGAGATGATGTTTTAGGTGTCCAAACATCTATATATTAGATATCACCAATGAAATAGTAGTAGTTTAGAAATATCAGTGGGTTTTGACCAAAACCCACTGATGGACCTCCCATATCTGGATTTCTGAAAACCCTATATCAATAGACAGGGTTGACCTAGGAGAAGATGTTTTAGGTGTCCAAACATCTATACACTCTATATCACCAATGCAATAGGAGTAGTTTAGAAATATCAGTGGGTTTTGACTAAAACTCACTGATGGACCTATCATATCTGGATTTCTGAAAACTCCATATGAATAGAGAGGGTAGAGGTAGGAGATGATGTTCTAGGTGTTCAAACATCTATATATTAGATATCACCAATGAAATAGGAGTAGTTTAGAAATATTAGTGGGTTTTGACCAAAACCCACAGATGGACCTCCCATATCTGAATTTCTTTATAATAACATTTTATTATTATGTAATTATATATTATACATTTTTTATAAAAATTATAAATAATATGTAATTATATATTATACCTTTTTATAAAAAAAATTTTATATTTTTTTATATTTAATGATGGAGGGCCTGAAGTCATCAGACTTCAGGCCCTCCTTGGCCCTCCTGGGCCTGAAGTCGGATGACTTCAGGCCCAAGGGCATTGAAAATTTTTTAATTTTAAAAATATTTTTTATATTTAATTATTATTTATTAAATTAATTATTTATAGGATCTGAAGTTATTTGACTTCAGACCCTCCTGGGATGACTTCAGTCCTGCGTTTGAATCTGAAATTAAGTGTTTTGATAGGTTTTTTTATATATTAATATATTTTTAAAATAAAAAAAAATTTGAGTCCACGTCGGGCCTGAATCAAAAGATTTCAGGCCAAACGTGGGCCTGAAATAAAAATATTTCAGGCCCAGCGTGGGCCTGAAATCTATTGATTTCAGGCCCACGGTCAGTTTTTTTTCAAGAAACTTTTATACATTAATATATTTATTAAATATTATTTAATATATTAATTTCTATTAATCAATTATAAAAATTATTTATTTATATTTTTAAATCACGTTGGATGAAAAAAATTTTAAGTGAAATATTTTTTCAATTTTTAACTTACGTTTTTTAATTTAGCGCCGAGTCGCCGATTCCATAATATATTATTTTAAAATAAAAGTCAGTAATTAAGTAACGTTGCATGTGTAGACGTCTCGAATTTGTTACTGAGAGAGAAAGAGAAAGGCAGTACATAGCAGGAGGGGTATAAGAGGAAGTTCACTAAAATGAGTGCGCCCTTTGATGAAAATGAAACCATGATACGCCTTTTGATAAATACCAATTCTTAAATACGTCTTTTGGTAAATTACCGTCATGTTTTAGATACCGATCTCAAGTTTGCATTGATAGCATGTTCTTATTATGTCATTGAAGCATCATTCTTGTTGATCAGTGAATTCAATTTACTTTTCTTTGTATTGCTGCATGATGAAACCACATTATGGGAGCTTAAATTCTTCATGAAGTATTAGAGAATCAAGCAAATTTAATCTGCATTAAAGGCTAACGACAACTTGAAGAAAAAGAGAGAGATTATTTACAAAGCTTTGCTGAACAGTGCAACAAAGAAGAGAAACAAATAGCTTTCGATGTTATGATGTTGCTTAATGTCATACGTGCAATGGTGTAGCCACGTTAGTAGCGGGGATATATATATATATATATATATATATATATATATATATATATATATATATATATATATATATATATATATATATATATATATGATCCCGGGCCAGTTTATGTGTGATCTGGCCCGGTAGCCTGGCACCCAGCTAGAAGAGAGGTGGTTAGTGAGCTGAACGACCCCGTTAGATAGGAGGTCAGCGGGCTGAGGCCTCTTGGGTTTCCACGCCACAGCCCACATAGTCCTCTCCTAAGTCAAATAGTTTAAGACTCACCCAGGCTCGGTTTCCCGTTGACGCGTGGCGGCCCACGTTCCGGGAATGAGCCCGAGCCGAAGGAGATGTTACTCAATGCCCCAGTCGGCACCCTCATAGGCCCTCAGCCGGCCTCGTTACTCAGTGCCCTAATCGGCACTCTCATAGGCCCTCAGTCGGCCTCAGTCGGCACCCTCATAGACCCTCAGCCGGTCTCGTTACTTAGTGCCCCAGTCGGCACCCTCATAGGCCCTCAGCCAGCCTCGTTACTCAGTGCCCCAGTCGGCACCTTCATAGGCCCTCAGTCGGCCTCGTTACTCAGTGCTCCAGGCGGTACAACCACTCCCTGACACTGGACTACCAGCAGTTGTACGGGGTCGGCGCAGGACCTTGGTCATCCTGGTCCCTAGTGGCGGATATCTCGCCGAGGTATTGATCCGCCTGCTACACCTTGTCCCCCGTACCCCGACCACATGCTTTGGTGACAGGTCGAGCGACGTCCAACAGCGCCAACCCTTAAGTTGACAGTGCCCCTTTCCTTAATACAGCATGTGCCACTTTACCCTGTCATCCCTGGGCATGCATTACCCTGCCCTCTCTATGCGACGACAAGTGGCAGGCGGGGCAGAACCTATCAGCTTCCCTGGCTACATATACCTCTCACTTCGCATTTCCCCAGGTACGCGCGACAGTGCAATTTTCATACTGTTCTAGTGCCTTCCATCGCCACCATAGTGTACTAACTTGACCGTCGGAGTGCCTGGCCGGGGACTTTTCCTGGCGGGTTCTAACGGTCTCTGCCTCGCAGGTTGGAAGCAATCCAGCTCGTCACACCACCTCAGCGACCTCGCCCTTCCCGGAGACTCACTCAGCCGTAAGGGTGTCCTACTCACTTCACGACAGGATCAAATTTGGCGCTAGAAGGAGGGACACCAGCTGCCTGATCGGAAGTAGAGATGGATGATCCTTATGAGCTGAACGTGGACGTCTCTCGTGAGGAGTACGAGGTACTCATGGCTACACGAGCACAGCAGAGGGCTTCCCAAAGGCTCTCCCAAGCTGCCAGCCAGGGGCATCGGGGCTCAGAGCCAGTTGCACGTCGCATCTCGGGAGGACAAGGCAGGCCTGCTGTGCCTGAGGGGGGCCCCGCACCTCCCCCGGCGGTTGTCCCCCTGGAGCAAGTCAGCGAGGCCCATTCGGTATCAGCCGCGGCCTCAGTCTCTAACCCGGTGCGCGGGAGGCGACCGGATAAGGAATAGCCCTGGCGGACCCTGCATCGGCCATGCCGGTACGTAGCCCTTTTGCTCCCTGGATCTTGGAGGATCCCGTGCCTCATCATCTTCGTTTCTTCACCGTCCCTGAATACGTGGGGACCACAGATCCGGAAGAGCACTTGATGAAATTTGAGAGTGCCGCCATGCTTCAGCAATATCCGGAAGGTGTTAAGTGTAGAGCCTTCCTAACCACGCTCTCTGGCGCGGCCAGAGATGGTTCGATCGACTCCCCGACGGGTTTGTCATGAGCTTCGAAAGGTTCAAGAGGGTGTTCCTGCAGCACTTCGCCAGCAGCCAATGGCACCACAAGACAAGTCTCAACTTGTTCGCCCTAAAGCAAGGGCCGAAAGAAACCCTTAAATCTTATATCCGGAGGTTTAACGAGTTGGCGATGGATGTGCCTACTGCCACTCAGGAGGTTATGGTTAGCGCGTTCTCCCAGGGTCTGCAAGAGGGAGAGTTTTTCCGATCGCTGATCAGGAAGCCCCTGAAGGTTTTCGACAACCTTCTGGGCAAGGCTGACAAGTATATCAACGTCGAAGAAGCGCAAGCGACTCGGCGCAAGGAATCAGCGGCCTTGGCGCCTCCTCCTACTGTTCAGGGTGCTAGACCCTCAGAGGACCCATTCGTAGTCCGAGAGGCCCCGCCGAGCATGCGAACATGGAAAGACGCCACGTGCAGCAGGTGGCTCAGGGATGCTTCCCCGCTCGATGGAGGCCTTACTGCAGCTTTCATCAGAGTCACGAGCAAGCCACCGAGGAGTGCCGATAAGCCGGCCGGGGTCGGGCTCAGGCCCCCAGAGGACGAGGACGACACACACCTCCTGGACGGGGGGTAGGCCGAGGCGGCCCGAACGCCGACCCGATGGCTGAGGAACTGCGAGAAAACCCTCCGGTTGCTCGAAATATATTCCCTCAAGGGAACCGAGCGGTGGAAGAGGAGACGGAGGAAGAGCGGGTCAATCAGCAGAATGTCGTTCGGGGCGGTGTGCATGTAATCTCGGGTGGCCCGACAGGAGGAGACTCCCATCGGGCCCGGAAAGCTCAAGTGCGCCGACTGGAGATCCATCAAGTCGGCACTAGTCTGGCCCAGGCAGAGGGGCCGCAAATCAACTTCGGGCCCCAAGATTTGCAGGGGTTGGAAGTCCCCCACGATGATGCGCTGGTCATCACCGCCGTCATCGCCAATTATCAAGTCCATCGCACCATCGTGGACACCGGTAGCTCGGTCAATATACTCTACAAGAGGGCATTTGACCAGCTCCAGATTGAAAGGTCCCAGTTGGAACTAGTGGCGACTCCGTTGTTTGGCTTCACGGGGAACCCGGTGCAGCCCATTGGCCAGATTCGGCTGGCCATATCCCTGGGGGAAGAGCCATTGAAGAGGACCCGGTGGTCCACTTTTCTGGTAGTGGACGCCCCTTCGTCCTACAATGTCATTCTGAGGCGACCTGCCCTCAATGAGTTCCGAGCTGTCGCCTCCACCTTCTACCTGAAGGTTAAATTCCTGGTCGGGGACCAGGTGGGAGAGGTCAGGGGTGACCAGAAGGTAGCCCGGAGGTGCTACGTGGACGATGTTCACGTAGAAAGTTGCAAGGCCCCGCGTCCCTTCTCTGATTGCAACATGGTCCAAGCCTCTCCTTGGTCTGAGTTGCATGAGGACAAAGAGGAGGTGCAGCTCCTCCCCGACCGGGAGGAGTCCCGAGTCAAGATCGCCGCAGGGCTGCCAGAAGAGCTGAAGGAGCCCCTGCTGGAGTGCTTGGCTCGCAACCAAGATGTCTTCGCCTGGTCCGTCAAGGAGCTGAGAGGCGTCCGACCAGAGGTTGCAGAACATCACCTCCACGTCTACCCCCACGCTTGGCCCGTGAAGCAAAGGAAGCGGGACTTTAGTACCGAGCAGAACAAGGCGATCAGGGCCGAGATTGAGAGGTTAACGGAGGCAGGGCACATCAGGGAGGTGCAGTTCCCGTCTTGGCTGGCCAACGTGGTGCTAGTGCCTAAGCCAGACAACAGATGGCGAATCTGCATCGACTTTCGGGATCTCAACAAGGCCTGCCCGAAAGATTGCTACCCTTTGGCCCGGATTGATCAGATGGTGGACTCGACAGCAGGCAGCGAGTTCATCTCCATGTTGGACGCCTACCAGGGGTATCATCAAGTACCTCTAGCCACCGAGGACCAAGAAAAGGTTAGATTTATCACGGCGGACGGCACGTACTGCTACACCGTTATGCCGTTCGGATTGAAGAACGCTGGAGACACCTACCAGCGGATGATGAATAAAGTTTTCCGGTCCCAGATAGGGAGAAACGTAGAGGTATATGTTGATGACATCCTCATCAAATCTGCCCGAGCTGAAGACTTGGTGGCGGACGTCGAGGAAACCTGCCAGACGCTGCGAAGGTATGGGCTCAAGCTGAACCCGGCTAAGTGCCTTTTTGGTGCTCGAAGGGGGAAGTTCCTAGGCTACATGGTGACTGAGCGGGGCATAGAAGCTAACCCGGGGAAGGTCAAGGCCCTGCTGGACATGCCCCCGCCTAGAAATTTACGAGAGGCTCAGCGGCTTGCAGGGCGCATCACGGCCCTATCTCGATTTATCTCTCGATCGGCAGAGCGAGGGTTGCCTTTCTTCAAGACCCTCCGCAAAGCTACCAAGTTCCAATGGGATGCCGACTGTAACAAGACATTCGAAGAACTGAAAACTTATCTTGTTGAGCTGCCTATGCTGGCGAAACCGGAGGTTGGGGAGACGCTATACGTGTATTTGGCCGCATCAGCTGACTCGGTCAGCTTAGTTTTGGTTAAACAAGAGGCGACCAAACAGCAGCCAGTGTACTTCTTTGCTCATTTATTAAAGGGAGCCGAGTGCCGCTACACGACGCTCGAAAGATTGATGTATGTGCTGTTGTTGGGTGCTCGGAGACTTCGTCCTTATTTCTTGGCGCATCCTATAGTGGTATTGACGAACAGCAACCTGGGCCGAGTAGCCTCGAATCCGGAGGCATCGGGGTGGCTGATCAAGTGGACTACCGAGCTAAGTGAATATGACATCCAGTACCAGCCTCGACCAACTATCAAGACTCAAGCTCTGGCTGACTTCTTAAGCGAGCTGCATTCGGATGAGATTGAAGAGGTGTGGCAGATATATGTGGATGGTTCGTCCGCTCGGTTGAGAAGTGGGATCGGTGTTCTGATGGTCTCTCCTAGCGGAGAGAAAATGCACCTGTCTGTGCGATTGGAGTATAAAGCCACCAATAATGAGGCCGAGTATGAGGCCCTCATAGCTGGATTGCAGACCGCTAAACATGTAGGGGCGGCCCGAGTAATGCTCTACTCAGATTCTAACTAGTCACGCAGCAAGTGGTTGGCAGGTTCGAGGTCAACAGCGACCGGTTGCAGGCTTTCATAGAAGCCTACGAGAAACTTAAGGCTGAGTTCAAAGAGGTACAAGTGAGGAAGATCACAAGGGAGGAGAATTTCAAGGCGGATGAGTTGGCTAAACTGGCTAGTTCAGTCGGCTCATGGGTGCTTCCTCAGGCAGGTGGTCCGGCACTGCTAGTCATGCAGATAGAGATACAGGCTGACCTGGAGTTAGAATCCGACTGGCGAACCCCGATCATCACCTACCTCACCCGGGGAAACCTTACCGGTCGACCGCGAGGAGGCTCGGTGGCTCAAGAAGCATGTGTCCCGATTCACCCCTGGTCGGCGACACCCTCTACAAGAGATCGTTTTCTCGACCTCTCCTCAAGTGCCTAAACGAAGAGGACGCTGATTTATGTCTTGAGGGAAATTCATCTGGGGATCTGTGGACACCACGTTGGCGCTCGTGCGACGGCTCGCAAGGCGATAATGTCAGGATATTATTGGTCGACCTTGTAGAAGGATGCCAACGAGCTGGTGGCCAAATGTCTGTCTGCCAGAAGCACCAATGCCTACCGCACCCGGACCCACGGAAGCTATGAAGGCATCAGTAGTCTCTTGCCCTTTGACCAGTGGGGCATGGATATCGTGGGACCATTCCCGACGCTGCCGCTCAGAAGAAATATTTGCTGGTGGCAGTCGATTACTTTTCCAAGTGGATAGAGGCGGAGGCCCTGTCGCGCATCACCGAGCTGGCGGTAATGAAGTTCTTGTGGCGAGACATACTGTGCCGGTATGGAATCCCACATAAGCTTGTCTCGGATAACGGGAAGACAGTTCCAAGGCAGGAAGATACAAGAATGGTGCGCTAAATATGCATCAAACAGGCTTTCACTTCCGTAGCTTACCCTCAGAGCAACGGCCAGGCAGAAGTGGCAATCGGAGATTCTCAGAGGGCTGAAGACCAAGCTCGACCACGTTGGCGGAACGTGGGTAGACGAGCTCCCGAGCATTTTATGGGCCTTGAGAACCACTATCAAAGAAACAACCGGATGCACGCCTTTCCAGCTGGTTTATGGAACGAAGCAGTGATCCCGGTTGAAGTCGGGTGTGAATCAGATGAAGGGCAGCATACGATGACGATAATCCGGAAAGACGGCATTTGGAGTTGGATCTAGTCAATGAAATT